>JAHNEJ010002150.1:0-39400 GCA_022559845.1 Amorphophallus konjac
TCATCTTAGATTCAAATGCCTTGAACTTCTTGGAGGACTCTCTATATGCTATCAAGGTTGTTTATCAGAGTAAATCTTTAAGAAGAATCTTCTTATATAGAGATTTGTGACTGCCTCAAACATGAATGATTTTGGTTTAACATTAATGATTTCTCGTGTCTTGAAGTCTAACGGTCTTGAAAATGTTTGTGTTCGGGCTTAATAGACTTAAACTAGTCTCTCATGTTTTTGACCAATTATGCCTTCTGAAATTTGAAAGTTTATTTTAAGTACAAAGGCATCTATGATTGAGAAACTTCTGTCTAAGTATTGTTCTAAACAATCTGATTTTGTGGAATACCTAATGGCAAAAATCGTCAGAGCAATGACAATGGCTCACTGAGAAATATGTCTCCTCATAAATGAAGTGAGATGAGACATGTCATGAAGTGCCCTTGTTAACTCTACTGTGTTAAATCAAGGTAGAGCAATGGCAAAGTTGCTGAGAAACATGTCCCCTCATCAAGAATATGTGGTACGATATGTCATGAGGTGACAATGCTATCTCTGTTCTATTTGAAGCATGACAGTAAGTCTTACCAATTACCAAGGGATACTTGCGTCTAAACAACGTGTCTCCTTACGGATATGAGGCATACACTAGACTTAAATGCTCGTAAAAACTTCTCCTGTACTCAATGAATATTATGGTTGAGATTGCAAAAGCTAAATGCACATCTATTGAAATTCAAAAATTCCTATTAGCCTTCATGCTTTTTTAATCTCAATACTTTTTAGAGTATCTCTCAAAGGAGCCAATGGAATTGAATGAGTAAGATAAGAGGAGGTTAATCTGATTTTGATATGAATTTTTGGTTCATCTCTATCAAACTTGAATGCAAATATTTTCATGTGATTCTACTGAGTAGGCCAGAATTCATTAACATTAAACCAATCTAAGTGTAAGGGCTAGTTCATTCGAGTTATATAACTAAAAATTCTGAAAATTCCATAACTCTGATTTATGAACTTGATCTCAGGTTAAAGAACAGTCATCTTCTATAAAGACAAGCTGTCTTTCTATATCCCTTGATCCTTGCCCTCTCTAGACAAATGGTATCAATGCTCTTTGATGACTTCTAACATTAGATATCATTACATTCCTATCAATTAATGTCAGAACATGCCATTCCTTCTTGAAATATCATATCTTGATGCTCCTTGGTGTTTGCCTTGCATGAGACATATTTGCATCAGTCATTGGTAGCATTGTTGCATGTGTATAACTTTGTAATCATCCCTTGGACATAACAATTGGAATCATCATCCATGGGCATCTGGCATAAGTTCTAGCATCATTGGCATTATGGTTACAATTCAACTAGTTTCAATTTTTCATGCAATTGGGTGGATTACATTCTTCAACTTCATACTCACATATCTTGCATTCTGCATTCCCATGCATTGCATAGAAAACCCAAAAAGTTTGAAAAATAGAAAACCAGTAAAAATCTTGAAAAAATCTGAAATCAAAAATGTGCACTTTGGCTGCTATATTGCATCACACTGCTGCAACCATGCCTTGCAAATTACAACTACCTTTGCCAAGCCAACAGACAATACCATTGATTCTAACAATTGACCATGTTCGATAAATCCATATCATTCATTGGTATCAGTCCTAAAACTAACTTTCCAAGATTGGTTGTTCACAATAGTTATCTTTTCAACTTTAATAAGTGTATAACCATTGGCATGTATTTCCACATCATTTTCTAGAGTTCTGGAATAATGACTGCACTGCTTGTGATCATACCTGCCCATAATTTGCCTACGAGAGATATCTCTCTCCATCAATTGGCATCTGAAAGGAGGAGAGAATTATGCACTTTCAGAAAGGTATCTCAGGTTGATGCACTTTAAGTTGCTCCCTCCAGGTATCTAATCTCTTTTACACTGTACATCCTGTGCTAATAATTTCCATCAATTGGTGTGCTGCAATTTCCTTCACTCCTACCTTCCTAATTATGCCATATATTCTCTCTAGTATGATATTTTGATAATGTCAAAGGGGAAGAGAATTGTATGTGTCATTAACTAAGGAATGCATAGGGGAGAGAGTTTTGAATACTTGCATAAGAATATGTGGGGAGAAAATTATATGTGTCTAAAGGAAAAAATTATCTGGAGAGAAAATCGTTGAAGGTCATTGTGCTTTTATTCACGTTTACATCCTTTTAATCCTTGATTTCAATATCCTAATAATGACTCAAAGTTGGACATCATAATGGCTCATTGTTCATAGTTGCCGTCATCAAAAAGGGGGAGAATGTTGGGCGTGTGTATAACATGTGCAACTCTATTGTTTTGATGATGTCTGACTATATATGTTGGGCTTGTGCATAACATTCCTTTGTTTTGATGATGTCTGACTATGATTCATTAATATAGTTTGACCTGCATTTGATAGTGACAAACACTCATGCATTTCAGGTCAAGCCCACACCGACAACAAAGTGTGTCTGCAAAGATAGAAAGAAATCATGTAAGGTATAGAGATTGAGGCATTAGGCTGCACAAGAATCAAGGCAGAATCATGGTTTCACAGAAATCTATGCAGTCAAGGCCAATGCAACTGCTGGAGATGATACACACACTAAAGTAACACAAGAGAAGTGTCGACTCCAACAACAAATGCGTCGACACTGCAGCCAATATGCAGCAGACCAAGGAGGACCAAGGTCGATGTTAATAGGCCAAGGAAAGCGACTAAGGTCTGTGCTTGTATTTATTGCGGTGCAGCCAGTGCAACACCAGGTCGGTGCAACTTCTAGCTAGCACGCTCTATGGTCTGTGCATGCACATCCGCAGCAGGGTCGGTACACACTCAAGCTAGCGACAGGCAAGGTCGGTGCACATCCAAGGTGTCACGCCCCGAGCGCGGAAGGTACCCGGAGATGCGCGACGAGTTTATATCAATCATGTCAATCAGAGTATTAGTGTATTCGACACCAAAAATCAGAGATGCACAAAAGTAAAGATAACCCAGTCCTTTATTCCTTCATAAGAACATGTCTATTACAAACCTTGAAGTACTAACTAAAATAAAGGAAAATTACAAGGTTGACTCAAGAAAATATGAAAAAGACTAGATAACACGGAAGAAGCTCTATCCCTTTCACTCTTGATTTTTCCCATCCGTTTGAGTTCCCTCATCGTCGGACTTACCTAAAAAGTAAGGAAACACTAAGTGAGCGAACGCTCAGTAGGAAATTATATCTTAAGAACTAGCAAGGGGTTTAAGTGATTACATCTTTCATGAATGCACTATAGCTATTGGGCCCATTTCATTGGGCTTGGCCCAAGAGCCCCCCCTACCCCCTCGGTTATTTGTCATTGAGTCTTTTGTCAGGGTCTTATTGTAAAATGTGGGTTGCCTATATATAGGGCCCCATTCCCTTCATTTGGAACTAATGAATGAATCAATGCAAAATTTCCACTTAAGCGTTCACATTTAGTTCTAGTGGAGTGATTCCAATAGTGGGTGAGAGACCCTAGGAGAGAGATTCCCCACCCCACCCAACATTCTCTCTCTTCCTCTTTCTCTCTCCTTGGTTCGCCCCTTTCCCTCTCTCCTCCTCCTCCCAACCACCTCCAACCCCCACCTACCTTCATTAAGGCCACTCCACTTCCCCACATCCCATTTACTCCCTCTCCTAGTCCCAAGAGTAGAACCCCCAATCCCTACGCCACCTCCCCAACCACCAACCACCCCATCCCTTTCCCAACACCCCTTTTCCCTCTCCCCATGCAATCCTTCACTTCCCTAGGCCCATTTGAAATTTGAAACCCTTCCCTCCACTTGTTTGGCTGCCCCTCTCTCCTCCCCTTTAGCCTAGGTCGCCCTTCTCTTCCTCCATTCTCCACCATCCTTTGCACACTCCATCATCCTCCCTCCAGCTGAAACCTGCGCCCTCCCCTTCTTCCTCCACCTCCCCACTACCTATAGCACCATTCCATAACCCCTACATCTTCCCACCACCAATCCCCATCCCCCCCCTTCACCATATACTTCCTTCTTCTTCTTCTTTCTAGGTCAAGTGAAGACTATGTCAAAGTTGCTGCTTGCAGTCCAGAAGATGCAGATGAACCAGTAGCTTGAAGCAGCCACCGCGACCTCCTCCCTGTGAATCTGAAGACATAAGAGGCATCCACGGAAGCGTCTACCTGTCTTCTTCGGAACGGCGGTGGTTTCATCCCCATCCGAGCTCCGAGCTGACCGGGAGATCCGTTCTCCCACAACTGCACAGAGCTGCCCCTGCTGAGCACCTGAGCCGGTGTAGAAGCTCTTCCACGACAAACCTTCGAAGATTTAGGCCAAGAGTTCTTCTGCAAAGTTGTTCCTCTTTCTGTCTACTTTCAGAATCAAGAAGCGGAACTTCAATCAATGTCCGTGGGCCAGAGCTATTAATTTTCTCCCTCGGGTACGCGGTTCTGTTTCCCACAGTCTGCACCGACCTATCCTCATTGTTCAGAGTCCACCGGTCTTCTCCGGCATCGTTTTGCTTCCCCGCCAGTTCTTCTGCGAAGAGGACTCGTCCACGGTTCCAAAAACTCTGGCGGTACTCGATTCGGAGTTTGGTAGCTGTCGGGGCATCCACTTCTTCCTGCTGTTGGAATCCTGAAGATGTCAGTCTGGGAATCTGCAACCCTGTTCGTGCCTCCACCTAGGCCAGCATCGACGACAAAAGAAATCAAAAAAAATTTGAGGCCTTCCATTTCCAGTTACGAAGAGTTCCCCACTGGTCTCGTCTTCATAAAAATTCCCTATCAAGCTCTACGGCATCAACTGTGTCTGTCTGTCTCCCTCGCAGAAAGCAGGCAGATTCGGCTTCACAACTTTTGATCGCTTTTAGTCCAAGTTCCCCTCCCCGCTTGGCCGGCTGAAGGCCCCTCCCTGTGCGGACGTAGTTTTAGTTGTATTATCACTTAACCCCCACCCCAAGACCCCCCTCCTGTGAGAGGTGTAGTATTGTAATCATTTGGGCAGGTCAAGCTACCCCTGCGCGGCGTGTGGGGATCCACCTGCCTCCCCGCTCGCCCTCGTCTCCAAACGGGACCGGCTTCTTCAAACTGGTCGAGTAAGTGCTCCAAAACCTTGCTCATTAGTGCTTGTCTTTCAATATTAGTTCTTAGTTCCGCTGGCCGTGAGAGTGAGAGCTTGATCCTCAAGCCCCGTAGCCTTGAGTGATCACCGTGGGGAAGAGTGAAACCGGTGCCTTTGGCACTTTGTCGGTCCCATTGAATTGGGCTTCCACATCCATTGGGAATCAAATCCTGGCCTTGCTGGCCCTCTACCAGCAAGGGCCCAACCCTCACATCCTCTACTTGGCATTGCCAAGTCACCCCGGGCTTGGGTGTGCGACGATAGAGCGGTGGCCCATATCGGCCCGTTTGAATGCGATTGTACTTACTTGCTTAAGTCCAAGGGTGTGTCACATCAATTGGTATCAGAGCAAGTCATTGACTTGTCTCTATCAAGTCTAAGTCCTAGGACCTTTGCATTGTGTGTCCAACTTCATTTTCCCCTCATCTTGCATGTCCACCTGTAGTGGTGCTAGTTACCGACCCGATCCATCATCTTCGGTTCCACCCATGGATCCCAATCCTCAACTCAACCAAGGAGCTCCTAGGGAGGAACCCCAAGGCCAAATGAATAGAGTAGATGCTGCCCTTGCTAACATTCTAGCCCAACTTGAGTCCCTTTCCACCCGACTTACTCGGCTAGAAGAGCATGAGTTCCACCCAAGGGAGCATGAACCAAGAGTCCACCTTCCACATGATGAACCTCATAGGGAAGATATCCACCCAAGGGATCATGAACCAAGAGTCCACCCTCCACATGTTGAACCTCATAGAGAAAATATCCACCCAAGGAATCATGAACCAAGAGTCCACCTTCCACATGGTGAACCTCATAGAGAATATATCCACCCAAGGAATCATGAACCAAGAGTCCACCTTCCACATGGTGAACCTCATAGGGGAGATATCCATCCAAGGAATTATGAGCCAAGAGTCCACCCTCCATATGTTGATATTCATAGAAATGAGTTCCACCAAAGGAACAATGACCCACGGGTCCACCCCCCACATGTTGAGCCTCATAGGGATGTGTTCCACCTAAGGAACAATGGACCAAGAGCCCACCATCCATATGTTGAAATTAATAGGGAGAACTTTGATTTTGACCCCTACCATGACTATGAGAGGCCTCGCCACCATCACATTCATGAAAGGCGTCCACGGGACGATCCGGATGACCCTCTCCTAAGGATGATCGAAGCCCCAAACTTTGATGGTTCCCATGAACCAAGTATCTACTTAGAATGGGAGACCGCCATGAACCAATACTTTGAATGGTACCCCATGTCCGACCAAAGGAGAGTAAGATTGGCCAAAATGCATCTCACCAAATTGGCCAAAACTTATTGGCTAAACCAAGAGGGATTAAGAAGGATTAGGCGGCAAGAACCTATTGACACTTGGGAGAGCATAAAGAAGAAACTTAGGAATAAATACCTACCCCAATCCTACCACCAAATGCTCTTAGATGAATGGCAAAGCCTTACCCAAGAAGGGAAGACCGTGGTTGAATACATTAAAAAATTCGACTCCTATCTTTTGAAGTGTGGAGTCCATGAAGACCCGGCCGTTACCTTGTCCCGTTTTAGGAATGGGCTCCAAAGCCACATCAAGAGAGAGCTCTTCATGAGAGATGTTCACAACCTTGAGCTAGCCTACCAAATAGCTAGGGATGTTGAGAGATTTGCTAGGATCTCTCGGTTTGCTACTTCCCGACCGGTCGATCCTAAAAATATGGGACCACGACCCATTCCGGTCACCCCCATGAAAGCCCCTAGCCCAAGTGGGAATGCCTCATTAAGGCCTTACAACCCTCCTCCTACCATCACTCCAAACAAGCCCACCCCTAGTCACCCTCCTCCACGGAGGGAAGACATTCCCAAAGGCCCAAATGTAGGAACCACTCCGGGTAGCGGGCATCAACAATGCTATAGATGTAAAGGGTTTGGTCACTTTGCGGGGCAATGTCCATCCAAAGGATTGTCTAGTTTGCTTATTGAGAGGGAAGCTCCCCCACCCCAAGGGGAACTTGAGGGTGTTGTTGAGGACCATGAAGCCTCCCTAGATTGGGAAGAAGAGTATGAGGCCCAATACCTTGAATCGGGACTAGATCACACCACTCCACCTACCAACTCCCATCTAGGAGTGATTAGATGCACCCTCACCAAACCCCAAGAAGAAGATTGGCGTCGAACCTCAATCTTTCACACCTTTGTTAAGATAGGGAGCCATGTAAGAAAGGTGATCTTAGATAGTGGGAGTTGTGTCAATGCCGTATCCCCCGATACCGTTAAGCTCTTTGGGCTTGCTATCACCCCCCATCCAAATCCATACCGAGTCTCATGGATCAACAACACCTCCATCCCGGTCAACACCCAATGCCTTGTGCCCCTAACCTTCTCTTCATATCATGGACAAATTTGGTGTGACGTCATCCCCATGGAAGTAGGAAGCATCCTACTAGGAAGACCTTGGCTTTATGATGTAGATGCCACCATCTTGGGTAGGACCAACACATGTACTTTTGAACATGAGGGTATGACTATCCGTCTTAACCCCTCCCCACCACGTCCCATGCCCAAGAGGGACACTCCCCCTCAAGGACACCACCCCACCACCACACAAGTCTCAGGGAACTCCACCCCTCCAACCCCATCCCTCACCCAAACTCCCAAACAAAGTGGGACCTCGGGGTTGACCAAGGGTCTTCATCTCATCACTAGGAAAGAACTTGAAAGGGAGATAGATCAAGGAGTACCTCTTTGTGCGGTGATCATTTACCTGGGAGAACCCACTCCCACCAACCCACATCCTATAGAAATCCGGCCTCTCTAGAAGAATTCCATGATGTGTTCCCGGCCGAGCTCCCGGACCAACTCCCTCCATGCGTGATGTTCAACACGCAATTGATTTAGTTCCGGGAGCCACCCTCCAAAACCTTCCTCATTATCGCCTCAATCCCACGGAGCATGCCGAACTTCGTAGGCAAATAGAGGAACTCATTAGGAAGGGCTTCATCCGAATAAGCAAAAGTCCATGTGCCGTCCCGGCCCTTCTTACTCCCAAGAAGGATGGGTCATGGCAGATGTGTGTGGATAGCCGGGCTATTAATAAGATCACCGTCAAGTATAGGTTCCCCATTCCTAGGCTTGATGACATGCTTGATATGCTAGCCGGAGCCACTATTTTCTCCAAAATTGACCTTAAGAGTGGCTATCACCAAGTTAGGATAAGACCCGGGGATGAGTGGAAGACGGCTTTCAAGACCAAGGATGGTCGCTTTGAATGGTTAGTCATGCCTTTTGGGCTTTCAAATGCCCCAAGTACTTTCATGCGTCTTATGATGGAGGTCCTTAGGCCTTTCATTGGGATCTTTCTAGTGGTCTACTTTGATGACATACTCATCTATAGTCAATCCCAAGAGGCCCACCTTGACCACCTTAGGCAAGTTTGCACCGTCCTCCGACAAGAGAGCCTATTTGCCAACTTAGGGAAGTGCCACTTCATGACCACATCCATCACCTTCCTAGGATTTGTGGTGTCTACCAAAGGTGTCTCCATGGACCCCGACAAGGTCCAAGCTATTCTTGATTGGCCGGAACCCCACACCCTTCATGAGGTCCGGAGTTTCCATGGATTGGCAACATTCTATAGGAGGTTTATTCGTGGATTTAGCACTATCACTGGCCCTATCACCGATTGCCTTAAGAAGGGGACTTTTGTGTGGACCAAATCAGCCTCTAAAGCCTTCCAAGAACTCAAGGAGAAGTTGACCCAAGCCTCGGTCCTATGCCTACCCGATTTCTCTAAAGTCTTTGAAGTCACATGTGATGTATCCGGGATCGGAATAGGAGGGATTCTTAGCCAAGAGGGACACCCGGTAGCCTTCTTCAGTGAGAAGCTATGTGATGCTAGGACAAGATACTCCACTTATGACAAGGAGTTCTATGTCGTGGTTCAGTCCCTCCGACATTGGAGGCACTACTTGTTGCCCAAAGAATTTGTCATCTTTTCCGACCATGAGGCCCTCAAATACCTCAACTCCCAACAAAAGCTAAATGCCCGACATGCCCGATGGGTTGAGTTCATCCAATCCTACACTTTTGTCATCAAACATAAAGCCGGGAGTGAGAATCGAGCGGCGGATGCCCTTAGTAGGAAAGTTTCCTTGTTATCCACTATCCAAGTGGAAGTGATCGGATTTGATAGGTTCAAGGATGAGTACCCTACCTGCCCCGACTTTGGGCACATCTATACCACCTTGACCACCCATTCTAGCAAGGAACATGAGGGATTTGTCTTAGAGGATGGGTTCCTTTTCAAGGGACCAAAGCTTTGCATCCCACGGACCTCACTCCGTGACTTCTTGATTTGGGAATTACATACGGGAGGGCTAGCTGGTCATTTTGGAATCCACAAAACCATTGGTCTAGTTGAGGGACAGTTTTATTGGCCAAGTCTCAAGAGAGATGTAGGCAAGATAGTGGGTCAATGTCGAACATGTGCTTCGGCCAAACAGGTGAAGCAAAACACTGGCCTATATACCCCACTCCCCATCCCCGACCATCCATGGCAAGACTTGAGCATGGACTTTGTGCTAGGATTACCCAAGACTCAAAGAAAGCATGACTCCATCTATGTGGTATTTGATAGGTTTTCCAAGATGGCCCACTTCATCCCATGCTCCAAGACCTCCGATGCCTCCCATGGGGCCCGGTTGTTCTTTGATGAGGTTGTCCGTCTCCACGGGCTACCTAAGACTATAGTCTCCGATAGGGATGTCAAATTCACTAGCTACTTTTGGAAAACTCTTTGGCACATGATGGGTACCCTCCTCAAATTCTCCACGGCCTATCACCCCCAAACGGACGGCCAAACCGAAGTTGTCAATCGAAGTCTAGGGAACCTCCTTAGGTGCCTTGTTGAGGATCGTCCGGGAAATTGGGATCTCATTCTACCACAAGCTGAGTTTGCATATAACAACTCCATCAATAAGTCCATAAGGATGAGTCCATTTGAAGTCGTACATGGGTACAAGCCAAGGAAACCCTCAGATCTCATTCCCCTTCCCCAGCATGCTAGAGTGTCTATTTCCGCTGAATCATTTGCCCAGCATATTAGAGAATTGCATGAAGAAATTCACGAGCACATAAGCAAAAAGAATGAGGCTTATAAGAGGCGGGCCGACTCTCATCGGCGTCACCAAGAATTCCATGAGGGTGACTTTGTGATGGTAAGGACGGAGAGGCTCTCCCCGGGAGCCACCTCCAAATTGAGGCCACGTGGGGCTGGTCCCTTCCAGGTCCTGAGGCGCATTGGTGCAAATGCCTATGAGTTAGATCTCCCCGAGGAATATGGGGTAAGTCCCACATTCAATGTCGCCGACTTAGTGCCATATAAGGGACCCACGGTGGTACCCAGTGAGAGATTGAGCCTATTCCTTCCCTTGAGAGAGCACCCACCTGTGAGGAGAGACCACCAGCCAAGAGAGCCCAGCGTGAATGCATAGAACAAATATTGGATGAACAAGTTACTACCACTCGGAGCAAGGTATACGAGAGCTATCTCGTCAGGTGGAAGGATCGGCCTCCTTCGGAGGATTCATGGGTGAGTCGGGAGGATCTCCAGCAGTTGGATCCCGACCTTCTCGAGCAGTACCACAGCCGGATGGACCCCTACTCGACGGAGTCGTGCTCTTCGCAGCCCAGGGGATTTGATGGAGGCATCACCCGTGACTCCCTTTGGCTCGGGTCTTCCTCACACTCCGGCACCATTTGAGTTCGGGCCTCTCTCCATAAAGGCCCAATTATCCTTTTTGTGCTTTCTATTTGAGTCATTTGATGTTATTTTTATTTTCTTGAGTCATGTCCCTTGGTCTTGTGTTTATTTTCCTAAGTTTGAGTGTCATTATGTTGTTTAGTTAGCTATTGGGCCCATTTCATTGGGCTTGGCCCAAGAGCCCCCCCTACCCCCTCGGTTATTTGTCATTGAGTCTTTTGTCAGGGTCTTATTGTAAAATGTGGGTTGCCTATATATAGGGCCCCATTCCCTTCATTTGGAACTAATGAATGAATCAATGCAAAATTTCCAGTTAAGAGTTCACATTTAGTTCAAGTGGACTGATTTCAATAGTGGGTGAGAGACCCTAGGGGAATGATTCCCCACCCCACCCAACCTTCTCTCTCTTCCTCTTTCTCTCTCCTTGGTTCACCCCTTTCCCTCTCTCCTCCTCCTCCCAACCACCTCCAACCCCCACCTACCTTCATTAAGGCCACTCCACTTCCCCACATCCCATTTACTCCCTCTCCTAGTCCCAAGAGTAGAACCCCCAATCCCTACTCCACCTCCCCAACCACCAACCACCCCATCCCTTTCCCAACACCCCTTTGCCCTCTCCCCATGCAATCCTTCACTTCCCTAGGCCCATTTTAAATTTGAAACCCTTCCCTCCACTTGTTTGGCCGCCCCTCTCTCCTCCCCTTTAGCCTAGGTCGCCCTTCTCTTCCTCCATTCTCCACCATCCTTTGTACACCCCATCATCCTCCCTCCAGCTGAAACCTGCGCCCTCCCCTTCTTCCTCCACCTCCCCACTACCTCTAGCACCATTCCATAACCCCCACATATTCCCACCACCAATCCCCATCCCCCCCTTCACCATATACTTCTTTCTTCTTCTTCTTTCTAGGTCAAGTGAAGACTATGTCAAAGTTGCTGCTTGCAGTCCAGAAGATGCAGATGAACCAGTAGCTTACAGCAGCCACCGCGACCTCCTTCCTGCAAATCTGAAGACCCAAGAGGAATCCACGGAAGCACCTACCTGTCTTCTTCGCAACGGCGGTGGTTTCATTCCCATCCAAGCTCTGAGCTGACCGGGAGATCCGTTCTCGCACAACTGCGCAGAGCTGCCCCTGCTGAGCACCTGAGCCGGAGTAGAAGCTCTTCCACGACGAACCTTGGAAGATTCAGGCCAAGAGTTCTTCTGCAAAGTTGTTCCTCTTCCTGTCTACTTTCAGAATCAAGAAGCGGAACTTCGATCGACATCCGTGGGCTAGAGCTATCAATTTTCTCCCTCGGGTACGCGGTTCTGTTTCCCACAGTCTGCACCGACCTATCCTCATTGTTCAGAGTCCATCGGTCTTCTCCGGCATCGTTTGGCTTCCTCGCCAGTTCTTCTGTAAAGAGGACTCGTCCACGGTTCCAACAACTCCGGCGGTACTCGATTCGGAGTTCGGGAGCTGTCGGGGCATCCACTTCTTCCTACTGTTGGAATCCTGAAGCTGTCAGTCCTGGAATCTGCAACCCTGTTCGAGCCTCCACCCAGGCCAGCATCGGCAACAGAAGAAATCAACAAAATTTTGAGGCCTTCCATTTCCAGTTACGAAGAGTTCCCCACCGGTCTCGTCTTCAGCAAAATTCCCTATCAAGCTCTGCGGCATGAACTTCATCTGTCTGTCCTCCCTCGCAGAAAGCAGGCAGATTCGGCTTCACAACTTTTGATCGCTTTTAGTCCAAGTCCCCCTCCCCGCTTGGCCAGCTGAAGGCCCCTCCCTGTGCGGAGGTAGTTTTAGTTGTATTATCACTTAACCCCCACCCCAAGATCCCCCTCCTGCGAGAGGTGTAGTATTGTAATCATTTGGGCAGGTCAAGCTACCCCGGCGCGGCGTGTGGGGATCCACCCGCCTCCCCGCTCGCCCTCGTCTCCGAACGGGACCGGTTTCTTCAAACCGGTCGAGTAAGTGCTCCAAAACCTTGCTCATTAGTGCTTGTCTTTCAATATTAGTTCTTAGTTCCGCTGGCCGTGAGAGTGAGAGCTTGATCCTCAAGCCCCGTAGCCTTGAGTGATCACCGTGGGGAAGAGTGAAACCGGTGCCTTTGGCACTTTGTCGGTCCCATTGAATTAGGCTTCCACATCCATTGGGAATCAAATCCTTGCCTTGTTGGCCCTCTACCAGAAGGGCCCAACCCTCACATCCTCTACTTGGCATTGCCAAGTCACCCCGGGCTTGGGTGTGCGACGATAGAGCGGTGGCCCATATCGGCCCGTTTGAATGCGATTGTGCTTGCTTGCTTAAGTCCAAGGGTGTGTCACATCATGACGTCACTGACGGGGAAATCCTCATATTTCCATTTCCCTTTGAAGAAATATTGGAGCCAAGCACCCATCCTCACGTGCCTCTTCTCCTCAGGCTTGCGAGCTTTTGTGGTATCGTACGAAGAACGGCACAAAGTACAATATGCTTTCATCAAATATCGATAGGAGAATCTAGTTAGGTATCACCCTTCACCATCTGTTTGGTCTTTCAACCAATCCAACCAAAAAACCTCGTCATACGGCTCGCCATCAATGGGGAGGCCGCTCAGCTGAGAAAGACTCCAGAGATCCAAGGACGTATCTCCTTCTGACGTATAGAAAGTATTGAATTCTGGACAAAATACTTCAATCATGCCACAGCATAGCCCTTTGGAAATTGGATATCGATATCTCGAAGCATATACACTGTGGTACACTCCTACATTGACTAGAATTGGGGCATAATTCTTCAAGGCATGGTCAGTAAATTCCACGGCTCCCGCCCTGAAAGCATGAGCATCGGCAGCCTTCATGTCAGCAAACCAGCCCACGGCAATCTGATGCTTGAAGCGCATGGCTAAATAGTCCAGCAAAAATGGCTCTTCTATATACCCCCACTTCAGCGGGGCTAAAAATAAACTGAAGGATGGCTTCTCTCTGTCCACATGACTTGCTGACTCATTCCATCTAGTTGGGATAAATTCAAGCACCCTGGTCAGCAATCCATCCTACGGAGTCAGCTCCTGCAATCCAAGTACAACACCCCATTTTTGAGGCTCACCAGGCAGGTAAATTGGTTTGCCCTGCATGACAAAGTCAGTCAAGCTGTCCCACTCTGCAAGAATTTCCTGTTCAGCCTTTCGAACGAGGAAGAGGTCCCTCTTTCCTCGAAGATTGAAGCGCCGTGTGAGAGAGATTAGATGCTTGTCCTTGGGATGATCTGCTATGCAGCCCTCACGGCAGTCATAACTAAAAGAGTCACTACTGGTAATCAAAAGATGTCCAGTGTCCACTATATCCGTGTCAGAGTCAGAAGACTCGGCGACTATAGACAGCCGATCGGTGCCTCGATCTAGGGAGTAAACATCTCCCCAAGTCACAACGGCACGACCAGAAGAAGAAGAACCAGACGCCATGATGTCTGCATCCAAGAGAAAAGAGGCAAAAAAACATAGTTAGAAGACAGCTCCTCGAGCAAAATTCAAACAAAATTTCGACAGTCTCCCCTAGCCGGAAAGCGTGCAAGAAGAAAGTGGGAATAGGTCCACGCACAATGCTGAGACGGTCCCTAAACTAGGCCGTGGGTATCACACCGAGGTCGAATGGACACCCGAGGGTTATGCTTCGAGGGCTAGCCCTACTAGAAGCAACCCAAGGCCAAAAGAGGGCTTTTGCCCCTGAATAGATTAATTTTCTTCCATTGGGCCCCCGCCCGCCGCCGTTCTCGCCTCCGTCAAGGCCTTCCCGTCTTGCGTTCGCCAGAGCCAAGGAAGAAGGGGTGAAAGCCTAGAGCTTCACCGTTGTCGCCGCCTTGAAAAGGGACTCCCACCACCGCTGCCGTCGGGGAAATGCTAGGGAAGAGAAGGAGGAGGAGCCGCCGCCTGTGCCGTTGCCGTGCCCTGAGGAGAGGCCCAGCCTCGGTGGTCCGGTGAAAGGAGAAGGAAGGAGGGATTCCCCACCGACGGAGCACCGTCCTCGCAACGAGCCTTCGCCGCTGCCGCCACCGTGCCTAGGAGCTTGAAGGGCCACAGTCGTCGCCGGAAGAGCCTGGAGGAGTTTAGGGTTCGAAGCAGAGATGGAAAGGAAAGAAGAAGAGAAATGGGGGTTTAAAGAGGGGCAGCAAGAGAGTAAATCGGTGCCACAAATGGCACGCCATTTTACCCCACACAGGTTTACAAGTTATACCCCGCGCCATTTTACCCCACACAGGTTTACAAGTTATACTTCGCGCCATTTTACGGCCACATCATTAAACCCACGCCATTTTACGGCTTTCTGCTCCCCACGCCGTCTTAATACAGCTTCTCATCCCCCACACCATTTTACGGCTTGTTATTCTTCACGCCATTTTACGGCTTCTTGACCTTCACTCTGGTTTAAGACCGTTTCACCCTCCATTTAAACAAGTCGCGCCAGTTCATCTCCACACCGTTTTACGGTCATCACCTCCACGCCGTTTTAATCGCACCATGGCCACACTGGACCATTGGTCCATCCTGATCAAAATGAAGAATACACTTAGTTAAGGTACATCCGCCGGTCCCGCGTCGCTCATTCCTCACTTGCGACACCTGTGGCTGGGGGCCATTTGTTGGCACCCAAAATATAATTGGATGGTAATTGTGCTTGAACGATAAAAGGATGTGGCCTGCCGGTGCACGAGGGCCGAAGAAGATCAACAAAGAAGGTTCACTTGAACTGCTGAAGTTTTAAGATACCCGATGGAAGGGTCCAACGACTTATCTCTCTAAGCCCGGTGATGCCAAGTGGCGAGCCGAGGCTAACAAGCCGGTGCTAACTCGTTCGCACCGAACACATCCCTTCCACGAGGACAAAAATATCCCCGATGGCCCACCACCTGAAGAAAACACCTTTCGAGGTGAAAAGACGCCTCTGGTCCCACCATACGGGTTTTCGAAGGCCGTATTAGCAGGAAAACCCGAGTGACCAAATTAAAGCACAACTTGCGCCGGAAGTTGTTAGTCGGAAGTTTGATGGCTTCCAGGATACCTCTCATGATAGTCCAGTAAGACTGGAGTAATATGGGGTTCAAAATAGCCCCTGGAGCTAGTCCAAGGCCCAAAAATGGACCGGACCCGAATAAACAACCAGAAGAGATGCTAAAATGGCGTGGCCGACGCTAAAACGGTGCCGCTTAAACCGGCGTGCACAACGCATAAATCGGCGCGACACATGTTAAAATGGGGTCGCGAGACTCGACGCGCAAAAGCTGTTCCTGAAGCCCAAAAATGGCATGCCATCGCCCGCGCCGGATTAACAGAAAAGGCCTATCCCTCTATAAGAAGGCCCAATCCGACAGAAAGAAAAAGGAGATTGGGGAAGAAGAAAGGATTTCCAAAAAAGAAGCCCTCGTGAGTGGCGGCCATCCCGTTCTTCTCTAGAGGGGAGTTCGAGAGCAAGGGGAGAATAGTGCATTTTCGATACTCTATTTTTCTGTGAGCAGAGGTGGGTTCGCATCGTGTTCGAGTCTCGGGCTTGATCGCTTCCCCATTCTCCCTTATCTTGATTCTCTCCCAGTTTAGGATATGTAAACGGGCAATGATATGAGCCCTTGGCCTCCCTTCTCTGTTTAATTTCTTTTCCTTATAGTATTCGCCCAATGTACCCCCTACAATTTCAATGTTATAATGCAATATAGTCGGCCTCTGGGCGACGAGTCCCTGGGTGTGTTTGTATATGTGATGTTCCTTGTAATATAATAATATTTGGGTGTGAATCCTTCTAGTGTGCTTGTCTGTGATAATGCATCTTCTCCTACCCCTTAGTGTTTCTTTTCTCGTCTGCTGTATGCCGTCTGTATGTTGTTGTTATGGTTTATGTTTCATCACAGAATATGCCATGGTTTGTCGCCAAGGGCTATATTCACCTCACTCTCCCCCTCCCCGGGGTCCCTTCGATGGATTGATCACGCCTGGGTTACTTTGGGTGTTTAATGTGTGTTCCCTTCCTCATCTAGGATTTACATTTTCTACTAGCCTCTGTAATGAGATCTGTCACTACCCCTCCACTCACAGTCATGAGTTGGATGGGGTCTGGCTAACTCCCATAGCCAGGATGTCATTTCCCTGGGTTTAATCTCATGATGATGGCGGCCATCTCAGTCACACCCTGTCCCGCCAAGGCTTTATGAGCACTGTTACATACGCATTCTTTCTTCCCCTTTAGGCATTTGATCAATTGTCTGAGAGAGCTTTACCTCTACATCTTCCCTCCACTGTGAACCCCGTGGCCCATTGCACTTAGTCTGTGCGTCTCTATAACTAGCCCAAGTAGTGGGAGTTTAATCCCCAGTATTCCCAGTTTGCTGTCAATTGCCTGATGGCCCATGGGTCCTCAGCTTTCTTCATCCCATATAGGGGGAGGGTATTAGCTCAGTAGCATGATTCACTACCCTCCTCTTCACTCGTGTAACATAAAAATTCTCCTTAACTATTATGTTTCTTATCAACGTGAATGTCAATCTATCCCAGGGAGGGGGAACATTCCCTATCAAATGAGCCCATCGATCCATTTCCTTCCAAACCGCTCAAGGACCATAGGGACCCGTTCTCTTATAATGGGGAGCCCAATGAGTCATCAGGAGCAAACATAAATGGATCTTTTCATCCTACAAAAAAATAAATCCACATCTCCTGGCTAGGATTGTGGTAACCTGTGGGTCCATGGAACCCCTCGTAGGCTAGCCCAGGGGGTCTCCGTCCCATTTGGGATGTTCGGTCGAATTTGTGTTACTAACCCATGGATTATTGGTACCCTTTGTAGGCTAGCCCTCGGGGTTTCCGTCCATTTGGGTTCACCGGTCGCCGTGTTTGGCCTCCCGGCAATTAGGAGCTTGTCCTGGAAACCCCTTGGGTGAGCCTCCACTTTTCCCCCGTGACCCTCCGGGATAAGGGGAAATGCTGCCAAATTTTACCCATGATTTGCCAACTTGTGTGATTGTTTTGTTAATGCTCATAAGTAATTAAGTTACCAACGATGGTTAACACACGTGGGACAATTCAGTTAACAATCACATGGTGTAGTGCCTATGGGCCCGCCTCGAATTGGAAAAAAATTGTGCTTGAGTATGAACCTCGCACAGATTGAGTTGATCAACTTCTGCTCTAAAGTCTGAATAAATCACAAGTTCTGATAAAAATAATGTCATAACTTGAGTTGGGCCTCAAAGAAAATCTGGTTGAAGTCTGAAATATTCCCCTAAACCGGTGTCGCCACTCCCGGCGTGGGCTAATCCGGTGCTTAAATCGCCGCGTCGGATTTATCTCTCTCTCTGGTCTCGCCAACTCCCTGCCCCGTTGAAATGGCGCGGGCTAATCCGGCGCGCCTTCGGCCGCGCTAGACTACCCTTCCTCCATGCTCTCTTTTCTATCCCCCATGCCGGATTAACCTTCACTTATGTCTCTCCTTGCCCCTTTATTGCCTTTCACGCCTGGAGTCGACTCCACGTCCGAAGAGACGACTCCATGCCCCGATTTGCCCCTTCTCTAACTCTGCCACTTATGTGCTAAATGCTATCCCAAATAATCTTTGTCATTCTAATAGATTACTTGCCTCCTTTTTGGCCAACAGTCTGTCTCTTCATCATGCCCAACTCATGGTCATTCTGCAAATAAGTAATAAGAATGGTGATGATTTCAGTAATAAATCTTCTTCGGCTTTGCTCCCTTTATGCATACACATGCATCTATATATATATATATATATATATGTGTGTGTGTGTGTGTGTGTGTGTGTGTGTGTGTGTGTGTGTGTGTGCCCGTTTATTTCTATTGAATGCTTGCTTGTTCTGACCTCTCGGTATATCAAATGGTGACCTGCGGAAGGTCATATTAAGTCTGGCTGAAAGCTCTCACTATACGTGATGGTGGTCTTCGGACCTAAGTTCGCCGCCATGTACTAGGGGTCAGGTTAATAAATATACTTGTACTGCATGCTTGAACACATGTCTAGATCCTGCACTACGTAATATTGTCTTTTAATTTGCATACACTTCTATACCTATTCAGCCCCGGTGGCCCTCTATCTTGGCAATTAATCAAGGGTTTTCCTCCTTGTCGGAGGATGTAATTAACATCATAACCTTTACGGTATGACGGACTTATGGTCCCTACACGAACTTCACTTTCGTCTGACCAAGTCAGATCGAGCGCACAATAAATTTGTTACGCATGTGACTGGCACGCCTCGCGTTAATAAAAAAATGGACAAACAAACAAATGACAATCAATAAATCCCATACCCACACCATCCCGCAAGGGCTCCCATAGGCCCTGTTGGGCATGTGTATAACATGTGTAACTCTATTGTTTTGATGATGTCTGACTATGTGTGTTGGGCTTGTGTATAACATTCCTTTGTTTCGATGATGTCTGACTATGATTCATTAATATAGTTTGACCTGCATTTGATAGCGACAAACACTCATGCATTTCAGGTCAAGCCCACACCGGCAACAAAGTGTGTATGCAAAGATAGAAAGAAATCAAGTAAGGCACAGAGATTGAGGCATTAGGCTACACAAGAATCAAGGCAGAATCATGGTTTCACATAAATCCATGCAGTCAAGGCCAATGCAACTGCTGGAGATGATACACACACTGAAGTATCACAAGAGAAGTGTCGACTCCTACAAAAGATGTGTCGACACTGCAGCCATTACTCAGCAGACCAAGGAGGACCAAGGTCGATGCTAGTAGGCCAAGGAAAGCGACTAAGGTCTGTGCTTGTATTTATTGCGGTGCAGCCAGTGCAACACCAAGTCTGTGCAACTTCTAGCTAGCACGCTCTATGGTGTGTGTGTGCACATCCGCAGCAGGGTCGGTACACACTCAAGCCAGCGACAGGCAAGGTCAGTGCACATCCAAGGTTAGTCAATATCAGGTCGGTGCACATTTTACCCTCATGCCTTATAAGGACTACACACATGCTGCAAATCAAGTCCGTGCACATCTACCATAAGGTCGTGCACATTTGGCTCGTATACAACAAGGTCAGTGCATGTATGCTATACAAGGTCGGTGCACATTTGGCTCATATACAACAAGGTCAGTGCATGTATGCTATACAAGGTCGGTGCACTTTCTTCTTTCAACACCAGAAGGTCCGTGCACATATGAAGACAAGGTCTGAGCAAGATGATGAAGGTCGGTGCAATGGTTGCTTCAACATATATGGCATGTGCATGTTTACCTTATGGCAAGACAAAGTCTTGGGAATGACATATCAGTAGGAAGGGTTAAACTTTTCCTCAAAACTCATAAAATTGATTATCTTGCTGTTTTGGAACCAAAAATTCATGTCAGAAATTTGGATAATATCTGTAAAAAGCTGGGGTTAAACAAAGGTACTGCTAACCGTGCAGATATGGCTCATATTTGGTTTCTTTGGAGGGATCCTTTAGATTTTGTGATTGTTAGTAGAGATGACCAGCAGATCACTCTATCTCAGACTAGCACGGCCTTACCTACTTTTCACATATCATTAGTTTACGCTAAATGCACTTCTGCTGAGAGACAACTTTTGTGGACTTCTTTACGCTTGGTCCATTCACAGTTACATGGCCCTTGGCTTGTAGCAGGGGACTTCAATTGCATACTTAATGTTGATGAGAAGTTAGGTGGTAACCCCCCTAACCTGGTAGCTATTTAGATTTTAATAACTGTGTTGCTGACTGTGAGTTAATGGATGCTGGATATTTGGGATCGAAATATACTTGGCACAATAATCAAACTGGAGGTAGAGGCATTTGGGCAAGGCTGGATAGGGTTCTTCTCAACGCTGACTGGCTGAATTTGTTCCACATTTCAGTCGAACATTTATCAAGGGAAGCTTCTGACCATGCTCTATTATTGGCTAAAGCTTTAAATCAAAGCAGATTTAAGAGTAGGCTTTGTTTTCAAAAAATGTGGACAATGCATCATAAATTCTTGGCTGGTATCCAATCTTGTTGGCACAACAGTCCACTGGCTTCCTCTCCCATGACAACTCTATATCTGAAACTCAAGTATCTGATGGAAGCAGAAGACTTTTGGCCATGTGCATTCAAATCTGATGGAAGCAGAAGACTCAGTCCTTAAAGCAGAGCACAATTATGATATTCATCCCACGGAGGCAAACTTCCAAATCCTAGAGGAGACTAAATCTCTGCAATCGGATAGGTTGCTTCAGGAAGAATACTTTTGGAGACAGAAATCTGGTATTAAATGGCTGCTGGAGGGGGATAGAAATACTAGATTCTTTCACACCTCTACCATGGCTAAGAGACAAAAATTTCGCATTTCTCATCTTTGAAATTCTGCTGGTTTTCTTACTTCAGATCATGAGGAAATGAAAGAAATTGCTGCATCATATTTTCAAAGAGCCTTTACTTCTCAGGACCACTATATAGCAGATGATTCTTTGAACTGCATTCCTTCCCTGGTTACTCAAGAAGATAATGACATGCTCTGTGCTATTCCCTCCGAGTTGGAGATAAAAGATGTGGTTTTGAATCTATCTACTGATAGTGCACTAGGGCATGATGGGTTCACAGGTGCCTTTTATCATAAGACTTGGCCTCTAATTGCTAGCCTTGTTGTGACTGCGGTCCAAGAGGCATTTAGCACCCAGCAGGAACTCTCTAGAAGTGTGACTTCAACTCTTATAGCTCTTATCCCTAAAAAGTCTAATGCTGAAGACATTTCAGATGTCCGACCCATTAGTTTGTGCAATTTTTTCTATAAGATAATCTCTTCCATTGTTAACAAAAGGCTAGCTTTGATTCTTCCTAAGATCATCTCTATGGAGCAGTTTGCTTTTGTAAGGGGTAGACACATTGTTGAAAATATTGCTTTGACTCAAGATCTGATTCATGATTTGGGCAGAAAAACTAGAGGCAACAATGTCATTTTTAAACTTGATATGGCAAAGGCATATGACAGGTTAGAGTGGGACTTCATGTTTGCTGTTTTATACAGATTTGGTTTCAGGCTACCTTTCATTCAGATGCTTGAAAAAATGGTCAAGAACTGTTGGTTTTCAGTCCTGTTAAATGGGGATGCAGGTGGTTACTTTAAGTCTTCCAGGGGTGTGAGGCAAGGAGATCCTGTTGCCCCCTCACTATTTATTATTGCTGAGGAGAGTCATAGTAGATCTTTAAAGCTCACCCATTCCAATGGCTGTGTTGAATGGTACCAAGGTCCTCGGAGATGCCCCCCCATTTCACATCTCTTATTTGCAGATGACACCTTGATCTTCAGCAAAGCAAACATTGTTTCAATCAGGAATTTACTGAAAGTGCTCAACACTTATGAAAAGAGCTCGGGTCAACTTATCAATGTTAGCAAGAGTTGTTTTTTCTACACCCCAAGATTCAGGAGTCTGCTGCCACTCGGATAAATAATATCACTGGTTTCACCAGGCTAAACTTTCCTCACAAGTATCTTGGGCTACCTCTGGTTCTTGGCAGAAATAAAAAAAATTATTTTGCAGGCATTATTTCTTCCATACAAAAAAGAATATCTGGCTGGAAATCAGGGCTTCTATCCCAGGGTGCAAGGCTAATTCTGATAAAGCATGTCTTATCCTCGATACCCATTTATTCCCTCTCTTCTTCTCCCTTGCATTCAGGAACACATCAAATTCTCGAGAGGTCTTTTGCTAATTTCTTCTGGGGCAGCTCCCACAATTGTAATAAAAGGCACTGGAGATCCTAGCAGAACATTTGTAGGCCCATCACACAGGGAGGACTTGGCATCATGTCCCTCAGACATATGGAAACTGCTTTAAGAGTTAAGATGCTATGGCAGGCTTTGCACTCTAATTCCTTGTGGGCCGTCCATTTCAGAGCTAAGTATATTGGTCAAACCCACCTTCGAGATGTGCATTTCAAAAACATGAATGGATTTACTAGAAGAAGCTGGCTCAAGGCAAAAAACATTATCCTTCAAAACAAAAAGGTGATTGTCGGAGATGGAAACAACACAAACTTTTGGAATGATTTTTGGATTGGTGAACACTGTCTATCAGAATTTGTTCCTGATAACATTATTCCAAATCCCAATGTAACTGTGAAAGATTTCTTGTCTCATCCATCTAGTGAAGATTCTGATTTGCTGAATAGGCTGGTCCCTCCTCATATCAAATCAGCTATTGAGAATACCACACTGACTCAAGATTCTAATTTTCAAGCATGGAGTCTGTCATCCTCCGGAAAATGCACAGTTGCTTCTTCTTATCAGATTCTGGCTGATAATAACAATAGTCAGTCTACTATTATGTGGGCTCGGTTATGGTCACAATGGCTTCCAACTAAAATATCTATTCATTTGTGGAAGATCTGGCATAACTATCTTCCTGTTGATTCTAATATCCAGAGATTGGGGATTCCTTTATGTTCTAGATGCTCCTACTGTCAGATGCACCATGAGGAAAATATGAATCATCTGTTTCTCCAAAGTGAACTTGATGTCTACATCTGGTCCCATTTCAGAAGTGTTGGACTGCGTCTGGAAGGCAACTCAATTAGAACTTTCATCTTGCAGATAACTACAGAATCTTTCCTAAATCAGGTTATGGACATCTAATGCTTGTAGTCATTGGGTATGGTCTATGGGACATATGGAAAGCCAGGAATATAGTAAAGTATGAAGGTAAATCTATATCATATTTCAGTATTCTACATCAAATCATTTCCCAAGTTAAACAGAACTGTGCGGCTGCTAATCTTAAGGAATCGAACAAGGAAAAAGAAGAACTTATGAAGTCTCTGGGCATTGATGTTCAGTCTCCTAATGCTCCTCAGCTGAAAATCATTAGATGGATATGTCCCCCTTGGCCCTTCCTTAAACTCAACTCTGATGGTGCTTGCAAACAAAATGGGGTATCTGGAGGAGGAGGGGTCATTAGAAATTTCAAGGGTGATATCATTCTCGCTTACTCTCACTACTTGGTCAGACCAACAGTTTAATTGCAGAGGCTAGAGCACTTCTTGATGGTATCAAGTACTTGCATACTATCAGTGCTCGGCCTGCTTACCTCGAATGTGACTCTCATATTCTTGTCAGGATTATCAATAAGGAGATTCACTGTCTATGGTCCATTCTTTCATTTGTTCGTGATATCTAGAGATCAACTTCTCAGCAAGACAGGATCAACCACATTTATAGGGAAGGGAATAAAGTCACGGATTCTTTGGCCTCGTTAGCTTGTAATTCCAAATGTAATATTTTTTGCTCTTTTAATGAGCTACCCTCTATTATAAAGGGAGAGGCTCGGTTAGACAAGCTAGGTTTGCCTAGTATTCGATTGATGTAACTTCCCCTTTTATTATTAGCAATAATATTTACCTCCTAGGGGTCTGATGGTGGAGTGGCTCATCTCCTTACCTCTGGTAAGGGGAGCATTCTCCCATCAAACTCTAGGCAAGGTTTTCTGGAAAAAAAATGTCAGTGCAAGTTCCTCAAGGTCCAAACATCAAGGTCTAAGCATACTCCAACTAAGGTCCGTGCATACTATTCCTAAGTGCCTTCTATTCAAAGAAAGGTCAAAGGAATGTGTCGATCTGCCTCTCCCAGGAGGTCGACACCTTTGCTCTTCCGGAGAGCGTCATCAGGGCTATCTCACATAAAAGTGTCGACACTTTTCCAACAGGAGGTCGACACCTTGGATTTTCCAGAGAACGTTGAGGGATGTCTCACTAAGAGGTGTCGACTCTATTCATGTAGGAGGTCGACACCCTTGTTCTTCCAGAAGCCCTCAAGCCAATAAACTGTCAGATCAGTGGGCCATCTAGAGAGAGAAAAAGGAACCGCAAATCATTAAAATTAAGGATTTTGAGGTCTGGACCACGTCCCGAGGTCTGACCCTTGCTCTACCATCTTTTCACTCACTTGTCTACCTTTTGGAGATGGTTTTGTCAGAAATCCAGCTGGAGAGCCACTTCTATCTGCCACTATGTAAGTCTTCACAGTCTGCCAATCTTTACAGTCTGCTATTGGAAATAGGACACTCCGCAGTCTGCCACCATCTTGATGTCGACCAATGGGCTGTCCAACCAGCCATTGTACGCAGAAGAGTACACTTGAATAGAATGAGAAGACTGCATATCTATGAAAGATTTATTGTGAATATCTGATGCTGACCAAAAGGAAATCTTCTCTACCACTTTATACAGTCTGCCACCGTCCCATCCCTGTACCTAAACAAAGTCAGCTCAAGCCAAATCTTGCAGAGTATCTTCTTCAAAGTAAGGGAATGCTCTTGGAGGGAAAAGATTCCTCACCATTTGTCCGCGTGGCTCACTATATATATAATATCTAGCTTCCTATGAAGGTTGCTGCTGCAGCTGCCGTCCACAAAGTGCCACGCCCTAGACCAATCTACCTAGAATATTCTTAAGAAGCGTGAGAGCAGCCCCAACACCTGTTTGACATAGTCCAGTGTTGTGAGAGAAGAAGAAGAAGAAGAAGAGAGAGCAGCCTTGAGAGAGAAGACAAATCCTACAGTCTACCGGTGTTTGAAGAAGAGGATCCTTGGATCCAATCTTGTAGCTGCACTCACCAGCTCTGATATCTTGATCCATTCTTTCAGCTGGTGTCTACATTGTCTCTATTATTTCTCCACTGCACTTGCAGTATTCAGTTTCTATTTGTTACGGTTCGTCTATCACCAATACATCTTGCTTTTCCAATCCCCTGTTTAGGGACCGGGTTCCCTCTGTGGTTTCAGAGGAAGAGAGGATCAGATCCTCTGGGTGGTTCAAGCTGTTAGTCAGCAGGAAGCAAGCTGTGTTGCTCAGCTGTGTAAGCAAGCTGTGTTGCTCAGCGGATCAAGTTGTGTGTCAGCCAGAAAGCCTCACCAAGTTTGGTGAGGGGTGGACGTAGGTTGTGGGCTAACAACCGAACCACCTTAAAATACTTGTGTTGTGGGTTGTATACATTGTGAGCTTGTTCCATATCCTCTATCCCTATTTCCCAGATTCATGTGCTTCTTATGCTATTTATTTTCTCTGCACACTCAAGCGTTCAGCTTGCACAATAGTCTCATCTTGATCCCCCGCTATCGTAGCTAACATGGATCTTCTTAGGTGTCTGCAGCACTCTTGCTTACAGACACTTTGGAGCATCTCCCAAGCAGAGGAAGTTAACACGGTGTGTCAGCAGCTTTCTCCCCTTGTGTATCTAACTGCATTTGCGCCTTAGGTTGCCTGCTGCACCCTTGCAAACAGGGACCAAGGTGAAAGCTTTTCCAAGGAACTTCACCTTGTTGAACACTCATTCACCTTAGCTGATCATCACAGATCTCCCACCTAAAGTAGTCATTTAACTTAGCTTTTCTGATATGAGATCTTTATGGTTTATTGGATTACATCTCATTCGGATCTGAGTTGCTAGTGAAGAAGTGTCGACCTCTTTCTTGAGGAGTGTCGACCTGTTTGGACTGAGCATCAAGTTCCAACACTCCTTCTTCTGCCATTCCTATCTATTCCGCTGCCCCGTGTGCCTTAGTGTTTAATTTGCTTAAAGGAGTGGTTATTGCTCAGTTTCTCCCATAGTTTAAATCGGCCATAGTTTGTCACCGGATCTATTCAACCCCCCCTTCTACATCCGGTTGCACCACTCGGGACATATCAATTGGTATCAAAGCATACCATTATTTCTAACAATTGGTATCAGAGCCAAGCTCTGTTATTCCTAGATCCCACAATCTACAGGGAAAGATCCCGGTGCATCTTAGCTAAATGGCTTCAGTTGCTACACATGCTCAGATGACGTCTCCGCCTATTTTTGATGGTTCAGATTTTTCAATATAGCTGAGAGGAATGTACGTCTATATCAAATTCACAGATCCACAATTGTGGAACCTTATATACATTGGTCCAAATGAGCTGCCATCAGATTCAAATGAATGGTCAGCTGAACATAAGACCAAACATAATGATAACCTTGCTGCACTCAATTTAATCAAAGCTGCAGTTGATGACAGGTTACTTGATCTTGTGTCTACCTACAGCACAGCTAAGCAAGTTCTGGAGGTGTTGATGAACATCCATGATAAAGAAGATCAAGAGCATCAATGCCTTATGACTGACCGATCAGAGCAGTCAAGCAATCCATCCTCATCGCAGGTAAGCTCTGATTCTGAAGACTTTACTTTTGAAGAGCTTATGGTTGCATATGATCAGTTGATCGAGTAGTATAAAAAGATGAAATTTGAAAACAAAAGATTGAAAAAGAATTTGAAGAAAAATAGTCAAAGGTAAGAGTCGTGTTTGTGAAAATTGTTCCAACCTTGAAGAGCTCAACAATACTGTTGCCATTGACTTGGATATGAACAAACAAAACATTGTCTGTCTAAAAGATGAAATCAGAATCCTTCAAGAAGAAATCATAAGTGTAACGACACGAGAATCTGATTATCGGGAGAGACCCGATAACCCGAGACTCGAACCGCCGCCCACGAGCCGGGAGGGCTCGGAAGGGCTAAAAGGAGTGTGTAGGCACAAAGAAATAAAAAATAAGGCAGGACAAAGTAATAATTAATAGAAATAAATAAACAACTACAGCTACAACAGAGTCCAGTCCAACAGAAAGTATAGTCTTAAAGCAGTAAAAACGTACCACATGCCAAGTGAACACTCGGCCGGGCGAGCTGGGAACCTCTGAACAGCATCCTCAAACCACGAGGAAGAACCATCGCACTTGAAAAGCAGGGGTGAGCCTCCAAAACAGAGACTCAGCAGGGATCCCGCGGAACCCCAACTGAGTACAACGGCGGCACAGAAAGCTGTAACTACGAGAGCAACAGTAACCGCAGGAATAGTAGACCCGGTGGCCAGTCAAAACTCGGCACTACAACTACTCCTACTGTACCGGTCGAGCAAAAAGAGAAGTCCCGATCTCGCAGTCAGGAACCGGACCATACTAGCATCACTTACCGAAGTAAAACCTACGGCAACCCCGTCGTAGAGGCCTGTCTCTCGGGACATGGCCAACCTGGACACGCTGTCCAAGGTGCAACCCCGACCATCCGGTTGCAGGTACCGTACAACAAGACGCCACCTCGGTAAAGTAACTAGCACTAGTCTCACAGCACGAAAACCGACACACCTGCCATGGTGAAACAAGTGGAACTCAATGGTCAACATGACCAAAAACTCGAAGGTCGAAGTCACTAAAGCTGACAGTCTGTCACTCTCTGTCCAGAACAGGAGTACCTCCCACTAGAAGCAAGGCCGGATGCATCCACTGACGTCTTAGACCGCGCCTCAGGTGTCTCCCTCCGGCCCAGCGGGAAACTGAGACACTGTACAAGTAACCACAAATAAGTGACTAGCTGGGGTCACGCTTGTCGACGTGGGTCCAACCGCCCCCAACCACGTGTGCATACACAGACCGTGCGTCCCTGGTCTGGCCCTCTGACCGATTTTCCCTTTAGCCGGACTCTAGCTGCTAGACAGCGGGGCCCGACGGAAACCAGTCTAAAATCATCCTCAGGGTAAGCTCGTGCACCTACTCCCAGGTGAGACCAGCACACGCGTATTGGTGGGCTACGACTAGTGGAGGGTCGCTGAAAGAGTAGACTCTCAAGTCAACGGAAAACAACGTCCGAACCCGACGAAGTACGGGGACCGTCCCACGTACCAGCACCGTCGCACGGTGCGCAAGAGTCGAGAAAACCCAAGTGACGATAAGCCACTGGACTCTGGACAGTCCTGTAGACGCACTACACCCAACGGTCGTTAAGTCACAAGACTCGGGGTCAAGACCGTCGTATGCAACGACACAAGGCCGTCAATCTAGTCTAATCCCTAGGCCTAAAACCACTATAGCACAAATACCGAAGCGGCTCACAAGCCGCCAAGACCATCCCATCAAAAGGGAACTCAAGGGACTAAGGGCACACACATGGCCCACACGGAAAGCACAGGAGCATGATTCCCAAGGTAGCTCGCACACCGCCAAGCTGCATCCCAACTCGGGGAGAAGCGGGAAACCTCCAGCCCCAGACTGGAGAACTGGGCTTGCAGCCCAAGGCCTCACACAAGACCCTCTCGGGAATCGCTTTCCGGAGAAACCGACATCGCACGGGGAACTCTCACCACACGCACACCGACGCACGGTGACTTGAGTCAAGAACGCTACACCCCGAGACCACACCGTACCATGACACCTAGCCCCAATGAAGTGCACAGCATCCGTCGGGCCACGGGTCGGCACGTCGATCAAGAATCACACACCCGGGACTCGAATTTGTCAAAACGGAAACACCGGGTTAAACTGGCACATGGGCAGTTCATCCTGGGCCGCTCAAGGGACATGCGGCTGGGGAAGAGCCGCTCAAGGGACATGGGGCCAGGAAGGAGCCGCACAAGTGCGTTAATCGGACTAACCCCAAAGAGGATAGGCGGTTAGGGCTGAGCCGCCCAAGGGGATGTGCGGCTAAGGGTCACCCGCACAATCCAACCGACCTACTACAGTGTCGGTCAAAATGGTTTTGACCAAACCGCACAACCCGACCGACACCCAACTGTTGACCAAAGGTCAACGGGGACATGCGGTCAGCGCCTGGCCGCACAAGCCCACGGAAAGACAGACGGCTGGGGACAAACCGCCCATGGGGGGACATGCGGACCTCACCTTGCCGCACATCACATGTGTGGTCTATCATCCGACCGCACAACCCCCAAAACCAGACGGGACATGTGGTCTAGAACCAGCCGCCCACGCGATGGGCGGGCCCTGGTTCGACCGCCCAACCGTCACGGCGAGCAAACCCAGGGGGTCACCCGATCGCAGCCTTTCCACGCCCCGTTCGTTACGAAACGAAGGGGATACAACCACAACCACCCTGGCAATCACATGGACTCCGACCGGAGTCAAAACGATGCACGAATCATGAAAAATGGGTGATTCTACAGAAGTTACCCTAAAAGGGTTTCCGGGCTTCCCGGAGCCCTACCGGTCCAACGGGACCACCAATCGAGACGAAATCAGGGGGAAAAGAATGCTCTCACGCCAAGGAATCCGTTGATAGTAACCGATCTGGAAACCGTCACCGTTCCCCGACGGACCCTACGAAACTTACAAAACCACGGTTTCGCTAGAATGGACCCAAACTCAGTCGTTTCTACGTAGAACGATGTGCAATGGCAGGGAAAACGAGCAGAATGCAGTAGTGTTCTGTCACCCTAACTCCACCGAAGAAACGGCACGCCGAAGCGACTAATCCATGCCGAAAACCTCCCGGAACACGAACGACGCCATCTCGGAATCCACCGAGGGATCGCGCCTGCTACCGCCTCGATCCTCCCCCATCCTTGCCCACATCCTCGCCCGCGCCGCCTCCGCCTCGCCCCCGCCTCGCTCCGTCGGCCGCCGGAGAAGAGAGGGGAGAAGGAGAGCGTGAGAGAAGAGAGAGGGAGAGTGAGTGAAAAATGAGAAGGGAGAGAGAGAAAAGAGGTTTATATAGGGAAAATCCAGAAAATCCCCAAAAAATAGAAAATCACACCCTCGCGGTCCTCGGAATGCACCGATCGCGATGGTACCACCCGTGCCCAGGTGAACGACCCGGTTCACCCGCAATGGAGTTCCGCAGGGTTTGCCGAAACCCGCACGCGAAAATCGGAAAACACGCGGAAAAAGCCACGGAACGCACTCCGGCCTCCGAAATAGCTCCGGATCGTGCCGATCCGAACACGAAAGATGTCTGAAACATCACTTTGGACACAACGGAGCCAGATTCACCGAAAACACAGATCCAGGACCCGAGAAGAAGGATCCAAAAAATATGGGGCATTGCAGCCCTCCCCCCTTAAAGGAATTTCATCCTCGAAATTCAAGACGAGCACGGGAACAGGGGAAGAACGTCGTAACCCACTGACAACGCCGTCAGAACCCCAGCACAGAAAATCATGATTCACACAAAAGCCCCAGACCTGAGGGACACAGCCAGACTATAAACATGAACAACACCTCGCTCTACGCGCCGAGCACACTGGCCACTAGAGCAGGCGCACACAAAGAACACAGTCCAGCGTCACCTCAGTCATAGTACGACAAAACACGGCACCGTAGCCACAATCTCGCTCACCGAGGAGACACAGCCCTCGCACGAGAAACAGCTACCGATGCAGCCCATGGTCAGCAGATGACCCAGACGCCAGTTTCGCAAACCCGCCGACTGGTCTCACGCCCGACACAAAGGAACAACCAAAACTGAGCTCCCACCAGCTCCCGGAGCCATCTCAACAGACCGCAACTAGAACATCAGCTTAGATCCAAGAACCACCTTACACTTGGCAAGCTGACAGCCAGACATATCACTGTGCCAACTCTGTCAGAGGACAAAATTCGACAAAGCCCAGATCCCGTCTGGAACGGCACATCTCAAAATCAGCCACCCAAGGCCTCGCTGGCACACGGCTCTCGCCACGCTCAAGCCCCAACAACCAACATCTTCTATCTGTGAAAAGACCATCCACTGGTCGCCAGATACACGTCAACGGGAAACCTCTGCTTGCTCAGGGTCTTCCTTCTTTCTTGGTCCTCCACCAGATCCGAAGGGAACATTCCAAACCTCGGCAAGCCATCCGTTGACTCACACACAGACCGATACCACAACTCGAGCCACACTCCTCTCGGACTCTGCAATCGATCTCAATCTTCGCGCCAACTCGACCCTCTCAGGGGAGCACGATGAAACCAAATGACAAGATCATGGTGTCTTCAGTCATCACCTCACTCGACTCAGACTTACAAGGAACCATCCCATGCTGGTCACCAAACCAGGGATAATCATTGCGACACCAACGTCCCATCAAGGACCACCAATCCGATGCCGATCTCACTAAAAGGCCTCCGCCCACAGGCGTTACTCTTCCGTCTTGTCTCATCACATCCCTCGACCTCCGTCAGGCGACATCCTCAACAACCCCATCCTGCCAGTGCCAAGAACCAGAATACCTCAAGCAACGGCACGGCAACAACACGTCTCACACTGACGGACCAATCCTCCGATGTTCAACGCAAACTCAAGAATCCGCCCGTAGCAACCAACGCTACGACCCTAAACCAGTGGGTCACAGGCCCACCAGGCTTCCGCTGCGCATCTGATCCACGCGCGCACAGCCAAGAATGTGAACACTACCCAATCAGCACTCGTCCTTCCGGAACAGCACCAGCACCCTTACACGACAAGAAAATGGGCACAACTTCTCACAGGCAACCACCTGGCCAAGACAAGGAGCACGTCTCGCACGGATTTCATGGTGCACAAAGGCCAACCAATCCGAGCACACAATGCAATATGATGAACTTTAGCCAAGCGTAGTCTCCCCAACCAAAGGAGAAACTGACATACCTCCGACAAACGGAAGAACCTCCACGCTCGACCTAACCTCGAATCTCACGCACGCTGGAAACAGCACCATCCAGCACTGAGAAAACCATTACCTTGTTAGGTCAGCACCTCCAACACACTCGGCGAGTGTCACGTCAGACCACAATCACAGCATCTACCGATGCACCACCATTGCAATTCCTCGAACCGCAGCGCACCGCGCCAAGAGCCACAACACGAGCCATAACGACAACCGTTGATGCTCATCCTCGAGTCCCGAAACTCATCGCGAAAACTTCACATCTGAGCCCAAATCCAAGGCGAACACGCCCATTCACACACAAGAGCACAGGAGCAAGACTTACTGGGACACCACAGCCCAATCCTGCCTCAAAATCTGTAAAACAACTGGGACCGACACGTCATTCTTGACGCCACAGAGCATGACAAGAACACCAGGCTCGACGAGATAGCAGCTCACCGAGAAGATCCTCCACTCACCCGAGCACACTTCTCGATCAGAACACCTCAGGGGCTGGACAAACCTCAAGCTGGAGTGGCAAAAACTGACAGCATCTCCTCAGAGCACGCTCACGGCCACTTAACCACGAACAATCCTCTCCAACCACTTGACGATGCTGCATGTTCCTCGAACACAGCACCGTGAGCTCACGCCTGCCAGTAACCTCTGTCCAATGCAGCACAACCAGGGCCACCACCGATGAGGGAGAAGGCTCTCGACCTCGATCCTTAGACCCTATGCGGGCACGAAAAGCCGCGGACAGCAACCACCTTCACGGCGCCACGCAGCGCACTCAAGCTCTCAAGCGAGAAACAAAGTGGAAAACAAGCACAAAACCCTAAGCCAGCTGCCGACTGTACTGAATCTTCTGGACTCTGATCACTGTAATATTTTGAATTCCTAAGTACGTCCACAACCAAAGCTCTGATATCAGCTGTAACGACCCGAGAATCTGATTACCGGGAGAGACCCGATAACCCGAGACTCGAACCGCCGCCCACGAGCCGGGAGGGCCCGGAAGGGCTAAAAGGAGTGTGAAGGCACAAAGAAATAGGAAATAAGGCAGGACAAAGCAACAATTAACAGAAATAAATAAACAACTACAGCTACAATAGAGTTCAGTCCAACAGAAAGTACAGTCTTAAAGTAGTAAAAACGTACCACATGCCAAGTGAACACTCGGCCCGGCGAGTTGGCAACTGGGAACCTCTGAATAACATCCTCGAACCACGAGGAAGAACTGCCGCACCTGAAAAGTAGGGGTGAGCCTCCAAAATAGAGACTTAGCAGGGATCCTACGGAACCCCAACTGAGTAAAACGGCGGCACAGAAAGCTGTAACTACGAGAGCAACAGTAACAGCAGGAATAGTAGACCCGGTGGCCGGTCAAAACTCGGCACTACAACTACTCCTACTGTACCGGTTGAGCAAAAAGAGAAGTCCCGATCTCGCAGTCGGGAACTGGACCATACTAGCATCACTTACCGAAGTAAAACCTACGGCAACCCCATCGTAGAGGCCTGTCTCTCGGGACATGGCCAACCTGGACACGCTGTCCAAGGTACAACCCCGACCATCAGGTCGCAGGTACCGCACAACAAGATGCCACCTCGGTAAAGTAACTAGCACTAGTCTCACGGCACGAAAATCGACACACCTGCCACGGTGAAACAAGCGAAACTCATCGGTCAACACGACCAAAAACTCGAAGGTCGAAGTCACTAAAGCTGATAGTCTGCCACTCTCTATCTAGAACAGGAGTACCTCCCACTAGAAGCAAGGCCGGATGCGTCCACTGACGTCTTAGACCACGCCTCAGGTGTCTCTCTCCGGCCCAGCGGGAAACTGAGACACCGTACAAGTAACCACAAACAAGTGACTAGCTGGGGTCACGCCCATCGACGTGGGTCCAACCGCCCACAACCACGTGTGAACATACAGACCGTGCGTCCCTGGTCTGGCCCTCTCACCGATTTTCCCCTCAACCGGACTCTGGCTGCTAGACAGCGGGGCTCGATGGAAATCAGTCTAAAACCGTCCTCAGGGTAAGCCCGTACACCAACTCCCAGGTGAGACCAGCACACGCGTACTGGTGGGCTACGACTAGTGGAGGGTTGCTGAGAGAGTAGACTCTCAAGTCAACGAAAAACAACGTCCGAACCCGATGAAGTACGGGGTCCGTCCCACGTACCAGAACCATCGCACGGTGCGTAAGAGTTGAGAAAACCCAAGTGATGCTAAGCCACTGGACTCTGGATAGTCCTCTAGACACACTACACCTAACGGTCCTTGAGTCACAAGACTCGGGGTCAAGACCGTCGTATGCAACGACACAAGGCCGTCAATCTAGTCTAATCCCTAGGCCTAAAACCGCTGTAGCATAAATACTGAAGAGGCTTACGAGTCGCCAAGACCATCCCCTCAAAAGGGAACTCAAGGGACTAAGGCCAGACAGAAAGCACAGGAGCACGATTCTCAAGGTAGCTCGCACACCGCCAAGCTACATCCCAACTCAGAGAGAAGTGAGAAACCTCTAGCCCCAGACTGGACAACTAGGCTCGCAGCCCAAGGCCTCACACAAGACCCTCTCGGGAATCACGTTCCGGAGAAACCGACGTCGCACGGGGAACTCTCACCGCACGCACACCGATGCACGGTGACTCGAGTTAAGATCGCTACACCCCGAGACCACACCGTACCACGACACCTGGCCCCAACGAAGTTCATCGCATCCGTTGGGCCACGGGTCGGCACGTGGATCAAGAATCACACACCCGGGACTCGAATCGGTCAAAACGGAAACACCAGGTTAGACTGGCACATGGGCGGTTCATCCTGGGTCGCTCAAGGGACATGCGGCAGGGGAAGAGTCGCTCAAGGGACATGGGGCCAGGATGGAGCCGCACAAGTGCGCTAATCGGACTAACCCCAAAGAGGATAGGCGGTTAGGGCTGAGCCGCCCAAGGGGATGTGCGGCTAAGGGTCACCCGCACAATCCAACCGACCTACTACAGTGTCGGTCAAAACGGTTTTGACCAAACTGCACAACCCGACCGACACCCAACTGTTGACCAAAGGTCAACGGGGACATGCGGTCAGCGCCTGGCCGCACAAGCCCATGGAAAGACAGACGGCTGCGGACAAGCCGCCCATGGGGGGACATGCGACCTCACTTGGCCGCACATCACATGTGTGGTCTATCATCCGACAGCACAACCCCCAAAACCAGACGGGACATGCGGTCCAAAACCAGCCGCCCATGCGATGGGCGGGCCCTGGTTCGATCGCCCAACCGTCACGGCGAGCAAACCCAGTGGGTCACCCGATCGGCCTTTCCACGCCCCGTTCGTGCCGAAACGAAGGGCATACAGCCACAACCACCCTGGCAATCACATGGACTCCGACCGGAGTCAAAACGACGCACGAATCATGAAAAAGGGGCGATTCTAATGAAGTTACCCAAAAAGGGTTTCCGGGCTTCCCGGAGCCCTATCGGTCCAACGGGACCACCAATCGATATGAAATCAAGGGGAAAAGAATGCTCTCGCCCCAAGGAATCTGTTGATAGTAACCAATCTGGAAACCGTCGCCGTTCCCCGATGGACCCAACGAAACCTACAAAACCACGGTTTCGCTAGAACGGATCCAAACTCAGTCGTTTCTACGCAGAATGACGTGCAATGGTAGGGAAAATGAGCAGAACGCAGTAGTGTTTCATCACCCTACCTTCACCGAAGAAATCGCACTCCGAAGCGACTAATCCATGTCGAAAACCGCCCGGAACACGAACGACGCCATCTCGGAATCCACCGAGGGATCGCACCCGCTACCGCCTTGATCCTCGCCCATCCTTGCCCACATTCTCACCCGCGCCGCCTCCGCCTCCGCCTTGCCCCCGCCTCGCTCTGTCGGCCGCCAGAGAAGAGAGGGGAGAAGGAGAGCGTGAGAGAAGAGAGAGGGAGAGTGAGTGAGAAATGAGAGGGGAGAGAGAGAAAAGAGGTTTATATAGGGAAAATCCAAAAAATCCTAAAAATCCTTAAAAAAATAGAAAATCACACCCTCGCAGTCCTCGGAATGCACCGATTGCGATGGTACCACCCGTGCCTAGGTGAACGACCCGGTTCACCTGAAATGGAGTTCCGCAGGGTTTGCCGAAACCCGCACGCGGAAATCAGAAAACACGCGGAAAAAGCCGCGGAATGCACTCCGACCTCCGAAACAGCTCCGGATCACGCCGATCCGAACACGAAAGATGTCCGAAACATCGCTTCGGACACAACGGAGCCAGATTCACCGGAAACGTAGATCCAGGACCTGAGAAGAAGGATCCGAAAAATTCGGGGCATTACAATAAAGTTGGAAGAGACTGTTCGAAAACTTAAAATCCAACCAATTCGTCAGAATGAAAGTTCTTTCTGTAACAATTTTTCAACTTTTGAAGAGGTAAATGACACTCTCACCTCTGACTTGGATGTAAATAAGCAAACCATTACATGCCTAACAGATGAAAATGGAATCTTTCAAGCTGAAATCACTAGGTTGGAAGAAATCATAAGACAACTTCAAAACCAACCTAAATCAATCTCTAATGAACAAACCTTGTCGGACAAGCTAATCTCTGATGAGAGGTTGATTGAAGAAATAAAAATGGTAAAAGAACAAAATGACATGTTGCTTGAAAGATTGTCCATTTATGAGAAAGGCAAGGGTATTGCCCATGACAGTTCTGAAAAACTGAATGAACTTCAAATGGAGATTGAAATTTACAAGTGGGTTAATGCCATGCTCAATGATCAATTGGCTGTGTGTGAGGAGGATCTCACTGAATCTGGGCTGCACGTCTCTTCATTGGAGAATGAAATCAAAGATTTAAATGACTCTCTGTCTAAGTGTATGCATGATAAGGAAAGCGTGGACAGACTCTTGGAAACAAGAGTGAATCATCATAAGGGAAATCGGGGTTGCAAACCCGAAAACCAACAACCCTTCGGAAGCAATGCCTACATCTCTTCTGTCAAAGGTAAGAATGAAGCTAGCACCTCTTACCACCTCCCAATACCACATGCTGCTCAAAAAAATCAAAAACGCATTGGTAAGCAGAAAGGGAAGGCTCTCATGCAAAAATAGAAACCTAAGTCTGCTAGTCTTGACATGCACAATAGGAAAAGCCATGATAAATACCATGCCTCTCATAAAATGAATGTTTATTGCTTTCATTGTGGCATGCTTGGTCACACTGTACAAGACTATCTCACCTTGAATAATGATGAACTAAGAGCAGGAAATGATTCAAGAATTACTGTTGAAATCAAGGGTAAAAGACAGGTCAACTCTGGCAGAGGATGTATGTAGCAGAACTCTGAACAGAACCGCATGGGGAATCAGAAGAGTCGACACTTCCATTCGGATAGGTCAACACTCCCCATGGCCTTCAACAGAAATCACCCTCATTGCTGCTACCACTGTGAAAAGATTGGCCACACAGTCCAAGACTGCAGGCGACTGAGAGGTAGGAGCTACTCTCATGATCAACATGACAGTATACATGCTCACTCACAATGGAACAATGCACATGTGCACAGAAAAAATGGTAAACACCATGTGCGTTGCTTCTATTGTGGTAAATATGGACATACATCCAATTATTATCCATGGATGAGAGTGGGTGACCAGAAGGCAGCAAAGAAAAGAAGATCAATTGCTAGAACTACTGCTAACCAATAAGGACCCAAGAAAGCTTGGGTACCTAAAAATTTCAAATAAGAATTTTGGGTGTAGGGTGCCTTGGTGCTGAATACTGGATGCTCACGTAAATAAAAGCTCAAGGCACAGGTATGTAGATAATGTCATTTGTTTAATTGTTGCATGATAGGCTTGCATTGTAAGTCATTACATATTAGGGGTGTTATGTGTCAATAAATCATGCAAGAAGTTGTCTCCCTGAACTGTTGAAATATCCTCTTGGTGTGAGATGAGTTTCTAGATTAGATTAATTGCTTGCACCTTGCTTGACCTCTGGTATTTTAAATGGTCTAGAGCAGAAAGGCAAGTCAAGCTTGCCCAGAGCTCTCACTATGCGTGAGCAGGATCTCAGATCCATACCTCCGCCTTGTACCAGAGATTAATTAATTCAGCTGCTCAATTCAAAAAAAAATGCTGATGTTGCTGATATGATGATGATGAATTACTTGATTCTTTCTACCAGCCATACAAAATTCTGAGATATTGGTTGTGTTGACGCATACCATGGCTACATTTTCAACTCATTATTCATGTTAGCATTGTTCAAAAGAAAAGTCTAGCAATTGACATCATCATGTAGCATTCAATTCAAAATCAATTGTGAATGACTTATGCTTGCATCTTCCTATGAACTCATGTACTTGAATGCAAATCATGGTTAGGAAGACACAACAATCCGCAATCATCTCGCAGCATCTTCATTGCATTATGCATTCACATAAGTCTTAGGCTGCATAGTTCATTGACAACTCATGCATGATTTCAGGGGGAATCATCATCTAAAACCAAGCTGCACATATTTCAACTCATCACTCACATGGACAAATGCATTGCATATGTTTGAATTTGCATGTGTTGTGGTCATTGAGTGTCATCATGGAGTTTCATGCACAATCATACATTTCATGTTAAAAAGGACCCAACAATGGCATCATTTTTCATGCATCATGTGTTCACTTAAGTCATAGGTTGCATACGCGCACATGCTCAGGGGGAGTCAACATCAGAAATTATGTCTGCACTCTTGCATTTATTTCTGTTGACACCTGCATAGAATGCATCTTCTCAGGGGGAGCTTATTTTTCTTAAAAATCCGTCAAAACTCTGTCCTACAGTCAAACAGGTCGACCTCACAACCCTGACAGGTCGACCTCTCAGTTCAGCCTGGCTGAAAATTGCCTTCTACCTGAGCTCAGGTGTCGACACCAACCAGTGCAAGTGTCGACACTTCCTTGCATATGCTGTATATATCTCATTCATACCAATCTGAGCTCAATCCATAACCTCAGGGGGAGTGTTCCTCATCCATTCTTGATTTCAACTCATGCAACACTATCTTCTTGAACCAAGACCACCGCATCATAATGCCAATTTTTTATGGT
>JAHNEJ010003360.1:0-56192 GCA_022559845.1 Amorphophallus konjac
TTCTTGTAAGCATTGTTATTATATGATATCTACGATATTATAGTATATCAAGGACCTTGTGGTTCTGATGAACCTGAAATTTGAGTTCCCCTTCATCAAAAACGATGACGATTTCAGGAGAATCTTGATCACACGGATAGGCCGTTGAGTTGTTAAAGGTTTGGGATGATGGTTCCACTTTCTGAGTTGATGCGCAGACAAACGGGCTTCGGCTTAGTGTTAGCTCAGAAATATGGATTCTTGACCAGACCTAAACAGCTTAGCAATATTATCCTTGATTATTTTCTATTTTTAGTTTGTTTTAATCTTTTTCTTTTAACCCAGCATGCATCATGTAGGACCTTGAGTTTCATGCTGAAAATCTTCATATTATGGCGATAATGAAGTTCACTCGCTCTCGATTGAGTTGACATGAGATATTCCATTCCAAATCAAGTACTTCGTTCTATTTGAAGCCGTTCAGGCTGATTCCTTGAAAGTATCCCTTTGTTGGATCTTTATCCCAATTCTCTTTACTTTTCTGCAAAATTTACCTTGGTTGCAGTACGTCCACATTGGCTGGTAATCGCTCTCCAATGGTCTTTCCCTGTCGTGCCCGCGCGCACACCCTTTATTTACTTAGTTTAATCTCCTTTTATCCAATAGATCGATTTTTCCTTGGAATCACTCAGAGTTGTTTCACTCAGAATCTTGGAAAGATTTCAGATGCTTAGTGTCTGAGGCGTGTCACATCACACCTTGGCGTCTCCTTATCAGTTCGTTCCACTTTATTCCTTTCATTACACTTCATTCCATTTCCGTCTCACTCCCTTGCAAAGCAGACGCCAAGGCGGGGCAGCTGTAGACACGCCAAAATTGACGTTTTGTTGATCAAATCTCATGTTATTATGTAAACGCCCCAAGTGGACTTCAATATTCCTATAATATAAAGTTTTTCTATTTTTCATGAGTTTTCTGCATTTTTCCTGTATTTTCGTGAAACACGGCTTGACGAAGGGCGTTACTTTCTAAAGTAACGACCTGTCATAGGGCGTTTTAAAAGAAAGGACGACCGTAGGTGAGGGCGTCAATTCCTGGTATTATCCGTTAATTTCTGGAATTATCTACTTTCAAAATAAAAGGCATTTTCTGAGTAACGCCCATCCTCAGGGCGTGTTTTGAATAAACGCCGTTATCGCAGGCGTGTTATCTCAGTTTCCAAACGGAGGAAGTTTTCATTTCCAAAATTAAACCCAGGAAGAAACGGCCTTTCCTGGGTCGTGTTTCAAGAAACGCCTCTGTGCAGGTCGTCAATTCATAAAAAGACGCCCTGTCTCAAGGCGTGTTTTCACTCCATACTCCTTCTTTTTTCCATCTTTCCCTTACAGTTCCCTACCATCCTTTGGACTCTTGCCCGATCTTAATCCTTCTTTGGATGCCTCATTACCCATTCTTATCATTTCCTTGTTTGATCACATCCGATTGAAGCTATAAAAGAAAACATCATTCGCTCGTAAAAGAGGTTGGAAGATTTTAAGTATTCAATAGGCACCCTGAGCATTTAGAGGTTAAGAAATTACCTACTGAACAAGCACGCAGGGCTTCCTCCTTTGGCTTTTCTTCATCCTGCTGCATCCGTTCCGCGTCTTCCCGGTTGCACCTTTACTCTCGGCAGGGAGAGCAGGGCTACATATTGTTTTGTTTTGTTCATTTCATTCTCATCACATTATCATCACTGTGGTCCCTTGTCGTTAGTTCTTTTACTGCATTTAGCATATTATCTCCTTCCCTAGTTCTCTGCTAGGGGTTTAAAAAAAAAAAGAGAGGTGCGCACGTTGACGTCGGTTCATCATTTCATGTTGGTTTTTGGAACGATACTACTGCACTTTGGCTGATCCCCTCCCTTTTCCTTATTTTTCCTTGTCTTTTTTTTACAAGGTAATCAATCAAGAAAACCCACTTCATCGGCCGGCCGATTGGAGTTGGAGGAGGAAATCCATATTTATCCCGCATCCCACTCTTCACCAGGTACACGCGATCTCATTTTCTTCTTATTGAGGTAAACCCTCTGGCGATCACAACTCCCCTTTAGCACCTCGTGCTATATTCTTTATCATATCTTATACATGTTGTCATCATTGTTATTTACTTTTCACTACCAAAAGTGAGGATTTTTAATCCGATCTACACTTATTACCCAAAAGGTAATGGCCAAGCAGAGGCCACCAACAAGACATTGATCAAAATCATAAGGAAAACCTGCGAGTCTAGAAAGTTTTCAGACTGGCCAGAAAAGCTTATCAAAGCTCTATGGGCCTATCGCACTTCAATCCGTACCCCCACCGGGCAGACTCCGTTTACCCTTACTTATGGTATGGAAGCAGTAGCCCCGTACGAGACTCTGATCCCTTCTCTCAGAGTACAATTGGATGAGAAATTTTCCCTCGACGAACGTCGTAATTCACTCCTTGCCCAGTTGGAACTCTTAGATGAGAAGCGGCTGGCCGCTGCCGAACATGCACGTGTGTATCAAAATAGACTCGCTCGCTTTTACCAAAAGAAAGTCATTGAGAGAAAATTCAAAGTCGGTGAGATGGTCGTGAAAAGAATTTTTGTCAAACCTGGAGGGATGCGTTCTAAACTTCAACCCAATTGGGAAGGACCATTTGAGATTCAAGCCGTGTACCCTCGCAACGCCTACAAGCTAGTCAACGCCGAAGGGACTGAGTTATCCCACCCTTGGAATGAGCTTTATCTTAAAAGGTACTACCCTTAGCATAATCCCAAAACGTCAAAAAATGAAAAAAAATGAAAAAAAATAAATAAAAAAAATATATTGAAAATCACTAAAACATATGGAAAATTCAAAATGCCGATGCCTGGTGGCCACCGTGTATTTAAGTTGATGCATCCAACCTCCATATAAGGATAGGGCCCATTAAGGCTCGGTAGGCACCGGGTCTTGGTCTGCCAGAACCGTGGAGATCCCTGTCCAGTCACATCGGCCCATGCTCGCTCAAAGGAAGCCAACATGTACTCACTTACGTATTTTATCCAAAAAAGTTGGTAGCATCACCTACGGTGGGGCCTCACCGAGAAGATCTCCAGAAGCTGTAATCTTTATTCTTTTCTCTTCAACCAAATGAGACAGACGGCGCCCTTAAAACGCTGAGCATGAGAAACCAAAACTCAAACCCCTTAAGGCAAGAGTAGGATCTATTTCCTCGAGCATCGATCAGAGCACGAGAAGAGGGCAGTGTCCCCGCAGGCATACAAAAGGGAGCCTACAACGTCAAACAACTATATCTCCCTCGCAAAAAGAAGCACAAAATCAAAAAAAAATCAAAGAAAAGTCTGGTCGTGACCGTGCCTGATTCGATAAATGGAACCCCTCAAAGTAAAAATCTGAATCCACAAAAAAAGGGGTCATGGAATGTAAATGCTCGAGATTTGGTCCGAAGTTGTCCGAAAGGGGAGGAGTTAATGGACCCTTATTGGCTCGCCGGGTTAACGGTTCTGCCGGTCCTCTCAGGAGGTTTACCCCCTACACTCTTCCTTCCTTCTCTAAAGATGAAAGCTCGATGGAGTGTCTGAACGGTGAAACCCGCCAGCGTCTGCGACCTTATTTTAACACACGCATATGGTTGTCTACTTTGAAAAGCAAAAGCTATCGCTGTGAAGGAGTCTCTGTATTTCTGGCCGGTCAAGACCCCTATCTACTGTCTTGATGTCTTCTTATTTAACCTTGGGCTTAGGCTAATGCAAGCGCGTCACCTATGGGTGCGACGGCGTCTGATTCCGGGTCAACGTCGCGCGGTTGGTCGTTAGGGTTCCAGGGTGTTCTATCATATACCATCTGGAGTTGTGAGGAGATAGACCCGGGTCGAGTAAATCATTTATCTCGAAAACCTTTTGGGTGAATCCCTGTGGTCGAAAGCGACTGGGAGCCTAAGCATAGCATGACGGTATTATCATCAGGGTAAGTCTTAGCCGGCGTGATTATCATTCGAGGGGTCTAGAGGCCCAAATCAACCTAGATGTGCGCTTAGGATACCTAGGAGGTTAGTAGGAAACCCCTGTTCTCATGTGGGTTAGGTGTCGTATGGGTGCTTACCAGGCGTTAGCGACAAAAAAATGATAACAATAAAAACAAAAAAGAGAGAAAGAGAAAATCTAGATATTTGCAAACAAAAAAAATGAATATAACAAAACAACAACAACAACAAAATGTCAGACATAAAAAGAAAAAACAAATCAATTTCGCATGATTACATTTGTATGCAACATTTCACTCTTTAATATCGCTTGCATTCGTGTACTTGTCTGTCGCATTCAGCATCACCGCATCTTTCCCTTGCCTTCGTTAATAAAGGCTTGGCCCCTTGACCCATTATCAAGGACAGTCAAAATGACCATCTACTTATTGGGCAAGGGGCCAAGTCAGAGCAGATATTCTAACTGTTTAAGTGATGTATGCAGGAATTCGAGAAAGCAAGAAAGAGGTAGGAATCCAAGAATCAAACATTTTATTCCTTTCCAAAATAAAAAAATTACATCAAGTTCCACCCTCTCTCTCTGCATTACTCGTCCCGCTACTCTCCGGGCAAAACGCTCTCAAGGGTGCTACCCAACTAAGAAAAGCGGTACTCCTACCGCTTTGTACCCCTCTTCCTATTCCCACACCCCGACGTTGATCTGTTGGGACAGCAAAAAAGTTACTAACACGAAAATCACGCTCTCGTGCTCTTCGGTAGTGCTCCTCACCATCTCTCAGCCACTGTTCAGCAAGACGAAGGCTGGTTCGGAGTTCGAACAGCTGGGCCTCCATGGCCCTTCGCTCCTCCCTTTCAACCAATATGTCGGCTCTTTCTCTCTCTGCCCGTTCTCTCTCACGGTCTTCCCTCTCCAACTGGAGAGTGATCCTCAGCTCCATGTCATCCCTAGAAGAGTCGTCATCTGGACGACGTCGCAGTTCCTCCTCCAGCTCTACTATTCTAGCCTCCCTCTGCGCAACTTGGGCAAGTGACTCTTGCGTCTCCTTTTCCTGCCAGATATACCATCTCAGATGTGCGGCAAGACATAAACAAGGAGAACTCAACACTGAGACTCTTACCTGTATAGAGAGCATTCCTTCTGTCTCCGCGGCACGCTGTGTAGCACGAGCAAGTTGCTCGTGAAGCAAATCAAGTTCTGAGGTAGGGATCCATAAGCTAGAGACGCCACCCGCTCCCATCGCTGAGGAGGCCGCGTCAATCTGGGCGCGCTATGGCCACACATGTGATAGTTAGTGGCCGAACACCATGAATCTAGGGTCTTGATTAGGAGTGTGCACTGTACACCTACCGAGGCACTCAAGGCTTCACGTGTGTTACCCAATTGTTGCTCCGTCTCTGCCAGGCGGGATCGCAAGTTCGCTATCATGGTATCACGGACATCCTGCAGCCATAGGAGTCAGCATTTCCAAAAAAAAAAAAAACCAAAAAAAGAGGGAAAATAGGAAAAGGGGGAAATCTACCTCCACAAGTCCCCGGGGTTAGAGCCGCTCTGCGTACATTGTCTTATACAAACGCAGATAGTCTTAACTATCCTGCGCATGTGATTCCACGATTGTGCCACCCCGTTGCCAGTCTCCATACTGTTCGGAGAACCGCACACGCCAATCAATGGAGGTTATCGGTCCCCGTGTCTTTCTCCCGACGCGAGGTGGCGCAGTCGTATCCACCCATTCCTGAGCCAATCCTAAAGTCCTCATAACCAATCGTAGCCGAAGCGGCTCGATTTCATTCAGGCAGTGCATCCACAGTTCCCGTCCGAATCGGGCACGACTTGTTAGAACCCATGGTTGGTCGACATCGACCATGCCTGAGTAGGGTCTCCAGTTTACCTAGGTTAGGTTGTACATACCCGTTTAGCCGGTCAAAGCCAAAAATAAAATGAAAATAATCCCAAAAAATTGTATATATACAAATATATATATATATATTATCATAATATGAAAAAAAATAAAAATCATAAAAATGATAACAAAGGGGAACAATGGTCCAAAATGCCAATTCCAGATTTTATTCCATCAAAAAGCAGAGCAAGCTACATCAGGGGCTTAAGCGCTTTAGGCCTTAACTTCCCCAGTTCGGTTACATAGGCCCTCCACAGCTCACATTCTTCCCCTACATGCTCTAAGGCCTTTCCCGCAACACTTGTCTTCCAGGGTGCTTTAATGGCCTTCGCTTCCTTCGCGTCCACTTCTGCACCCAACTCCCTCTTCTTCAAAGGAACGATGCCGGTTAATAGTGGGAGCGAGTGACGTGGAATGCCGATCTGGAGGCAGCACCGATGCGCGTTGTAAAGGACAAACTCAGTCGCGCCGATCAGTTGGAGTTCAACTTCGGGAGAAGACCTCATGAGGAGTTCAAGTGAGAGTAGACATGTCGGCGCGTAAGTGAAGAAGCTTTGTGTCATGGTTCGAAAGTGAGACCGCCAGTATTCACTCTTCTTCAGCCACGGTGCCACCGAAGCCTAACACATCGGCTATGTGATGAAAAGGGCTTTGTTGGAAGAGCTTCGAAGCAGTCGGCATCCCCTCACGGTGGTCAAATTTGAAGTGCAAATCAACCCAGCAACTCAGAACAAGTGCGCAACCGAAAGGAGGCTTACCCATGCTCGAGGCAGTAAGGCCACTGTAAAGGTAGGCAAGGGCGGCGGGTCCCACCCTCCTTCCACTCCAAATCTCGCAGATAGCACTTAGTTGGTCCTCCTCCACTATGTTGTCGGTATAAGGAAACAAGAGAGCACCCGCCAGACAAATGGTGAACCCTTTTATAATTCCTTCCAAGTGGTCATCATCTGGTGACCCTCTCAGGGCATCTATGACCCATTCCGCGAGCCTTTGCAAATCAATTCCTTTTTGAGTGCGGACCTTTCTGGCTGCGTCGGCGGCATAAAGCTTCCAATGACACTCTCGGAAGTTCCCCTTGTCAGCATCCGCATAGCCTTTACCTTCCCGTCACTCTTGAATTTCTTCAATCCGAGCAGAAGTTTCACCTCCTCGAGGAGAATGGTCGCCTCGAAGGTCGGGAAGATGAAAGTGTGGGTCTGGGGATGCCAGATCTCCACTAGTGCGCCCATAGCCGCCTAGTCCATGCAAATCCTCTCATAGTGCTTGGCATGAATAAGAAGCCCCTGAAGATGCCACCTCGAGAGTATGGCCCTCATGCCAATGGAGATGTTGGAAGTCAACTTTGAGAGCCACAGCAGTTTGAAAAACTTCCTCGGGCCTGGGAAGAGTGGATATGGCTGGAAAGAAGAAGAGAAAGGAAAAGAAGTGAGAAGAGGGTTCACACGGAAAATTTGAAATAAATCAACTTACCATATGCGACTGGATCGTCCCACTCAGATGACTCTCGAGGTCGGAGAGTCGCCTGATCTCGCTGCTAGGCCTACTCCTCTTCATAACGCGGGAATACTCTCCTTCCATCCTGAAATCCCTAGATTCTCCTCTCCTCCTCTTGAGCTTTCAAAGCTCTCCTTGGTGCATTTAGATGAACTAGCCTAAGGGGGGTACTTATAGGAAGGAGAGGCGCTACAGGACGGAACACGTCACATCAGTGGTCAGTCGTCAGGGTTTTGTCTGAATCTCCTTGTACTGTGGTGCGATTCTGTTGTAACTCTGCTGCTCTCTGATGTATTTAATCTATGCTGGTCTGTGCAGGTTTTACTAACAGACGTCATTGTCCTATCTACTGTCCCACCTTTCGGTGATTGGTCCCACCATGTCATGCATCATACTGTACGATATCTACGCTATTAGAACGCGTCAAGGACCTTGCGACCTGAACGAATCTGGAGTTTGAGTTCCCCTTCAACAAAAACAGTGATGATTCCGGAAGAATTTGGGTTGTACGGATAAACCGTTAACTTGTGGTAGCATGGGGACGACGGTTCCGTTCAGTGAGTTGGTGCGTAGATAAACGGGCCCCGGCGCAGTATCAGCTCACCGAACGGGTATCCTGACCCATTCTTAACGAGTTAACAATATTATCCTTGGCTATTTTCTATTTTAGTTTGTTTTAAATTTTTCTTTAAACCTAGCATGCATTCATATAGGACTTTGAATTTATTGCGGAAGATCATTCAAGTGATTCGATTGTAAAAGCTATTGTGCTTCAATTTTTATAAATGTGAGATATTCCACTCCGAATGACATACTGAGTTTCCTTGAAACGGCCCTACGCTGCTCTTCCAAAGGAGACCCTTGTTTGGACAGACCCTCAGATATTCCTTTGCTTTTTACCTTGTTTGACCCACCTTGGCCGCAGCACTTCCACATTGGCTGGTAACCGCTCCCCAAAAGTGAAACATGTAGGTTTGCGACCCAGGTACTTCCACACCGAGAAGTTGGTCTCCTTTATTTTCGTGCCTGAGCGCACATCTCACCCTCCCTTATTTGATCTCCGTCCAAGTAATCGTCAAAATTTGGAAGACCTTCTTTAAGGTCGCCTTAGTGAAACTACGGGAAAGATTCCAAACAGTAATGTCTGAAGCGTGTCTCATCGCACCTTGGCATCAACTTTTCAGTCCATTCCCACTCCATTTCACTTCACTTCGATACCATTTCATTACGTGTCACTTCCTTGCAAAGCAGACGCCAAGGCGGGACAGCTGTAGACACGCTATTTCTGACATCACCTGAGAAAATCTCATATTACTACTATATGACGTCCCGCAGTGACTTTCGCGTTCTGAATCGCTTGAGTGCTTCCTATTCTTGAGTCTTCTTTCGCCTTTTGAGTAAGTAACGTAACACCCCTGCAGCATCTGGAAACCGCCTCGTCGCGGAACTCATACAGCATACGGACGGCATCATCACCAATCGGACGCATCGGAAGTTTCCGGAACCAGGAGAATGTCCGGCGGACGGCTACCGATGCCCTTTCGGGGAATCCGGGGGGTCTTTATGGAGGCGTCCAGGCCCCTGGATGCCTCCATAACTTTCAAATATACAAAAAATATAAAAAAATAATAAAATCATGGAGGCGTCCACTTGCCTGGACGCCTCCATCAATGTAAAATAATAAAATAATAATAATATTAATAATGATAAAAAAAATAAAATATAAAAAAATAATTTCATGGAGGCGTCCAGGCCCCTGGACGCCTCCATCATTTGACTCACGAGCACCCCCCGTCCGCCGGTCGGTTTGTCGTGTGAGGAAAAATTCAAATTGTGAAGACGTCCTGCCAACTAGACGCGCCCATGCATGAATCACGGGCGCCGATCAAAACAACGCGTTGTGCCAAACCGCGTGTGGCTTTCGGCGGGGGTTTGGTGGGCTTTTATGGAGGCGTCCATTTGCCTGGACGCCTTCTTGAAAATATTCGAAATAAAAAAATATAAAATATAAAATATTATTTTTGCCCAGATGAAGGCGTCTAGGGTCCTGGATGCCTCCATCCTCCGGAGCCCTATAAATAGAGACCCCCCCCTCAGTCCGAAGGGAGCCGGAGCCCAGAGGCTGCCGGAGCCCTTTCTAACCCATAGGTCTTTTTCAGGAGGAGGTTCTGCCGGCTTCTCGGGTGTCCGCGCTCGTGAGAGGAAGGTCGTCTTCGTCCACCGCGCTTCCACGTCGTCCCTACGCTACCGAAGCTCCGCCAGATTTCGCCATCGGCACATCCAATAAGCCAATCCTTTCCTTTTCTTCATAGTTCTTTTGTATTCATCATCTCGCATCCTCTATCTCCCTTCATAAGGGCACCTTCTCTTATATACTTTTTACATTCATCATCGAATTTTCCTCCTACTCGAGTCCGAGAGGGGTTTAAAACCACACCAACCAGGTGTGTGTCCTGCCACGATTTCGTTATTTTTATTACAAGGGATCGATACTACACTGCCATTTTCTAATTTTGTTTATCTACTGTCTGTTATTTTGCAAGGGTAACTGAAGAAAGCCCTCTCCGTCGGCCGGCCGAAGGGGGAGGAAGAAGCAATCCGCCACTTCCTGCTAGCGAGGTAGGTGCGATCACTCTTTATTTTGGGGTCTTTGGCCCATGGCGATCACATCATATTCTCGAGGCCGCGGCGAGTCATTTCCCGCAATGGCCGTTTGAATTCTGCTTCTTTTTATATCTTGTTATATCTCTTATCTGCTCATATTCTCGAGGCCGCGGTGAGTCATTTCCTGCAATGGCCATTTTAATTCTGCTTCTTTTTATATCTTGTTATATCTCTTATCTGCTCATATTCTCGAGGCCGCGGCGAGTCATTTCCCGCAATGGCCGTTTGAATTCTACTTCTTTTTATATCTTGTTATATCTCTTATCTGCTCATATTCTCGAGGCCGCAGCGAGTCACTTCCCGCAATGACCGTTTGAATTCTGTCCTTTCGTTTGTATATCTTGAATTGCTTCTATATCTGCCTGCTATATCTACCTGCTATATTCTCGAGGCCGCGGCGAGTCACTTCCCGCAATGGCCGTTTCAATTCCTGTTATTTAATTCTCGCATCATTCCCATCCCCCGAGGCCGCGATGAGTCACTTCCCGCTATGACCATTTAACCCCCATATCTTACTATATTGCATTTATCCCGCTCGCCCCACCGGAGCAATCTCCCGTGGTGGCCCCTTCTCTTTTATCTTATTTCTGTGTCGCAACAAACAAAAACGAGCCCGCGCGCTCCGCATTTCATTTCTCGACCGCGTGACGTCGCTCACAAAGGACAATTGCAGATATCCAAAAGTTGGAGGTTATATAATAATTTACTTCTCTATTTTTTGTTTTGGGTTGTATCTAACAAATCCATTCATTTTCTTATGCATTAGTATGAGAAGAATGGCACTTTTTTGGATCGCTCAGATATATTCATAGTTACTCATGTGCGTAAAGATGGAAAGCCTCTCAATGAGGAATGTGCCGATGTCATAGTAAGTTTTTTTGGAAGAAAAGTCAGATTAATAAAGAGAATAAGGCCAAACAAAAATGGTTCCATTGTGCTGGCACAAGGACAGTTGCAGATATCCAGAAGTTGGAGGTTATATAATAATTTACTTCTCTATTTTTTGTTTTGGGTTGTTTCTAACAAATCCATTCATTTTCTTATGCATTAGTATGGGAAGAATGGCACTTTTTTGGATCGCTCAGATATACTCATAGTTACTCATGTGCGTAAAGATGGAAAGCCTCTCAATGAGGAATGTGCCGATGTCATAGTAAGTTTTTTTGGAAGAAAACCCTTCTATGACAAATAAGTTATTACCCACCTGTCGAAGAATTGACCTTTGACTTTTTTTGACAACATAAGTTGAAGGAATTAAAGCAAACTCAGGTTGCTTCTTGCTCAGCCGACCCCTGTCCAGTTGCTTTGCAAGATGATGTATTTGCGCAGGTTCTTGGTGAGAAAAAATCAGGCCGTGTTAGGGGTTTTGGGACAGGCCCAACTCCCTCTTCTTTGTGGGGGACAACCCATATATAATTTGCAGGTTGAGAATAATATGTTGAAAAATCGAGTGAAGGAATTAGAAGAGATGATGGCCAAGGTTGAGCAATTTACTGTACAGGTTGGTGCAATTACATATAAGAACATCATTTTAAATCATTCAAACTATTCCTGACATGTATATGATAACCAGGGGGAATGGAGCCATACAACCCATATCAGATTCAGTGGTGTGCTCATCAGTAGCTAGTATCCAAACAGCAACAGACCATGTAATATTCTTTTCTCTAACCTAATGTTCTCTCAAAAATATTATATAAACTTCTTAGTTTAGCTAGTTATTCATTTGAGCATCCAATTTCAAGTTAATTTTTTTCATCTTGCTAGAAAGGTATTCATGAATCCTATTCCATTTCATCTTGGTAGAAATTCAATTCTGTCGTTTGATTCTGAGTGGTTTGATCTTGGTAGAAATGCAGTTATGGATCTTGAACCAAGTCTGAATCCATTATTATTTTTTAGTCCCTTTTTCTTGAACCAAGTAGTGAAAAGCATGTCTAACATTAATGAGAGTCTGCCTTAGTCTGTAACACTTCCAACAGGAAAAATAAAGCTCCACCTCAGAAAACACTGAATAAAAATTGTGACCTCAAGCAATCCCTACATCACCCCCTTCCCTGAGCATGGAGCCACAGAGAAGCCATGACTCAAAGTAACAAAAGTTCATCAAGCATGTAGACAATAGAATGTGGAGACTTCTGCATGTAAACAATAGAATGTGGAGTCCAATTGAATGTGGAGACTTCTGCATTTAGATATCTGCTCCAGACCAAGTATTTTTTTTTACAAGGAAGTTGATTAGAGCCTCTCCAACCACCACTAGTGGGATAGAATAACAAGGAAAAGCCAAAGGATGGGGAAATGACAAGATGTTATGAAAACATATTTAATTTTAACTAACTGTATTCTTATGCTCAACAAAACATGAATATCAAAATTGATAGAACATAACCAGATAGTCACTATTGAATGTTATTAATAGTTGTTTCAAAATTGCTATCGATACACATAGTTAATGCAACAATGAAACACCCTCATTATGTATTAAAAAAATGCAGGAAAACCTAAAGATAGAGAAGTCCCATATTCTGACCTTAATAAATGAGAAAAGCTAGATTGGGGTTTTGGCTGGTCTGGCCTTAATAGGCTAGTTCCGTGAACTACAGTCTACCCTGCCCTCTTGAAGGACCATTTGAAGAGGGGCCAGAAGATCTCGTCTCCCACGATGTTGTTATGTGCTATGATGGCCTTCGGCAGTTGGATGGCTATACTTATTGTAGCCAGTGACCTCCATGGCTTAATAGTTGTGCTGATATATATTTGGATACGCCATACACTTTGAAGGTTAGTAAGTTTAAGAAACCGCCCCAAGTACGACATCACACATTCATTCTAACAGTAGGATAAAAGAAGCAGAATATGGCATTGCTAGTTGCAACCCATCTGCTGCAATTGCCATTTTCCTGTGCATGTACTTCACGGCAGATACTAGTAGCCCCCATACAATCCCTGGCATCATAAATAATTTGGAGGTATAACTATACTTTTGATACCTTTGAATCCTCAAATACATGGGCACATCGTTCTCGCCAAATCCTCCATATTGAGATGCAAAATAACAGTTGCGCAAATCTTGTAGTAGGCCTCTTCCCTTGAAATTTTTTTCTAAGCTCCTGCAATTCTTGAAGAATGCCAAACTTTGGCCCTTTATGCGCACAGCAAAGCAAGCTAGGATATATTTCCAAATCCAGTTTGAGAATGGGCACTCAAAATAGTGATGATCAATTGATTCCTCATCCATCTTGCAGAGAACACACCTACTAGGAAGATATTGACCTCTTATTTTTATATTACCCCATGATGACTTTATCTTTATCAACACAGATAACTTCTAAATGGAGTTCTCATTGTTTGTGTCAAAGAAAGTCCCAAAAACATCATATTATGAGATTTATGAATGAAGAAATAAAAAAAGGCTGCTCCTACTGTCATGATTTTATATTGTCCAGATTTAATATAAAGTAGTGGATATTTCATATTTTGAATGCTTCTCAAAAATATTGTCCCGATTTTGTTGTCCAATAAATATATCATAGTTACAAGGGAAAATGGTGAAACTGCTAGATTTGGAAGGAGACCAAGTGGGCACCGGAATTGTTATGAGTGTAGATAAAGATAAAGTCGACGTGGGACGACAAATTGGAACGGCATATTCTGAAGTTTCACTTGTCTTTGCAAACAAGTCGGATGCTCCATTAATCGTAAAAGATCAACAGAGGAAGACAATTAAAGATGCCACCCGAGTCATATTCTATGGCTTTCAGAATATGTATGTACCATTCTTTCATTTCTAAGTTCATATTGTCATGTTTAATTAAATTTGAAGTGAAATTACTTATAATTATTTATCTATTTTGTAAATAGTCCTCGATGCGGCGAAGACCCCCTCTTCCTCATGATTTACTTTATTTATGGGGTGTTTGGTTGCTCTTTTTTACTTCTTTTTTCTCTCAATTTTAAAAAAGAGGAAGAGGTCTTATAATCCCGTTTGGTACGCCTCTCCTAATCTTTAGGGAGATACTCTACTCCCATGTAAACCTTCCTAAAAAAAATAACACTGGACCAATTTTTTTTTAAAAAAACACTCACCACGTCTCCCTCTCTCCCACTCGCGACCCCCACCCCTCTCCCCCTTCCCCTCCCTCCGGCTCCCCCCGTGCGCAGACCCCCCCTCCCTCCGATTCCCCCCTCCGGCGCAGGCCCCCCTCTCTCCGGTTCCCCCCCCCCCCCGTGCGCAGACCCCCCTGCGGCCCCCCCTTCCCCGGCGCCGGCTCCCCCCTCTCTCCGGTCCCCCCCCCCCCCCCCGTGCGCAGGCCCCCCTGCGGCCCCCCCCATCCCCGGCGCCGGCTCCCCCCCCTATGCCCTCCCCTCCCCTTCCCGGTAGCCCCTCCCGCTCCGGCCCCCTGCGCCCTCCCCTTCCCTCCCCGGCAACCCCCTCCCCCCCCCTCCGGCTTCCCCCCTTCGACAACAGCCCCCTCCCCTTCCCCCCCTCCGGCTCCGGTTCCCCCCCCCCCCCGTGCGCAGGCCCCCCTGCGGCCCCCCCTTCCCCGGCGCCGGCTCTCCCCCCCTCCGGCTTCCCCCCTGCGACTGCAGCCCCCTCCCCTTCCCCCCCTCCGGCTCCGGTTCCCCCCCCCCCCCCCCCCCACCCCCCCCCCCCCCCCCCCCGTGCGCAGGACCCCCTGCGGCCCCCCCTTCCCCACCGCCGGCCTGCTCCCCTCCCCCCTGCGGCCTTCGCCCCCCTCCCCCGCCGCCGCCGGCCTGCTCCCCTCCCCCCTGCGGCCTGCTTCCAAACAGGGCTATCTAAAATTTAAAAATTGTGATATTTTTGACAAACAGTCCAGAGTGATTTTCATCAATTTTAAAAGTTAGATTAAAAATCACCGTACCATAATTTTTTAAGAAGAAATAATCTTTAAAAAAAAGTGCTCCCAAACACCCTATTATCTACTGATGTGCTAGATCCTCTTAACATTTTGATGTATATATTGATGACAAAATATTACACTAATTTTCATTGTATATATGTCAACATGAAATTACATCTACATGTTTTTTTGTACACGGTGATGCACATCATGATACATTGCCTCATTTGTGATTATAATAATATATTTCTACACAATGTGATTGCAATAGAATCATTTTGCATATAATATCAATGTGACTAATTTCTTGATCTATGATTCATATGTGAATGATGTGGATGTATAGGTTGTGATGTATACTTTGTGAACGTATGTTATTACGAATGTTACCTACGGTTAGTACAGGTTGTCTACAGTTTAAAATGTTACCTACGCTTAATATTGGTTACCTACGATTCAAATGAGTTACCTACGGTCAATACAGATTACCTACGGTGAGTACAAGTTATCTACGGTTCAAACTGTTACTTACGTTTAATACATATTACCTATGATTCAAAGGGGTTAACTACAGTTCGTATAGGTTCAAATTATTATCTACGTTCAATACATGTTTACCTACGGTTCAAATAGATTACCTATGATTCAAGTGGGTTATCTACAGTTGGCTCACATTACCTACGATTGTACGTTACCTACGATTTTTTGAGAAATATTATTGTCGTTGGTAAAAATTACGTAGGTAAAGTTTTCTTACACGATAAAAAATTGAAGGAAATTACTTACGCGAAAAAACCATAGGAAATTATTTACGACAAACAAATCATAGGAAATTCATAATCGTAGGTAATTACCTACTACACAAAATCGTAGGAATTGAGAAAGCATATACATACGGATACTTACCGTAGGTAATTACATACGCCAAATAATCGTAAGTGTTGACGCCCTTATTCCTACGATTTTTTGTCGCGTAAGTAAAACTTTACTTACGCAATTTTTACCGACGACACACAAGTGTAGAAAAAATGTCGTAGGTAAAACCTATACCTACAATTTTTTGTGTCTTTACCTACGACATTCACGTCGTAGGTAAAGGTTCTTCTTGGTGTAGTGTCACCTTTAGTGAAAATGACTCATGTTCTTGAAAGGACATTACGAGGCACCAAGGCCCTTCTCAAGTGGAGGCTAGCTAGCACCTAAAACCAATGAGTACCCTACAGAATTATTGAATTTTTAGCCAACCTCAAACATTAGTTTAATTTAGACAATAAATAAGATATCAGACGTATCTATACATAAATGTTCGGATATTTGATAGTTGTGTTATACTATACATTTTTGTACTCGTTATAGTTTAGTTTTTAGCATTAAATATTGAGGAGGGAAAAATTCATCAAATCCACTATGGCTCATTATCAATTGATCCACAATCTAATAATGATGCCAAACATGACCCACTCAAGATTGGCTCAGCCCAAAGACGTGCACTACGTGGACATGCACGCTCTACACATCTCAAGGCCCTCAATCGGTGGCCGTTATCGTCACAATCACAGAGGTTATCCCAACTAACGTCGAGTCTTCTCCCACATATATAGTCAAGACACTGGCTATGACACCACCTTTCTAACTCTGAAAGAGCGGACGAGAGGGTAACCGACGATCCTATGCATGATTGAGCAGCCCTCCACTCCACTGATCACAACTCTACTTAGTCAGGGAACGGACATGCTTAAGGTAAGTACTATAAATAAGATCTTGGACAGAGGACTAGGAGACAAGCAATTGGTCTACATAGAAATCTCAAATCCCAAAACGTCCATTCTTTCTCCTGAGCACTCCTCTTCACGATCTTCATCCCTTTCTATCTTATCCGATCACCTTGCTGACTTAAATATCGGAGCGTTGTCCCATGATATCTCACTCATGGCTCATTCTGACATGTTTCTTCATTGTTTACAGATTCTTTCAGAACAATTGATTCATATTCCATACAAAAAATCATAAAAATATGGAACAAAATTAGGGATACTATATTTATGCCTCCACAAATCCGTTTGAAGTATCTGGTCACAAATCTAATGCATCATGCAAGAGGTCCAATATCATGTCCACTAAAAAATTGAATTCTATATATGTCACGATATATAGTCAATACTTTGCAATAGGTAAACTCGTGTTAACCGTAGATAATCCATTTTAACCGTAGGTAAACCTGTACTAATCGTAGGTAATCCATTTGAACCGTAGACAACTCATTTGAATCGTAGGTAACCTGTACAAACCGTAGATAGCAATTTGAACCGTAGGTAACCTATACTAACCATAGGTAACTCATTTGACCTACAAAATAACATGTAGGTGACCTATAATAACATTCGTAATAACATACACATTCACAAATTATACATATTCACAACTTATATACATCTACATCATTCACATATGAATCATAGATCAAAAAATTCATCACATTGATATTTCCATTAATAATCGCATTGTGTCAATGTATCATTATAATCACAATATGTGGCAATAATATATCATGATACATCCCCATGTACAAAAAACATACAGATGTAATTTAGTCAAAACATATATACAATCAAAGTTAATGTACTTTGTCATCACTGAAACATATCAAAATGTCAGAGTCTAATATATCACCAAATCATCAAGCAAATCACCGTGTGGGAGAGTGGTTGTTAGTCGCATCGGGGATTACCTGCATAATAGATAAATGGTTGAGTAATTTCACTTCAAACTTAAACATGACAATCTAAACTTAGAAATGAAATAATAATACTCTACATACATATTCTGTAAGCCATAAAATATGGCTTCCGACGGCATCTTTAATTTTCTTCCTATGTTGATCTTTTATAAAAAGTGGTACTTTGGACTTGTTTGCAAAAACAACAAACATTTCACAATAGGTTGTTTCAATTTGTCATTCAGTGACGACTTTGTCCTTATCAAGGCTCATGACAAACCCTGTAGCCACATGGTCTCCCTCCAAATCTAACATTTTCACCTTCTTACCTTATAACTGTGTGACAGAATAAGCATAGTTGCATCAATAAACCATTTAAAAGGACATCTATCCTACGTAATAAGCAATAAAACTTATAGAGATGAGTCAGTAGGGATATCATCTGTATTTCTTTCCATTTTAAACCCTTCCATGAATGTAATAACAAAAATAAAACCAAAAGGAAACAGAAGTGGCTGAGAAATCTACATTGAGCCATGCCATAGAAGTATACTTCAAGGTTCATATGTGGATTTGGAACACCTGGTTTCTAATTAGGTTTGACTGGTCTCTATTGGACTGGTAGTGTAGTAGGAGTCCTTATCATTTTGAGCCCTAGGGAATTGGGTTTTCCAATCTTGCACCAGTGATGGCATGAACCAAGAGATGGTAGAGATCAACATGTGGCATTCACTAACCTTGCTCATAAAGAACACTAGTGCATAATATTACAAACACTGTTTATGATTTCTACCGCCAGAACTGAGATATAACATAGAATTTTCTATGCTAAATGACATGATTATTCTCTAGGAACACATCTAAATGTCTTTATATAGGGCAAAGCTAGGCTGATTTAAATGACTTCATAGGGGTTAAAAAGATCAAGAAACAAGATTATTAAAGAGGAAGAGAGGATTTTCAAGTGAGAGGGGATCATCTCAATGCACCTACCGACCTGAGTCAGTGAGTGCATAGAGATGGGGTGCAAATATTTGTACAAAGTCCCTCCACATGGAATAAAAATGGTTCTAGGTAAGGGGTGTTTTTTTTTTGGAATTACTCCTCTGCACTTTCTAACTCCGGTCAGTAGGTACACTGAGAGCATCTGCTCTCTTGTCAAGTATGGCTTAGCTTCTCAACACTTTCCAAACCCCACCCATCTTTAAGGTAATCCTCCCCCATCATTGCCCTAATTTAGTGATTCAAACCCTAGTCATCAGATACTGCTACACCCAAAACATTCTTAAAACTAAAAGCAATGAAAACAAAAATAACTAGAGCTGTTGGCAGCAGGACAAGTGCAACAAAACTGGAAGCAGTCATGATAGTAATTAAAAGATTATCTGCACAGATATGGAATATTTCCTTGTTTTTTGCTGTTTGAATACTTGCTACTGATGAGCACACCACCGAATCTGCCACGTGTTATATCACCAAATAAGCAAGCAAATCACGAGATGGGAGAGTGACTCTTCGTCGTATCAGAGATTACCTGCAAAATAAATAAATAATTATGAGTAATTTCACTTCAAATTTAAACATGACAATCTAAACTTAAAAATGAAAGAATGATACTTCATATATATATTCTATAAGCTATAGAATGGGGCGCCCAACGGCATCTCTAATTTAAATCATAAAACAAAGACTTTTCACATATGCATCTGCTAATTTGACTGCAAAACAAAATTATATGATTAGCTCGGAGATTATGGTTTTAACTTGCAACAGAGAACATCTCTCTCTTTGATCTCACTCTCTCAACTTCGTAGGTGAGGCTTGTTCTTTCTATTGTATATATACGGAGAACAAAAGATCGGTGAGATCATTTGAATGGATTGTCAAATGGTGGATTATCTACCCTGAAAGATTAAACAAATCAGGGGACACAAGTAACTGCGATGGAGTAAATTTGGACACAATATAAATGGCAGTCCTAATTGAGCTACAAACTGCCTTAAAAAAGGTAAAAAAAACAAGGGGCCAGGTAAAATAAAACTAAGTAGTTGACAGTTTGTATTGCTGAGTATAGTAGCATACATACCACTAAAAGCTCTCTTTACTTATATCCAGAACTTTTCATTCTACTGGTTACTCGATTGAGTGACACTGGGGAATGTAATGTTTCATCGACTCCACAGATCAATAACAGTTTGAGAAGTCGAAATTGAAGAAGCAATGTTGTTGGGAGCCTGTTCACCAGGAGAAAACAAGAAAATAAGGTACAATGCCTTGGGTTAATCGTACACCCCCTGGCAAATCAGGTGGGTTATTGCTTGGGCGTATCCTTCCAGAGAACTCAGCGAACCATGTTCATTGCCCTTCTCTTGGTACCTAAAATGGACAAACAGGACTGATCACATGCACAAAGAAGTAATATGTAATAGAAAAGGACCTTTGGCAAGCAAAAAAAATACTAATATCATGAAAACAAAGTACCTTTCCTTTCTGGTTTTTACCAGTTTCTGTGAGCTTCTTTTCTACTTTCACCAATAACTTCAGCAGGTACTCATATCTGTCATCAGATGATGCTCCTATTCCCCTAATCTTTCTCATTATAAAATTCTAGTATGCCTGCCCACAAAAAGCTCATATCTCATCTGGGAGCAACTAAAACTCTCTTCTGAAATCCTAAACAGCACCTCCAATGTTCTGGAGTTCACACCTCTGTTCTCGGGGGGTTCCTTCCATTGGTAGGTCTTCCCTGTGCTTGTCTACCCATAAGCAAATATGCAGGCAATACACCCACCCACCCACCCAATACAGATTTCACAACCGGCATCGTCCATGCAAAAACATCCTCTGCAAGTAGAAATACAATGTACATTAAGCAACATCTTGGATTCCAGAAACCCATGCAGAGCAGAAAATCTCATGAATTTTCATGTCCAATATTGGTTTAAAATCTCCTTTATCAGACATTAAAAATATAGAGATAAATGGACATAAGACCATTGATTTGGTGACCTTCACTGTCTTGGGGACTAGATACATGATCAAATTTGAACTGTTTCTTGGAGTTCTCAGAAGTGATGGTCTGCAGTTCTGTTTCCTACGACGGGTCGAGCTCAAAAACAGAGGAGTAGCCGCCTCCTTTGGAGGCCTCATCTTGGCGCAACGGCCTACATCTATAGAAGACCCTGATGTTTCCCTTCAACTCAATCATTTCATTGTATAGGCACTTCCTCTCTGCCCACTCCTCCATGTACTTCTTCGTTAAAGTTTCGTATTTGGGCACATAGTCTTCTAGGCTTTTAATCCAACCAGCTAGCTAGCAGCACTCCTCATGCAAGTTTCCTCATTAATTAGCATGCTGTACTCCTCAAGTTCATCATCTCTTCAGGATCTGTAGTTGTTCCACGTACATTACCGTAGTTTCACATATATAGCCTGTCTACCCATAAGCAAATATGCAGGCAATACACCGACAAACTGAGAAGGAATGATCTGACAGCACGCGGCAGCATTAGACAACTAATGGTAACGACTGATAATAATAGATAACAGAGGTGCCGCTGAATGTGTGTATAAGGAGGCATTAATTACCGTGATGAAATATGTGGATCAGAGAATGTCAATGCGTACGTAATTGGTAAGATCAGAAGCACCAAGAGACAAATTACGTCAAAAAGCCGACCGACAAAGAGAATTAATATAGGAGAGGAATATTAATAGGAGGCCGAGAACTAATTAATGTCCGGTTAATGAGACTTGTTAAGGGATCGATGGCTGTGGTTGGAGCACAGGCCGCCACGCGCGCTCCTCCACTTTCTGTCCGTCACCTGGTCCAAGCATGCTAGCTCCCTCCTTGGTCGATCGGCGACGCCGGGCACCCCCAAAATAGCTAAGCCAGCCTCATATATATATATATATATATATGGTTGTTGATCTCCTTCCATCCATGTTCTTCTCAACGTCCAATATATCACGCACAGATTAACGACGCAGCAAGACAGACATGGCGACGTCGAGCGCTCGGCGGTCCACCACCCTCACCCTCCTCTTCCTCCCCCTCCTGTTCGTCTCCTCCTCTGCACACACGAAGGCGCCGCCGTCGTGCGACGTGGCCTCCCTCTGCCCCACCACGCCCTTCCCGGCCCTCTGCCTACAATCCACCGCGCTCCTCCCCCCCCTCGTCCGTGACGACCTCACCCACCTCGCCCGCGCCTTCCTCGGCCTCTCCCTCAGCTCCGCCCGGGCCGCCGCCGCCTACGTGAGGCTCACCGCCGACGACGGCAGCCCGATGCACGGCTGCGCCAAGAGCATGCTGGACTGCGTGGACGTCCTCTCCAAAGCCGCATTGGAGCTGGACCGCCTGGGCCAGCCGGGGACCCACGAGTACACCGTCCGCATCCAGGACGTCCGGGCCTTCGTCGCCACAGCCATCGCCGACGCCAAGGCCTGCCTCATGTTCGCCGTGGAGGTGCGGACCGGCGCCGTCGTCTTGGATGCGGCGGTGGAGACGGTGCGGCACACCATGCAGTTGGCGAGCATCGCACTGGTGATGGTGAACAACCTTAATGCAGCCAAGAACTGAGTCGAATCAGTACTCCGGCCCATCCACGAAGTCGTTTGATAATGGCTCCCACCCCTCAAGTATCGATCCCCGGTTGATTCGAGGATATGGAGACTAGCTATATTGAAGAGGTTCTCTGATCAGTCTGATCAGAAGGATTTTGGATTTTTTTTTTGATTTAAGGCATAAACTTAGAAGAGTTTCATGGTGAGGTTGTGACTCGAAGTACCATGCAGCTGCATTGAGTAAATAATCTTATTGTGCAACAATATTTTTTCTACCAAAATCTAGTTGAGCAGGGCTTAATTGGGACCTTTGGGACCATATATATATATATATATATATATTCACATGAGACCGGCCCCATAATTAATGTATGTATACTAGGCAAATGCTAGAACGCATCATCTCCCTGCCGCTCTCTCACGCCATGCCATGGCCATTGGTTCATGATACGTACGTGAGTTCCATCCACGTCCCATTAATTGTCCCAATATATACATCATTAATTGTGAAGTGAAAACTTAAAATTAAGATAATTATCCTTTTATACCTTTTCTATTTAATTCATGAAGTACTAAACATTAAGATACATATATAAAATAATTCATGAGATGTGAGAACCAGCTGTACATCTCATAAATCAAACACCATGACATAATATAATAGGAGAGATTGAAGAAAGATCACACTTCTTAACATTTCTCAATATATTATGAAAAATAGAAGATAGGCAGGCGCACATTAATTCTCGCCAAATACATGCGAAATATCTATAGAACTAGCTGCCTATGGTTAAGTTAAATACAAATTAATTAGCAAGTATGAAATAATACATAGATTTTGAATAAGCTGGTTAGGAATAAAGTTTGACAAATCGATACTATACGTCCCGTATCACACGTACCATATTTTTTGTCTCGATGTACATCGATTTCATATTTATTCTGATAATTGATCGATACGATCAATCCATCAAACTTTGATTAAGAGTACATAATGACGAGTGATGACTATTTCCTGCCCTTCTAGGTGTCCTTATATATCTATCTCACTCGAACGTTATTCTCCATGATATGATGCTATCGATCTTTGCGTGTTACCCCCACCTTTAATGAGAAAATGACTCACGTTCTTGAAAGGACATTCCAAGGCACCAAGGCCCCTTCTCAAGTGGACACGAGTTAGCAGCTAAAACCAATAATTACCCCACGGACTATTCACATTTTTAAATTTTCAGCCAACCTCAAACATTAGTTTAATTCAGACAGTCAATAACATTTCTATCAATAACGATGATAAACAATATCTGATAAGATATCAGACATCATCATCATCATCATCATCATCATAACCTTATCCCAATTAATTGGGGTCGGTTACATGAATCCTATTCTGTCAAAGATTTCTATCAAGTGCAATATTCATATTTAAACTCAAGGAACTAATGTCCTTCCTAATAACATCGCACCATCTCATTTTAGGCCTTCCTCGAGCCTTTTTACTAGCATCCACTAAGATTTGGTCACATCTTTTAACCGGCACTGAGTTAGCGCGACGAAACACATGTCCAAATCACTTGAGTCTATTTTCTCTCATTTTACTATCAATTGGAGTTATCCCTAAGTCTTTACGGATGCGCTCACTCCTAATCTTATCTTTCTTAGTCTTACCACACATCCATCTCAACATCCTCATCTCTGCTACACACATTTTGTGGATGTGTTCCTTTCGTACTGCCCAACACTCGGCACCATATAACAAAGTAGGTCTCCCAGCCATTCTATAAAACCTTCCTTTGAGTTTCACAGACATACGACGATCACAAAGGACTCCTGATGTACTTCTCCATCTTAACCAGCCTGCCTTAATCCTATGTGTAACATCATCATGAATCTCCTCATTCTCTTGTATGATAGACCCAAAGTATCGAAAGCTACTACTCTTCAGAATGTTATGTCCATCAATTAGAACCATGTATTCCTGAACCACTCTCACATTACTAAAATTACAATGTATAAACTCTGACTTACTTCTACTAATTTTAAAACGTTTAGATTCCAAGGCAAGTCTCCAACACTCTAACTTAGCATTTAGAGCATCAATACTCTCATAAGATATCAGATATATCTATATATAAATGTTCCGATATTTGATAGTTGTGTTATACTATACATTATTTTGTACTTGTTTATAGTTTAATTTTTAGCATTAAATCTTGAGGAGGAAAAAATTCGTCGGATCTCCTACGACTCATTAATTATCAATCGACCCACAATCTAAGAACGATATCAAAGAAGACCCACTCAAGACTGGCTCAGCCCACATACTTACACTATGCAGACATGCATGTTCTACACATCTGGAGGCCCTGAATCGGTGGTCGTTATCGCCACAATCACGAAGGTTCTCCAACTGACATCGAGTCTACTCCCACATATATAGTCAAGACGCTGGCCATGACACTACCTTTCTAACTCTCATGGAACAGACAAGGGGGTAACCGACGATCCCATGATCGAGCAGCCCGCCACTCCACTGATCATAACTCTGCTTAGTCAGGGAACAGACATGATCGAGATAAATCCTATAAATAAGAACTTGGACGGGGGACTAGGGGATAGGCAATCGGTCTATAGAGAAACCCCACACTCCAAAATGTTCATTCTCTCTCCTGAGCACTCCTCTTCACGATCTTCATCTCTTTTTCTCTTATCGGAACACCTTGTTGACTTAAACATCAGAGGGTTATCCCATGAGATCTCACTCATAGCTCATTTTGACGTGTTTGTTCATTGGTTATAGATTTTTTCAGAACGACTGATTTATAGTCCATTCAAAATCATAAAAATATGGTACAAAATTAGGGATACTGTAATGCCCTGGATCTCTATTGGATCTTTTTTAGATCTTTTGGATGCCTCATTTTCTACCGTTAACCATTTCTCTTCGTTCTCTCTCGTTTCAGGGTCTCTCGGCACGGGGTGCACACCGTTGCGGAGTTGGTCGAGGCGAGGACGCGATGAAGTGATCGGGACGCGGGATGGGGCGGCGGTTTGAGCGTGGCGGGCGTGATCCCTCGGTGGATTCCGAGAAGGCGCCGTTCGTGTTCCTGGCGATTTTCGGCGTGGTTTAGTCCCCTTCGGGCTCGGTTTCTTCGGTGGAGGTAGGGAGATGGACCGCCACTTCGTTCTGCACGTTTTCCCTACTTCTATGCGCAGTTTGGTGCTCGATCGGGGGAGATCGGGTCGGTTTAGTGAAAATCGTCGTTTTTGGGGTTTTCAGGGTTCGCCGGAGAACGGCAACCATTCTCGATCTAGTTAGTGTTAAAATGACCGATGGGATGTTTGGATCCCATTCACGTAGGTTTCGTGTCGATTGGTCGTCATTCGGGGCCGGTAGGAGTCTGGGAACCTCGGTGACTCGTTTTGGGTCGATTTGAGGAAATCACCCTGATCTCGCGATCCGGCGCGTGCATGTGGTGTTTTTAGCCTCTAGGGATTGTGTCTCGTTGTGTGGTCCTTTTGAGACCGTTCATCCCCTTGTGTGGTCAGTTTTAGACCTTTCATCTCGTTGTGTGGTTCCTGTGCGACTGCCCATCCTGTTGAGTCATTTGGTGTGTCGTTGGCCGGTTCGGGTCAACCCAGTGTGACCTAGTGGTTGACATGTGACCCGGTGTGTGTGTATCAACGGTTCTGTCCAGCTCGAGACGGTTGTTCTGGATGACTCGAGGTATCATCTCACCTCGGTCCACGTGTCCAGGTGTGCTGAGGGTCTTGGTGTTCCCTCATATTTTCGTGAGTTGTTTCCTCCGTGTGAGTCGTTTCACGGCTTAGGATTAGCTCGATTGGCGGTGTGTTACTGCTTTGCACGACGATCTTGACCCTGAGTTGCGTAACACAAGGATCGTGGTGTTTACAGGTCTAGTTGTCTTGTCTTGAGTCTGTTGGCAGTTGGTGTTCTGCCTTTGTGCTTTGTAGTACGGGCGACAGCGCGGCCTGGCCTATCAGTACTCCAGCACTCGTGTTTCAGAGTCTTCGTGTCTTGTGAGCCTCCACCGGTTGTAGCCCTACGACGCGGTCGACCCACCAGGGAGAGGTGGTAGGGTATCCCGATTAACGGTTCCTAAGCTGTTCCGTGGGCCCCCGGCTTGGCCGTAGCGTCCTACGGAGGGGGAAAAATTAGCTAGAGGGCCTGGCTCAGGCAAGAGCCAGTGTGTGAACACGTGGTCAGGGGCTGAGGACATGCGCCGACGGGCGTGACCCTGACTAGTCACTTATTACTGTAGCTTCTGTTCTGGTGCTGTGGTTGTGTCGTAGTCTCTGTCGGGCCGTTGTGACGACAGCGTAGACGAGACACTTGTCGGCGCAGCATAAGGCGTCAGTGGACGCAGCTGGCCATTCTTCTTGTGAGGTGGTCGTAGTCTCTGTCGGGCCGTTGTGACGACAGCGTAGACGAGACACTTGTCGGTGCAGCATAAGGCGTCAGTGGACGCAGCTGGCTGTTCTTCTAATGAGACGGTGCTTCCGTGACGTGACGCGTGACTCTCGTGTTTTCTCGGAGTCTGTGTTTCCCTTCTGAGTTGGTCTGTTCTGGGCTGGGCCTGGACCAGCTTGGTGTGGTACACGACGCTCCGGTCGTGTACGTGGCTGTGCTTTGGTGAGCGTACACGGCAATTGGGGCGTGCGTGCGCCCGAGTCTCTCTGTGTCGTGGTTCGAGTGGCTTTGAGCGCCGTGGTTTGTCGGCGGCTGTATTTTGGTGAATGCGGCTTTTCTCTTCTTTTAGCAATAATTGCTCTTTCCGTTGACGGCTTTCTTTTACAGCTTTCTAGTAGTAGTTTTCCTGCTTTGCTACTACTGCTGTTTTCGTGTTGCGTGTTACTGCGTTGTTTCCAGTGGGGATCCGCGTGACCCCTACTGAGCCAGTGACACGAGGCTCACCCCCTGCTTTTCAGGTGGGGTGACGTGTTCGTTCTGCTTCCGCGGGTCCTGGAGTTCGAGTAGTAGCTGCCAGTTGGTACCTTCATTGGGTTTCCCCCGACTTCTCGGTACGTCTTTTCTTTCTGTCGACTGTACTGCTAGACTGCTGTCTTTAGCTTTGGACTTGACTCTGGTATATAATTGTTAAAATCTGTTAATTAAAAAGTAATTTTATTTCTGCTACTTTAGCAACCCGATCTAATGAAATTTTATTGCTTACTGTTATATCTGTCAGTTCAATGTACTACACGACAATCCTTTTTCCCTTCAGAGCTTTACCGCTCTTGGGAGGCCTCGCGGATTCCAAGTGGTATCAGGTGTGTTCGGTAGTCCTACCAAGTATATCTGGTATCCGGAATCCGAGTCGTCACATTTGGTATCAGAGCGTTGTTGTGTAAAGTACATGGGAATCTCAGATATACAGTTTCCAGAGTCGTAAAAGTCCAGTACAGTCTTCAACTGGCGTTAGGTTTCGTGATTTCCGTTTCTTGTCGTTGTGGGTCTTTTCTTGGTAAGCTGCTCGATGCATGACTCGTTCCTCTGTAGTCGTGTGTCCAACTGCTGTCATGCCTTGAGGTGACCCTGCTTGCAGTTGTATTCCATGGTTCTGTGTCCTGTACGGAGCCGGAATCCTGCAAGTGCTGCTGCTGTTGTTTTTATAAGCACTGTTTCTTTACGATTTTGTCTGTCTATCGGTGTTGCCGTTTTGATGTCATTTCTCCGTGAAGCTGTCGCTGGTGTCCCGTGTGCCAGGTGTTCCCTGTCGCCTTTGGCACGGGAGCCGATGATGTTGTCAGGCGGTCAGTTGAGAGGACTGTGTTTCCTTGTTTAAGCTGCTCCCTGATGTGTTTGTCATTTTATTTCTCGGTATCTGTTGTTTTGGCAATCGTGTCTCTTTTCCCCGTGAGACGTAAGCGATGTTGCCGCGCTTCAGAGGTGTCGGACGTCTGTTCCCTTGTGTCGCACTCACTCCCGAGCGTGTACTCGTGATAATGGTCTGACGATGTTTCTCTGGGCTTTGTTTCTCGTGTTTTGTGTCGTTTCGCAGTTAGGTTGTCGGGTTGTTCTTCCCTGCTTCTTCCTTCTTGTAGTCCTTAATTTCGAGGACGAAATTTCTTAAAGGAGGGGAGGATGTAATGCCCTGGATCTCTATTGGATCTTTTTTAGATCTTTCGGATGCCTCATTTTCTACCGTTAACCATTTCTCTTCGTTCTCTCTCGTTTCAGGGTCTCTCGGCACGGGGTGCACACCGTTGCGGAGTTGGTCAAGGTGAGGACGCGATGAAGTGATCGGGACGCGGGATGGGGCGGCGGTTTGAGCGTGGCGGGCGTGATCCCTTGGTGGATTCCGAGAAGGCGCCGTTCATGTTCCTGGCGATTTTCAGCGTGGTTTAGTCCCCTTCGGGCGCGATTTCTTCGGTGGAGGTAGGGAGATGGACCGCCACTTCGTTCTGCACGTTTTCCCTACTTCTGTGCGCAGTTTGGTGCTCGATCGGGGGAGATCGGGTCGGTTTAGTGAAAACCGTCGTTTTTGGGGTTTTCAGGGTTCGCCGGAGAACGGCAACCATTCTCGGTCTAGTTAGTGTTAAAATGACCGATGGGATGTTTGGATCCCATTCACGTAGGTTTCGTGTCGATTGGTCGTCATTCGGGGCCGGTAGGAGTCCGGGAACCTCGGTGACTCGTTTTGGGTCGATTTGAGGAAATCACCCTGATCTCGCGATCCGACGCGTGCATGTGGTGTTTTTAGCCTCTAGGGATTGTGTTTCGTTGTGTGGTCCTTTTGAGACCGTTCATCCCCTTGTGTGGTCAGTTTTAGACCTTTCATCTCGTTGTGTGGTTCCTATGCGACCGCCCATCCTGTTGAGTCATTTGGTGTGTCGTTGGCCGGTTCGGGTCAACCCGGTGTGACCTAGTGGTTGACATGTGACCCGGTGTGTGTGTATCGACGGTTCTGTCCAGCTCGAGACGGTTGTTCTGGATGACTCGAGGTATCGTCTCACCTCGGTCCACGTGTCCAGGTGTGCTGAGGGTCTTGGTGTTCCCTCAGATTTTCGTGAGTTGTTTCCTCCGTGTGAGTCGTTTCCCGGCTTAGGATTAGCTCGATTGGCGGTGTGTTACTGCTTTGCACGACGATCTTGACCCTGAGTTGCGTAACTCAAGGATCGTGGTGTTTGCAGGTCTAGTTGTCTTGTCTTGAGTCTGTTGGCAGTTGGTGTTCTGCCTTTGTGCTTTGTAGTACGGGCGACAGCGCGGCCTGGCCTATCAGTACTCCAGCACTCGTGTTTCAGAGTCTTCATGTCTTGTGAGCCTCCACCGGTTGTAGCCCTACGACGCGGTCGACCCACCAGGGAGAGGTGGTAGGGTATCCCGATTAACGGTTCCTAAGCTGTTCCGTGGGCCCCCAGCTTGGCCGTAGCGTCCTACGGAGGGGGAAATACTAGCTAGAGGGCCTGGCTCAGGCAAGAGCCAGTGTGTGCACACGTGGTCAGGGCCTGAGGACATGCGCCGACGGGCGTGACCCTGACTAGTCACTTGTTACTGTAGCTCCTGTTCTGGTGCTGTGGTTGTGTCGTAGTCTCTGTCGGGCCGTTGTGACGACAGCGTAGACGAGACACTTGTCAGCGCAGCATAAGGCGTCAGTGGACGCAGCTGGCCGTTCTTCTTGTGAGGTGGTCGTAGTCTCTGTCGGGCCGTTGTGACGACAGCGTAGACGAGACACTTGTCGGTGCAGCATGAGGCATCAGTGGACGCAGCTGGCTGTTCTTCTAATGAGGAGGTGCTTCCGTCACGTGACGCGTGACTCTCGTGTTTTCTCGGAGTCTGTGTTTCCCTTCTGAGTTGGTCTGTTCTGGGCTGGGCCTAGACCAGCTTGGTGTGGTACACGACGCTCCGGTCGTGTACGTGGCTGTGCTTTGGTGAGCGTACACGGCAATTGGGGCGTGCATGCGCCCGAGTCTCTCTGTGTCGTGGTTCGAGTGGCTTTGAGCGCCGTGGTTTATCGGCGGCTATATTCTGGTGAATGCGGCTTTTCTCTTCTTTTAGCAATAACTGCTCTTTCCGTTGACGGCTTTCTTTTACAACTTTCTAGTAGTAGTTTTCCTGCTTTGCTACTACTGCTGTTTTCGTGTTGCGTGTTACTGCGTTGTTTCCAGTGGGGATCCGCATGACCCCTACTGAGCCAGTGACACGAGGCTCACCCCTGCTTTTCAGGTGGGGTGACGTGTTCGTTCTGCTTCCGCGGGTCCTGAAGTTCGAGTAGTAGCTGCCAGTTGGTACCTTCGTCGGGTTTCCCCCGACTTCTCGGTACGTCTTTTCTTTCTGTCGACTATACTGCTAGACTGCTGTCTTTAGCTTTGGACTTGACTCTGGTATATAATTGTTAAAATCTGTTAATTAAAAAGTAATTTTATTTCTGCTACTTTAGCAACCCGATCTAATGAAATTTTATTGCTTACTGTTATATCTGTCAGTTCAATGTACTACACGACAATCCTTTTTCCCTTCAGAGCTTTACCGCTCTTGGGAGGCCTCGTGGATTCCAAGTGGTATCAGGTGTGTTCGGTAGTCCTACCAAGTATATATGGTATCCGGAATCCGGGTCGTCACAGATACTATATTTATGCCTCCTAAATCCGTTCGGAGTATTTGGTCACAAATCTAATGTAGCATGCAAGAGGTCCAATATCATGTCCACTAAAAAATTGAATTCGCTGTCATGATATATAGTCAATACTTTACAATAGGTAAACATGTATTAACCATAGGTAACTTATTTGAACCGTAGGCAAACATGTATTAGCCGTAGATAACCCATTTGAATCATAGGCAACTCATTTGAATCGTAGGTAATATGTACTAACTGTATGTAACAATTTGAACCGTATGTAACCTATACTAACCGTAGGTAACTCATTTGACCTATGAAGTAACCTATAGGTGACCTATAATAACATTCGTTATAGCATACACATTCACAAATTATACACATTCACAACTTATATACATCCACATCATACACATATGAATCATAGATCAAAAAATTCATCACATTGATATTTTCATCAGTTATCACATTGTGTCAATGTATCATTATAATCAAAATGTGGCAATAGTGTATCATGATGCATCCCCATGTACAAAAAACATACAGATGTAATTTAGTCAAAACATATATACAATCAAAATTAATGTATTTTGTCATCATTAAACATATCAAAATGTCAGAGTCTAAGATATCACCAAATTAATCATCAAGTAAATCACAATGTGGGAGAGTGGTTGTTAGCCACATTGGGAATTACCTGCATAATAGATAAATGGTTGAGTAATTTCACTTCAAACTTAAACATGACAATCTAAACTTAGAAATGAAAGAATGATACTTTACATACATATTCTGTAAGCCATAAAATATGGCTTCCGACAGCATATTAATTTCCTTCCTATGTTGATCTTTTGTAAAAAGTGGTGCTTCGGGCTTGCTTGCAAAAACAACAAAATTTTCACAATAGGTTGTTTCAATTTGTCGTCCCGTGACGACTTTGTCCTTATCAACGCTCATGACAAGTCATGTCGTGACATGCTGTCTCTCCAAATCTAATATTATCACCTTCTTACCTTGTAACCGTGAGACAGAATAAACATAGTTGTATGAATAAACCATTTAAAAGAAGGACATCTATCATCTTAAGAAGCAATAAAACTTATAGAGATGAGTCAATAGGGATATCACATGTATTTCTTTCCATTTTAAACCCTTCCATGAATATAATAACAAAACTATAATCAAAAGGAAATAGAAGTGGCTGAGAAATCTACATTGAGTCATGCGAGACAAGTATACTTCAAAGTTCATAAGTGGATTTGGAACATGTGGTTTCTAATTAGGTTTGACTGGTCTCCATTGGACTGGTTGTGTTATAGGAGTCCTTATCATTTTGAGCCTTAGGGAACTGGGTTTTCCAATCTTGCACTAGTGATGGCATGAACCAGCAGATGGTAGAGATCGATCAACATATGGCATTAACCAACCTTGCTCATAAATAAAATGAAATGTAGTAGTAAATGAGAGTGCAATGATGTATTCCATGGCACTAATGTAGAATATTACAAACACTGTTGTTAGCTCGCGGAAATTTCTAAATTTTCGCAGCGGTGACACACAGTCGCCTTTTACGGAAGGTCGAGATAGGTCGACTTGGCACGTAGGGATTCCGAGGGTATTGACAGAGGAGTGCAAAGAACAATAGGAACGCACAGAAAAGAATGGTGTATGGTTAATCGTTCTGGAAGACTAGGTCGGGGATGGCTGGATGGAATGCGGGCGTGCCAGTCAACTTCTCGAAGATCACTTGCGGTACTAAGTTTTTTTACTAGGGATGTGCCACCAGGGCACGGCATGTGGGCACGGGATGTTAGGCGACACGTGGAGAGAAGGAGGTTCCGCTGGTACAAGTGGAGGCGATTGTGGGGGCTCGTGTACTAGACATCTTCCCCACTGATAGCAAGCAATCGATGTTTATTTTACATTGGGCGGAGCCCGAATACCTTTGTTTCAACTACCGAAGGAGAGTCAGGGATCCTAGGAGCCGCGATATCGGGAGGGCTTGGTCCATGCAAAGGTGATCGAGCAACAGCAAGACAACAAGGATGATGGAGACATAGAGATTGGTTTCAATGTAGGCACTAGAGAGGGTACGGGGTCAGGGTTTATGAGAATGAGGCATTGGCTCAAAAGGAGGAGAGGGTAGGTTCTGATTCAGACGTGGAGCGGGTGACACTGGCTCGGCGAGGAGCAGGCATGTTCTAGATTGGGTGTAGGGTCCGTTCGGTTAGAGGAGTTGGGACCGAGCTGGGAGATACATGGTAGTCTGCTGGATGGTATTGAGACTGGTAGTTGGCAAGGGTGGGAATCAATTCCCCAACTGGATTATATCACTATATGCCATGAAAGGCATTACATGGGACGTGGAAAGCCCGATTACAAGTGTGTGCAAGCCATGAGACAATTCCATCATTTGTGATGGTCCCCAGGTCATTGCACTGCTACGTGGGTATTTTCGCTTTTGTACATAGTGTCAGTTGGAGGACTCATGACTCTATAGGATGCTGCCTGTCGGGTGTCACAATGTATTCTTGATATGGGACACCATCCAGATCGAGGAAGTTGGGGTTCTGTGGGCATCGCTGTGTTGGAGTATCCGGCTGCTATTGAGATCGGGGCGACCGGATGGCGTGGGCGTCATAGTAACCGAAGCGGCTGGATGCCACTACGATTGGGGCAGTCGGGCGCTGTTGAAACTAGAGTGGCCGGATGGCACGAGTACTACCATGATTGGAGTAGCTAGGTGCCATTGAGATTGGAATAGCCGAGTGCCGTGGACAGCATTGTGACTGGGGAAATCGAGGCCATAGTGATGTGGGACGAAGTGTGAACTTGGGCCTCTAGGTGGTGACCGGACTAAGTGGACAATGCGACCAGCAATGACTCGACCAACCAAGCTAGTTCGGCTCAACACCAAGAGCCTCCAAGAAGGGGCTACGCCCACAACAAGAACAGCAAGCTCGCAGTCGTCCCAAAGAGAAGGGAAGCACACGGATCCGTCGACTAAGAAACCGATAGAGACTAGCTAGGGTGGTCTTCACACTCTCGTGCTCAGATTGAGTCATGGGACGATCACACTCTCTCACCGTAGTAGTGATATAAATAAATATGCGAGCTAGGCACCTACACTCTCACTAGCAGCGGCATCAAGAGAATATACTAGCTAAGCAAACAACGCCAAGGAGAGAGTAGTTGCATACCTCCACGCTCGGGGTGTGGGGAAGTCGCCCGGCCAAGTACACGATCACCCAGTACAAAAGTTAAAAAATACACATACAAACACGCCCACTCCTCGCAGGGAGGTAAAAGGCTACAACGGAAGTCCGGGAGCGTGTGACGTGGGTTGATGGTCCCCGGGTTGGTGAAATTCATCGTCTGCGTACTGCTGTGACCCGAATGGAACAAGCTACGCCCTCGGACCGGTCTGGACACAGCAGCAAGGAAGGCGGGTCCCGAGCGCCACGGATGGAGCAACGATACATGGAGGCGTGCTGTAGTGGATGTCGCTCCTCCTCGAAGAAGATGGAAGCTGACGGCGCTACTGTAGTTCTCCGGGGTGGCCTCGAACTATGGGTAGACTGCTGGTCGATCTGCACTGGCACAGGTGAACAACAAGAAGATGGAGCTGGGATGCGACCCTCTGCTCATCCGTTGTGCATGAAATTTGGTGTGGACGTTGGTGGGGACGTCCTAGGGACACCCGAGGAGTATCAGCTGCAACCGAACACTGTGGTGGCCGTGGCAAATTTTGGAGCAGACCTCTGCGCATTCTGGCTCGTCTGCTGGCAGTAGGAAAGGGGGTGGAAGATCGGGCTGGAACTGGGGCTTCCAGGTGGCTATTGGGGCGGGGTTTTCTCTGGTGGACAGGTGAGGGTTGTGGGAAGGTTGAAAAAAAGGCGAAGCAGCATGCGGTGGGGGTTTTGGGCATGGGAAGTGAAAATAGATGGGGCTCAGTTCTGTAGTCCAGTGCTGTCAGAACTGAGAGCAGGAAGGATGGGCAGGGGTAAGCAAGGAAAAGGGGATCATAAAAATGCATAAAAATTATGTAGGAAGGTTTAGGATGTGGATAAGTAGTGCTCAGATTTTCAAAGTGTTTGGAGACGTTTTGGGGGATGTCCCTTTGGAAGTGATTTGGCTCTATCGCTGTAGGCCTACACAGGGGCAGTCTGCGCCGGGAAAAGGGGTATGAAAGGAACTTTGTGCACAATATGAGTTAGGTGTGGGATTTTGAGGGGATGTGGGGGACATGTAGAGGAAGAATATTGCAGAAGGGATGGATGGGACCAGAGGATGGGAGATGGGCGTGCCAACCTGATCTTCGCGGCTCAGATCTGCAGACAGACAGCCAGAGATGGGGCGCTGGACAACAGGGGTCTTCTCCTTAAAGCTTGCAGCACATCCATGGTCCTTGAACTCCAGACTTGAGGAGAGGGAGGGGAGGTCGCCTCCCAGCAGTTGGAGCAGCAAGAACCTGCAAGAAGGGGGGGCTAGGGCATCGCACCCAAGAGGGAGAGGAAGAGGGAGGGAGAGGAAGAGATGGAGGGCGTTGCACCCTAGAGGGGAGGGGAGGAAGAAGAAGGAAATGCTCTTGGCAAATATTCTGATTTTCATCCATTCATCATTAAAAAAATCCCTCAAGGGGGAGAATACATGACAATATATAAAGTATGGGCTCCATCTTCCCTCCTTGGAGTTTGAATTTGAACCCATTTGAAATTTGAAATCTATGGGCTCCAATTTCCCTCCTTGGAATTTGAATTCCATCTTCCCTCCTTAGAGTTTGAATTTGAACCCATTTGAAATTTGAAATCTATGGGCTCTATTTTCCCTCCTTGGAATTTGAATTCGAACCCATTTGTGGGCTTTGGGCCATGGCACCCCCTAGTTCTAGATGGGCCTTTGGTGCCCCTATCCCAATACCAAGAGAAGGAGGGCTTGGGCCTTATGCACTTAAAATGACCCAATTCCCTTAACCTAGACTCTTAACGACCCATTAACCAAATGGCCCTCAAATGGCCTACAAAAAGGAATCCGGAATAAAAATAATGATGAAATCCTGCCTCATAACTGGGACTCTGAGTTGTCTCCAAGTCACAGTGATCTTGCGTAGCTCGAGCCGCACTACGTGTCCTGTAATGTCGATCAATAACTCGTGTGTCCTCACCAATTCTCCCCGGATGGGAAGAACTCGACACCGTTGAGTAGGGGTCCCGGTCGCTCAGGTATCGCTCCAATAGATCTAGATCTATCCTCTCTAGCTCTGCTCAGGTGATCCATGTGTCTTCGGACACGGGCCATCCCCTCCACCGCACTAAGTAGCGCTGATACACTCAACTCCAAGTAGTCGTCACCTGCTCATCTAGTATATACTCTATTTGCTCACGCTGCCGAGGTAACAAGGCTGGAAGTGGACGCTCAGGGGTGGGGTCACTCACAAGGGGGGAGACGGCTCAAATGGCTCACTGGGTATCACTGTCGGGTCCCTATACGCGACTAGATCCGAGATGTTAAAAGTAGAGCTGATCCCATAATCCTCCGGGAAGTCTACAACATATGCGTTGGACCCGACTCGCCTGACTACTCGAAAAGGACCGGCACCACGAGCTTGCAACTTCTTCACGGTTCCCAAGGGAAATCGTTCAGGCCTGACCCTGATCATGACATACTCTCCCTCCTGGAACTCACGATGGTGCTTGTGAGCATCAGCCAACTCTTTGTAACGTGCATTGCTGGCCTCAATATGACGACGAATGTCATCATGCAGACTCCTAACATATTCGATAAATGACTCAGCTAACTGTGACACTCTAGCATGCACAGGTAGCGGAACAAGATCCACTGGCTTCCTAGGTCTACGACCTGTGACAATCTCGAATGGACTCATACCCGTGGACCAATTGATAGAATCATTAAATGCAAACTCGACAAGTGGTAACACTAGGTCCCAATCCCCTACGTGATCCCATACCAAACACCTCAATAAATCTCCGAGACTCCTATTGACTACCTTTGTCTGACCGTCAGTCTAGGGATGATATGCAGTGGAGAACTTAAGGTATGTGCCTAACATATGCCACAGTGTCTTTCAAAAATAACTAGTGAACGTAACATCCCGGTCAGACACTATGGTACGGGGTAATCCAAACCTACTCACCACATGAGCTTGAAATAGGCGGGCGACCCGCGAGGCATCCGAAGTCGTCGAACAGGGAATGAAAAGGGCCATCTTAGAAAACCTATCCATAACCACAAAGATAGAATAATGCTTTCGGGCCGTGCGTGGTAGTCCCAAAATAAAGTCCATACTAATATCCTACCACGGGACATCAGGGATGGGTAGAGGCGTATAGAGACCAGAACTTTGCTTCCTCATATTTGCCGTAGCACAAGTACGGCACTGGGCCATGATGTGAGCGACACCGCGTTTCAAGCTCGGCCAATAGAAATGGTGCTCTACTGCCTCAATGGTCTTGTTCCAACCAAAGTGGCTAGCTAGACCCCCAACATGTAGTTCCCATATAAGGAAATCTCAGGCCGAAGTTCGAGGAACACAAATCCTATTTCCTCAAAATAGGTAACCCTCCTGAAGCGTGTACTCGCTACAATCTCTCGAAGGCCCAGCCTGGAGAGTGGTAAAGATCTGACCAAAGTCGGGACAATCTGCGTAAGCCTCTCTCATCTTCTCGAGGCTTATGACCTCGACACTCATGGTGGACAATAAACATGCATGCCTACTCAAGGCATCGGCAACCTTATTTTCTATCCCAGCCTTGTGCTTGAGCACAAAGGTAAATTCCTGAAGGTACTCTACCCACCGACTGTGACACGTATTGAGCTTCTTCTGGGCATGGAGGAATTTAAGAGCCTCATGATCTGAGTTCAAGACAAACTCCTGATGTAACAAATAGTGCCTCCAATGCCTCAAAGCCTGGACAACTACATAGAACTCCTTGTCATAGGTGGAGTATCGCAGTTTGGCGTCACTCAACTTCTCACTAAAGAAAGTAATAGGGTGGCTCTCCTGGCTCAAGACTCCGCCTATACCAACACCAGATGCATCATAAGAGACCTCAAACACTTTCGTGAAGTCAGGTAATCGAAGGATAGGTGCCTGGGTCATACACTCCTTAATGTCCCGAAAGGCAACAACGGCAGCCTTCATCCATACAAATGTGCCCTTCCGAATACAATCCGTAATCGGGGCAGTGACAGAACTAAATCTGTGGATGAAACGATGATAGAACATCGCGAGGCCATGGAAGCTGCGAACATTGTGGAGCGTATGGGGTTCTGGCCACTCAACAATGGCTCGAATCTTCTCTGGATCGGCGGAGACCCCTTCACTAGATATAATAAAACCCAAGAAGATAACATGTGAAGTCATGAAGGCTCACTTCTTTGGGTTGGCATACAACTGCTCTCGCCTAAAGATCAAACAGACCTGCCTCAAATGATCCAAGTGATCTTCCTTAGTGTGGCTATAAATGAGTATGTCATCAAAGTACACTACAACAAAGACTCCAATAAGAGGTCGAAGGACCTGGGTCATGAGCCGTATAAAGGTACTAGGGGCATTGGTCAAGCCAAAAGGCATAACCAACCACTCGTATAAACCGTCCTTGGTTTTGAAGGCAGTCTTCCACTCATGGCCAGGCCTAACCCTCACCTGGTGGTAGCCACTCTTAAGGTCTATTTTGAAAAAAAATAGTGGCACCCGACATCATATCAAGCATGTCATCAAGTCGGGGAATGGAAATTCTATACTTCACGATGATCTTGTTGATGGCATGACTATCGATACACATCCTCCAAGTGCCATCCTTCTTCGGGGCAAGTAATGCAGGTACGGCGCATGGACACATGCTGTCCCGAATAGATCCTTTCTGCCGCTCATACGGTAGCGGGGAAGGTTGGGCAATGAGGACCCTGAAATTTGGTCAATGGCATTCTGAACATCCAGCATAGGTGGCAGTCCCTCGGGGAGCTCCTCCGGGAACACATCAGCGAACTCCTGCAGGATCGGGGCAACATCAGGTGGGAACGCACCCTCGGAGTCATGCTCTACCTCATGGACCACAACAGCAAGCACAAGATTACCCCTACTGGCCGCCCGCTCCATCTCACGGGGGCGAATCATCATCAATCTGCTAGTCGGGGGCTGGCTTGCGGCAGGAGAAACAACTGTGGCCTAGACTAGGGGTGGGGTACTGGTCCCATGAGTAGAGGGACCCAGGGAGGTAGGGCCGGCAGGGCCCCTAACCCGTGGACTCTTCGGAGGGGAGGGGTGAAGAGTGATCTGCTGGCCACCATGGTTGAAGGTGCATGTGTTTGACCAACCATGGAGCGTGGCATCCCGATCAAATAGCCAGGGCCTACCTAGAATAATATTGCCCACCTCCATGGGTAGGACATCACACCAAATGTCCTCACGGTAGGTGTGGAACTGCAGTGGACCTAGGCACCGCAGCCTGACCGGGGTGGAGGTGGAGTCCACCCACGATACCCGATGGGGGAGGGGATGGTCAACATGGGTAAGACCAAGACGCGAGACAGTGCCTGTAGATATGGCGTTGATGCAATTCCCACTATCAATAATCACCTTGCATGTTTTCCCGTTCAGCCGATAGTATGTATGAAAAATAGTAGCCCGACGCCAGTCATCACTGGCCTATGGATGAGTCAGGGTGCACCTAACGACCCCTAGCTGGACACTATCCTAGTGCTGAGTATCACCCTCATCATCCCCAATCTCACCAAAGAACTCATCAGCGAGCCCTTGGTCCGCTTCGTAGCTGACAAGCACAATCTCAGAGGGTGGGGCCTCTTTAGCCGTCATATCCTTAATGACTAGAGATGAGCGAGTGGGGCACCGACTAGCAAAGTGGCCAAACCCATTGCAACGAAAGCACTGCTGCCGAGCTCCACTAGACTCCCCGGTAAGAGGTCCCTTACCTTTGTACTCTCGATGGGCAAGGGGTGTAGGTAAAAGGGGATGAGCAGACGGTGTGGGAGTCGGTGGACGGGGGCCCAAAGGAGGTGGCTGGGGTCGAGGCGGGAGATCCTTCGACTGAGGAAAATGAGGCCTCGGGGCATATGGGTCCTGGCGGGTGGGCTCCTGAGGATGAGCCACGAAAGTCCTTTGATAGGGGCAAGAAGAACCACGGGGTTCGGACCCATGCTGAGGAAAGGGACTCTGCTACGGGGCAAACTCAACCTCCGATTCGAACTGTTCAAGCTCGAGAGCGACCTGATATGCGTTTTCCAAAGTGGTCACGTTGCAACGAAATAGCTCATATTGGTAAGGCATCCGCAACCCTCTTCGAAAACGTGAGACGGCCATAGTGCTCTCCTCCGCGACTCCACACCGCAAATAATATTCATCAAACTCGGTGATGTACTTAGACACGGGTCGATTACCCTGGGTAAGGCTCTGCCAACTATCAATAAGATGTGGATGATACATGGCAGGAAGGTACTTCTCTCTCAGCTTGACCTTCATCCCATCCCAGGTCTCGATCTGAGGCTGATGTTGCTGCATCAATAGGCTCTCCACATTCATCCAATAGGTCTGAGCCTTCCCTAGTAGCTTCATCCTCGCAAAACGGACTCTCCGGTGGTCCGTCATCTCAAACCACTCGAAATACCGGTCTATACCGGCCTCCCAATCTAAGTAATCCTTTAGGTTCAAAGACTCGTCAAAAGTGGGAGGGTTCGTGCACACGCTCCGTAGAACGTAGTGGTCCTCATCGAGATCACGATGCCGTCGTTGGGCATGGTACTCATGACCATAACCCCCATACTCATTGTCGAACTCATCATCAAAACCTGGGACTCTAGGCCTCCTGACATCAACCCCTTGGGCTCTAGGAACCGCGGGTCGCTGAACAGCCTCAGGCTAGCCGAATGCCGACATAGGTTGCACCCCTAAGGGGACTCGCTCTAGCGTGGCCATCCTCCCAATCAGACATTGAATGGATTGATCTAACGATTCGACCCTATCTCCTAGAGCCTTGATCCTACCCTCTAAACGCGTGCCTAGACTTTCCATTTGTTCCATGAGGGTCATGACCATGTCAGCCACTGAAGGCTCTCCGGGTGCACGGGCTTGATGGTCTCCCATGGCTGGTGGTGGTGAGTGGTAATGGGTACCCCGACGGGTGGGCATGCAAAGGGGCTAAATGAGATGCTAACTACCAATGCAATGACAAAGACCAAAGACAACCCTAGACTCAACCGTGCTCTGATACCAATTTGATCCGGGACGGAGTGCAAACCTGGGCCTCTAGGTGGTGATCAGACTAAGTGGACAATGCGACCAGCACTGACTCGACCAACCGAGCTAGTTTGGCTCGACACCAAGAGCCTCCAAGAAGGGGCTACGCCCACAACAAGAACAAGCTCGCAGTCGTCCCCAAGAGAAGGGAAGTGCATGGATCCACCGACTGAGAAACCGATGGAGACTAGGGTGGTCTTCACACTCTCGTGCTTGGATCGAGTCACAGGACGGTCACACTCTCCCACTGTAGCAGTGATATAAATAAATATGCGAGCTAGGCGCCTACACTCTCACTAGCAGCGACATCAATAGAATATACTAGCTAAGCAAACAACACCAAGGAGAGAGTAGTTGCATACCTCCACGCTCAGGGCGTGGGGAAAACACCCGGCCAAGTCACACGATCACCCAGTACAAACGCTAACAAATACACATACAAACACGCCCACTCTTCCCAGGGAGGTAAATGACTACAACGGAAGTCCGGGAGTGTGTGACGTGGGTTGACGGGCCCAGGGTCGGTGAAGCTCGTTGTCTACGTACTACTGCGACCCGAATGGAACGAGCTGCACCCACGGACCGGTCTGGACATAGCAGCAAGAAGGTGGGTCCCAAGCTCCACGGATGGAGCAACGATCCCTGGAGGCGTGCTGTAGTGGATGTCGGTCCTACTGGAAGAATATGGAAGCCGACGGCGCTGCCGTAGTCCTCCGGGGTGGCCTCGGACTGTGGGCAGACTGCTGGCCGATCTGCACTGGCACAGGTGAACATCAGGAAGATTGAGCTGGGACGCAACCCTATGCTCATCCGTTGTGCACGAAATTTGGTGTGGACGCTGGTGGGGACGTCCCAGTGATGCCCGAGGAGTATCAGCTGCAACCGAGCGCTGTGGTGGCCGTGGCAAATTTTGGAGCAGACCTCTGCGCTTTCTGGCTCGTCTACTAGTAGCAGGACAGGGGGTAGAAGAACGGGCTGGAATCGGGGCTTCCGGGTGGCTATTGGGGCGGGGTTTCTCTGGTGGACAAGTGAGGGTCGTGGGAAGGTTGAGAAGAAGGGTGGAGCAGCGTGCAATGGGGGTTTTGGGCATGGGAAGTGAAAATACATGGGGTTCAGTTTTGCAGTCCAGTGCAGTCAAAACTGAGGGCAGGAAGGATGGGCGGGGTAAGTAGGGAAAATGGGCTCCTAAAAATGCATAAAAATTCTGTGGGAAGGTTTAGGATGTGGATAAGTAGTGCTCAAAATTTCAAAGCGTTTGGAGATGTTTTTGGGGATGTCCCTTTGGAACGGATTTGGCTCTGTCGCTGCAGGCCTGCATAGGGGCAATCTGCGTAGGGAAAAAAGGTATGAAGGAAACTTTGTGCACGGGCTGAGTTAGGATGTGGGATTTTGAGGGGATGTGGGGGACATGTAGAGGAAGAATATTGCATAAGGAATGGATGGGACCATAGAATGGGAGATGGGCATGCCAACCTGATCTTCACGGCTCAGATCTGTAGATAGACAGCCAGAGATGGGGAGCTGGACAGCAGGGGTCTTTCCTTAAAGCTTGCAGCACATCCATGGTCCCTGAACTCCAGACTTGAGGAAAGGTAGGGGAGGTCGCCTCCCAGTAGTTTGAGCTGCAAGAACCTGCAAGAAGGGGGGGCTAGGACATCGCACCCAAGAGGGAGAGGAAGAGGGAGGGAGAGGAAGAGATGGAAGGCGTCTTACCCTAGAGGGGAGGGGAGGAAGAAGAAGGAAAGGCTCTTGGCAAATATTCCGATTTTCATTCATTCATCATTAAAAAAATCCCTCAAAGGGGGAATACATGACAATATATAAAGTATTGGCTCCATCTTCCGTCCTTGGAGTTTGAATTGAACCCATTTAAAATTTGAAATCTATGGACTCCATTTTCCCTCCTTGGAATTTGAATTCCATCTTCCCTCCTTGGAGTTTGAATTTGAACCTATTTGAAATTTGAAATCTATGGGCTCTATTTTCCCTCCTTGGAATTTGAATTCGAACCTATTTGTGGGCTTTGGGCCATGGCACCCCCTAGTTCTAGATGGGCCTTTGGTGCCCCTATCCTAATATCAAGAGAAGGAGGGCTTGGGCCTTATGCACTTAAAATGACCCAATTCCCTTAACATAGACTCTTAATGACCCATTAACCAAATGGCCCTCAAATGGCCTACAAAAAGGAATCCAAAATAAAAATAATGATGAAATCCTGCCTCATAACTGGGACTCCAAGCTGTCTCCATGCCACAATGATGCCTGCATAACTCGAGCCGCACTACGTGTCCTGTAATGTCGATCAATAGCTCATGTGTCCTCACCACATAGGTATCATTGTGACTGGAATAACCTGGTGTCATTGGCACGACCATGATTTGAGTAGTCGGATGCCATAAGCACCACCGTCAGGCGTCGTTGATACTGGGGTAGTTGGACGCCCTGGACACGGTTGCTGGAGCGATCGGGTGTCATGAAACCCACCGCAATTGGAGTGACTGAGTGTCATTGGGGCTGAAATGGCTGGGTGTCATCTGGACCAAGTAGTCAGGTGTCGTGGGCACCGTTGTGGCTAGAGTAGTTGGACAGTCGGGTGCCGTTGGCACCGTTGTGACTGGAATATCTGGGCAGTTAAGTGTCGAGGGCACCATTGTGACTCGGGTAGCGGGACGGTCAAGTGTCGTTGGCACTGTTGTGACTGGAGTTGCAGAGCGCCTGTTGGGGCTAGAGTAGCCAGGCGCCATCTGGACTGGGTCGTCAGGTGTAGTGGGCACTGTTATGACTACAGAATCTAGGCAATCGGGTGCTGTTGGCACTGTTGTGACTGGAGTTGTAGAGCGCATATTGGGGCTAGAGTAGCCGGGCACCATCTGGACTGGGTAGTCGGGTGTAGTGGGCACCATTGTGACTTCAGGAGCTAGGTAGTCGGGTGCCATTGGCGCCGTCATAACTAGGGTATATGGGGGTCGGGTGCCAAGGGCACCATTGTGACTGGGGTAGTTGGACGCCGTTGAGAGCATGGTAGTCAGGAGCGGCTAAAGCTGGTGTAGTAATTAAAGCTGGGAACCGATGGGTGCCGTTGAGATGGAAGTTGGGCGGGCACTGTTGGGACTGGCAACCGAGTGTTAGGGGTAGCGTTGTGACTAAGGGAGCTGGGCACCATGAGACCCTGGTTGTTGTTCACTGTCAGGACTGGCAATCGGGTATTGGGGGACCGTTGTGACTGAAGGCGTTGGAAGCCGTGATACCCTGGGGGTCGGGCGTTGTCGGGACTAGCAGTCGGGTGCCAGGGGCACCATTGCGACTGAAGGAGCTGGGCACTATGAGACCTTGGGGGTCAGGTGCAGCTAAGACTGGCAGTCGGGTGCTGGAGGCACCGTTGTGACTGAGGGAACTGGGCGCCGTGAGACCCTGGCGGTCTGGCGCATGTGAGACTGGCAGTCGGGTGTCGGGGGCACCATTATGACTGAAGGAGTCGGGCACCTAGAGTCCCTGGCGGTGGTGTTTAGGGCACGTTCATAGAGGTAGGGGCCTGACACTTCATCTTTCATCAGGACTCATGAAGTATGCCAGTTGTCGGAGTAACCGCATTCAGGGGACACTCATCAAGGTGACATCCAAGCGGCACACGATCATCGAGGTAGGGACTGGACATGGTGCTTTTATCAAAGTAACATCTGAACAATGCATGATCATCGAGGCAGGGACCGAGAATGGTGCTTTCCTCAAAGCTGCATCTGGGTAGGGTGCTATCGTAAAGCGGCATCCGGATGAGTCATGTTCATCAAGGTAGGGACTTGATACTTCATCTTGCATCAAGGCCTGCGAACATGCTCTCGTCCGACATGAAGGTTTGTGTCTTGGCTAAACGTTGTATGAGGGATGATCATGTGGCATACCCTCTGCGTGTGTTTAGCCGAACAAGCCAACCAACAAAGCCTTATGAGCTCCGCGCGCTAAGTGCTCCTTGCATGTGCTGGGTCTGGGTGATCGATCCATTCATTAATGCCCCTTGGAATTTCTAAGCGGGATTTTATAGAGGAAGTTGAAGGGCCAAGGGGTTTACTCAGGCTTGGGTGGTAGGGGCAACCTGGTCCGCGTAAAGCCCCCCCCGCCCCTTTATGCCGGCTAGGTTGGTATTTTTTCTTTTATCTTTTTGTGAGAGGGGGAGGGGGGTTTACGCAGACCAGGTTAGGGGGTATCAACCTGGTCCGCGTAAAGCACCCTTATGCGGGCTAGGTTAGGGGCTGGAATATATATATATATATTTTATTTGAAAAAGTGGGGGTTTACGCGGACTAGGTTGAGGGGTATCAATTTGGTCCACATAAGGCCCCCCCTTGACACAGGCTAGGGTTGGAGGGTTTACGTGTACTAGGTTGAGGGGTATCAACCTGGTCCGCATAAAGCCCCCCCCTCCTTTACGTGGGCTAGGGTTGGAGGGTTTACATGAACTAGGTTGAGGGGTATTAACCTAGTCCGCGTAACCCCCCCTAAGGAGGTTTACATGGACTGGATTGAGGGTGGGAGGGTTGTAAAAAATCTTTTTTTATTGAAAAGTGGCGGCTTTACTTGGACCAAGCTGATGGGGGTCAACTTGGTCTGCGTAAACCCCCCCCAGGGAGTTTATGCGGACTAGACTGGACTGGGCGATCTAGGGTTGAACGCTGTCACCTCAGTGACCGTTGTAGATCTATTAAAATCCACTTAAAAAAATACATAAAAGAACATGGGTAAAGGAAAGAAAGGGGAAAGGAGGAATAGAGAGCATGCGTGGGATGCTAATGTGGAGTGTGATCGCCAGAGACCGCGAGCCTCGATGAATGTAGACAATAAATAAAGGAGGGATCGCGATAATTATCTTTGAAGCGTGGGAGATGTGTGAGTGTCGACCTTCTCTTCCAATCGGCCGGCCGATGAAGAGAGTCTTCTTTAGATTACCCTTACAAAAAATAGATAAACAACCAACAGAGAAAAGATAGGAATTAGAACCCAAGTGTGTAGTATCAAATCCAAATATGATATAAATGTGAAAGCATGTGAATGAACACACCTGTTGGGTGTTGGCCCTTAAACCCCTATGCGAAGGGAGGGATAAAATATGATGAATGATGGAATAAAAATAAGAGACAAAGTGTGCAAGTGTTGCACTGGAGGAGGCTCTCAACGTGGTTGAGAGGAAAGGTTAATAGCAGAAGAATAACATGAAGATGCATGCATGCGTGAACAATAAAAGGAAACAGAGAGGGTTTAAATGAGAGGATTTAAATGTTTTGCTCTCTTGTTCGTTAATTCAGTAAGAATGTTTAAATGTCTTATTCACTCGCCAAGTAAGAGGGTTTGAGCGTTTTATTCATAGGTTTATTATGTAGGGGTTCTGGAACTCAGAAGTTCAGTTTATGTTTAAGCTCACAATGGTTCAAACACACGTAGTCCTTCTATGCATGGATTTCGTTTCGTTCATTCCTCCTTATGTATGTTTGTTCATTGTTCTTATCATTCGCATGGCGAAAATTGGGCAGCACCTCCCCCGGACTGGGATTTGCAAGGTGAAAATACGGAATCATCAAGCGGAGTATTCCAAGACGACCCCAAAATTTGGAGGAGTCAGAGACGACTGTCCGATGACCCAGAGGTGAGTGTAGAAGCTCGAGGACCAGCCTTCAAGCGGTTCTAACAACTCACGGGCCGTAGCTCCATAGGAGTTACGCAGGGACAGATGTTCGCCATGAAAGGCTATGAATGTGCACCCTTCAGATGGGTTCTCTCAAGGGCCATGCCACAGAGAGGCAGGGTTCTGAGGGCCCTAGGTGATTAGAAGGTAGGGAGAAAGGGAAAGAGACCGATGAAGTAGAACATTGTATAGTGCAAAAGCTTTTCTTTTCATTCATTCATAAGAGAAGGGGGACCAAATACATGAGGGAAGGCTACCCCATAACGGAAAAAAAAGCAGGAAGGGAAAAGTAGATACACCGGTAGGAGGGAGATCGAGCACAAGCTCCTCCCCCCCCTTTTCACTGTCACCTCTCTCTTCTCTTTTCTTCACTCTGCAGACGCAGGTGGGAGGATCCTCTTTTCTCTTCGACTCGCCTCTCTTCTTGTTGCCAACCTCCCAAAAACAAACAAAACCAACCCCTTCTCCGGTGGAGCATGCCTCCCTTTTATAGGAGTGAAGATGAGGGAGGCCTTCGAAGCCAAACCCTCTTTCTTTTCCTTCTTCTCCTTTTCCCACTCGAAGACACTGAGTGGCCTACGGATAGAGGGAGCGGTAGAGTAGGGGAGGTGCTCGCCTGGGATTGGTTGACGGTGATGGGCGGACATCGATGTTTCATTGCGGGGCTCGAAGTCTTCCATTCTTGGAGGCTTAAGGCATGCAGGCGGTTTCCCACCAGTCTGATACAAGGGGCTAATCCATTTCAGGCAATATCCCTCTGTTCGCAGATGAAAATAGGGGATCAGATTGAGGATGGGACGGCTTTGGGTTAAACCAGCGCGACCAAGGGGTGTACCGGTTCAGCCCACATGCATTAGCGCGCCGGTTTAAGATGTTCCCATGGGGCACGCTGGTTCAGCAAGAGAAGGGGGGGCGCGCTGGTTTAAGGGTCAAGGGATTTCTCCCCGACTCGGCGGTGATTTAGACGGACGCTTGCCCTCCCTTACTGCTTTAGCTTTACTGCACGACCTCCGGGGTTTTCATTTCGAGGCCTCCGAGTCCCGATTTAGGACCTTGAGTGATTTTCCGCGTATGCCGAACCCGTGTCTGAATTCTTGGGTTTTCTTTTGATTTAGCTTTCGACACATGGTTTTGAGTGGCCAGGGCTATTTCTTCAGCTTGAGAAGCTTCCTTATCAGGTAGCGAACCACCAGGTGTGTTTTTGTCCTGGTCGGACGAGGTATGGGGTTTATTCGGCTTTTCTGTCTTTGACTTGCTTTCGGGTGCCGAGACGTCATGGTCATTTTTTGACGTCCACATGCATCTGACTAATTTATTCTAACTTCAATGTAAAAAAAAAGTCAGATTAATAAAGAGAATAAGGCCAAACACAAATGGTTCCATTGTGCTGGCACAAGGATAGTTGCAGATATCCAGAAGTTGGAGGTTATATAATAGGGTTTTTTGCATATTAGTCCCTATAAACTTAGTGAATTACCGATTAGTCCCTCCATTCTGAATATTATTTTAATAGTCCCTATAATCTTAGTAGTTACACGTTTAAGTCCTTACCGTTCATTCAGCTAACTAAACTATAGTTACCTTATACTAAAGGTAATGAAACTACTACCTTACCCCTGGGTTAAGTGTGAGAGTGTGAGAGAGAGATAGAGAGGGGTGCCTCCCCCCCTCCCCTGCGACCTCCCTCTCCACCACCGGCCGCCCTCCCCCTCCCCTACGACCTCCCCCCTCCCCCTCCGGCCGCCCTCCACCTCCGACCGACGTGACCTCCCCCCTCCCCCTCCCTCTCCGGCCTCCCTCCCCCCTCTCCTGCGACCTCCCTCCCCACTCCCCCCTCCACCTCCGGCCTCGCCTCCCTCCCCCCTCTCCTGCGACCTCTCCCCTCCACCTCCGGCCTCCCCCTCCCGGTCTCTCTCCCCTCAACCGCGGCCGCCTCCCCGTCATCCTCTTCCCCCTCCTTGGACTCCTCGCCGCCGCTGTTGATCCCCCTCCCTAGACTCCTCCCTGCTGTAGTACCGCTGCCGTACGGAGAGGAGGCCCAGAAGTGGTCGCCGTGGTGGAGGTGGTCGGAGGTGTGTGGAGGTGGTGAGGGTGGCAGGGGGGCTGTCGCGGTGGCGTGTGCGACGTGGTGTTAGAGGAGGAGAAGGCTGCCGGGGGTGGGTTGGTGGCTACGTGGCCACGGCCGGTGGCGGAGTGGAGGCCGGAGGGGAGGCTGCGGGGTGGTAGCAGGAAGAGGAGAGGCGGGCGATCGGCGACGCAGTGTGGGGTGAGAGAGAGGGAGAACGAGAGAGGGTGAGGGTGTGGAGTTGGCCGGTGACGTGGGGAGAGGGGCGACGGTGAGGGAGGTCGGCGGCGAAAGGGGGGTGTAGCTGGAGGGACGGTTGTGGGTGTGGCACAGGGAGGCCATGGGCGCAGTGGAGTGGCCGTTCGCGAAGGGGAGGGGAGGAGGGCAATCGTAGCGAGGAGGTGCAGGGGTGTGGGGAGGTGCAGGTGCAGGGGTGTCGGGAGAGGTCGAACTCTCTATCAAGGAGCGTCGACACCACGAACAATCCAACAAGCAACACCTTCTGACTAGCCATGAAAGGTCGACCTCTCCATTAGGAGGTGTCGACACCTCACAAGGGTCCTTCAACAAGTTTCAAATAGGATGATGTGATGTGTTACTGTTGACAAAACCTTACAAGTTTCTAGTAGCTACTCCTACCTTGATATATGATGACTCTGATATATGTAAATATTTATACCAGATGGGATGCAGAAGTGCAAGGTCTATGCTCCTTAGAGTGCAATAATTTTCACCATACAGCAATAGAATTTCAGAAACTGTTCAACCCGTGGAAAAGAAAATGCGCCATGATACATCTAAATATGCAGAATCGAAATACGGACGATGGATGAAAAACTCATGTGGATACAAAAATGTGAAAGCCAATGAAGAATAGCTAAGTTTCATTTCCGTGATTGTCAAATGTGGTATTCCGTGATCTGCAAAAACTCTATTCTCTGCCTAATCAAAGACTGGTAAAATTTTACTCCACATCATGGAGAAAACTGATCCGCATCACGGCAGAGGTATAAGGCTTCGAAAAGGTACCTGCTACTTCTTTTCCCAGTGAAGCCCAACAGAAATATTCATAAAAAATAGCATATGAAATTCCAGCGAATCGGAGACGCAGCAGGAATATCCAAAACATTAATGATCAGAAGTAAATGACCCTTTAATTTTGTTATAATTTGAACTCACATAGACTGTTGCAATTATATAAACATATGTCAGCATGAAACTGAACTGGGCGATCTGAATCATCGAAGTCACCAAATATGACGACACAAGTTGACCCCTTTCGAGGAAACAAAATGGGACTTCTTTTCGCCAAATGAGATCATTACCCGGCAGACGGCAGTCGCTGTTGCCATAACACGATCCAAAGGCGATGAGTATGTTAGTGTTGATATGCTACAGGCCAATTTCAGGTCGGGTAGGCCCAATAGTTGTACGATCTTGTTCATTATTAATAAAGTGGTGTTTGAGCGTAAATATGCGATTGTGTTACTTTACGTTATCCCTAGGATATGTGGTTGTAAAGTCAGCTCGAGATGGGATCTCGAACATGAGATTGACTTTACATGTACACATACCTTAAACTGTTCCTGGTTGGAGGGTAATCACTCGGGGACTTTGATTACCTATTAAACCAGTACACATGATGTGTCAGTGACCAGTCTCATGGTCATTAGTGCGGGGCACCAACACATACGTGTAGGTGTATGTCCTTGGAGGATGTACACTGAACTGATCCGCTATTGGATCTTCAAATGGTTGATTATACCTAATGTCAACTGAAGATCCAACTGTCTCAGTAGCATCGTTGGTCCTTTGACTTGAGACATTGATCGGATCTTACACGAGCACTGGAATGGTTTAATTACTTGGCTAAGTTACTTTAACCATAAGTCATGATTTGCCGAGTCATTAACCACTCCAGGATACGTGTGAAGATCGTCAATGGTCAAGAAGGGATCGCTCACTGTCGGGTATATATCAGACAGTTAATGGGTCATGACATTGACGCTCCGTTAAATCCCTGGCCAGGGTCGTGTGAGTTTATTTAGAACAGACGTCATATACTTTAAGGAGGTCATAGTCAAATGACACGATCATGGGGTTTGACAGGAACCATACCCTCGATCGTACCAGACTCATAGAAGGAGCGAGGGATTATATCGATGCGGTAACTGTGGACTTACAGGTACCAGACAGGCTGGTTTAAACCCGGCGTCCTCTAGGATCACGCGGATTTGCTTGACCCAACGTGATCGAAGGTTCGAAATAAATTAAACTATTATTCGACTCTTGTAGAAGTGAATAATACGTTTAGTTTACTTCTAATTAAGAATTAGAAGTTAATGGGCCTTAAACTAGAGTGACTATGGGCCTAGAGGATCACACACAATGGATTCTTGGGTGACGGATTATTATTATACAAATGTATGTATTATTTCCTTTTAATTCCTTTTGGAAAGGAGTGTAAATGGGGCTTAATACATATGTATAATAATGGAAAGATCATATATACAATTTTGGTCCTTTGGAGGTCTTTAGAAAAGGGTCCAAATTCTATATATATGGCACCTACGTGAAGCTCATTCGAGCCTTCTTCTTCCAACCTCTTAGGCTAATCAAGCATTAAGCTTAAGAGGAGGATTAGCCTCTCCCCCTTTTCCCCCTTACTCTCTCTCTCTCTCCAGAAGGTGATAGAGTCAGGGAAAGTTACGCCGGGGAGGTACCGTCGCTGCGCAAGGGTCCGTATGGATCTGCTCTAGAGGCCGTACAGTTGTGCGGCTCGATATTCTGCATCGGGCATCGCGGACAGCGTCGTTCCGCACAAGGTGAAACACGCAACCCGTAATTAGGGTCTTAAAAACACCGATTAGAGCACATATTAAGCTTTCCATAGCACCGGGATCGGGCAAATAATTTTTGTTATCCGCTGCGTCGCCCGTAGGTGCTGTGCAAAACCTTACAGTGGTATCAGAGCCAGCTTCGCGCTCTGGTCGGTATTTTTATCGCCGTTAAGAACCATGCTTTATGTGCATCTTAAATACTTCAATTATTATTGTTAGAAGGGGATGTTGGACATCCCCGTTCTTCCAGGATGCTGGGCATCCCTGGAGCAAATTTTTAGTTTTTTTAAAAAAATTTGCTGGCCCGGTTTGGGCACATTGCGCCCTGGGCGCTCCCAAGGCGCAGTGCGCCCGCCGCGTGCGCTGCGTGGGCGGCGCACGCGGCACCCGGGGTCAGCGCCCGCACGCGGTTGGCGCCCGTGGGGCGGCGCGGGCGGGCGCGGGCGCGTCCACCCATGCGTCACGCGTGGGCGGCGCGCCTAGGGGGCTTGCCAACATTTTTTTTAATTTAAAAAAATTGCATTTTTGTTTTTAATTTATTATGTGTTTGAATTGTGAATATATATATTAGATATATATATCAAAATACACAGTAAATTAAATAAAATTTTATTTCATAAGTTAAATAGTGTTATCTCAATAGTAAATGTCGAATGGTAAATTTTATTTAACCGATTTGAATTTACCATAGTGAGATAATTACTATTTACCTTGAGATAAAATGGTAATAATTGAAGTTACTTCAGTAAAATTTAAAATTTTGAATTTTTAATTATTAGATAATTAAAAAATTCAAAATTTAAATTTTATTGAAGTTAAATGTGAAAAATTCAATTATTTAAATTTTAATGATTAGATAATTGTTAAATTCAAATTTTGAATTTTAGAATATTGCTATTTGAGGATAATTGCATTATTTTAAATTTACTTTCAAACAAAATTATTGGATAATTAGTTTGAATTTAAATTTAAATTATTGACATGTTTAAATTTTGAATTTAAATTTGATTATTGGATAATTAAATTTAAATTTAAATTTAATTAATTATCTCAATTAGATGCCCCTGTAGAAAATGATGGTTCTTTACGTACTTTACTTTATTTACCTTGTTTTAGCCTGTTTATCTGTTTAATTTTAGTTAATCGTGCTTCGATTTTTAAAATTAAACAAAGCTGGCATGTTTTTGTTTGCACATCCCATTTTTAAATTCAAAAGTAAGGATTATTTTCCGAAAATAACCCTTGATTGATTTTATTTGAATGGGTTGGCAAGTGATCATGAACTTGGATTAATGTAATTAATTGGGGCCTGCGAACCTCCTTTCTCTCTCTGTTAAAATTCCAATGTACTTCTATCATCCTCCGTTGTTGTACTCGCCCTAAGGGCTACTGGAATTTGAGTCACATGTATTTTAATTTTTTCGGCCTGCGTGCCGTGTAAAAGTTGTAATTGATGCGGCGTCGGAGTTTGAAAGCGCAGAGCACACCCGACGAGGACGATCCAGCTGCTTCGGAAGCGGGCCGGATGTCTTAGTTACATTAGGGTTAAAGTCCATGATCACCTGCGTTTAATTTTACATTGGATGCATTTATTTTGTGCAAACTACTAGGTACGGTAAATATATTGGATATATTTATATTACCACATAGGGTGAGATCAAGATAAAATTAAATTCCCTCACGCTTAAATTTTAGATCTGGTAAGCGTGGCTCTAGGAGTCGTCGTGGCCCTCCATCATTATGGAGTGAATGAACGTCTTCATTTCATGGATTTATTGTACTTTCTACAAGGTCCATGAGTTTGGGGGCGGGATTAAACTCCAAGGCTCGGCCTCAATGGGATGAGGAATTGAACTCGGCTTTGTTGTGCTTTCCATAAGGGTTGGGTCATGAACTCATTGCTATGTAGTAATGATGGTTAGATCTAACCGAGAATATCCTTTGTTGTGCTTTCCACAAGGGGATAATTTCTCGGGGGCCGAATATTGGATATTGCATTAGATGCAAGTGCCTGTTGACTGCCCTTGAGATGGTGTATGCTTGTTGTGCTTTCCACAAGGTCGTACATCAGTCTCGTTGGGATTCTGACCCACTAGGTTGATCTCGCTGATCTCCTGTTCTATATACTGAGGGTTATATAGTTCGATCGAAAAATAGTGGGACTAACTAAGATAGAAAACCACATCTAAGTTAGAATTTGAACACATGCTAAGTTGTCTTTTATTTCTTATCCAGATTACAATATCGTCGTCCAACCCCCTCCGCGGCATCTTGGATGCAAATAGATTAACTGGACCGAACTACTCGGATTGGCTGCGTAATCTACGCATAGTCCTTACCGCCGAAAAGGTTGCGTACGTGTTGGACACGGTTCATTCTGAGCCAGCTCCTGATGCTGATGAGGGCGAGTTACTCGTTTATGCCAAGTGGTCTGAGGACTCATCCCTAGCCCAATGTTACATGTTGGCCTCTATGGCTCCCGAGCTGCAGAGGCAATTTGAAAAGACTGATTGTAGAAGTATACTTCTCAATCTACGCCAACTCTTCGGGGAGCAGGGTAGGATTGAGAGGTATGACATCTCCAAAAGGCTTTTCAGGACACGGATGTTTGAGGGTTCATCAGTACAGGCCCATGTACTGAAAATGATGGAGTGGATTGAAAGACTCAATGCATTGGGGTTCAAGTTGGATCTTGAACTATGCATTGATCTTATACTCCAGTCATTGCCCGATTCCTTTTCTTCCTTCATCATGAACTTTAACATGAACATGATTGAAGCAACTCTCCCAGAGCTGCTCAATATGTTAAAGAGTGCTGAAGGAACCATGCAGAAAGATAAACCATCTTCGTCTGTAATGATTGTTGGCCGGGCCAACAAGAAAAGGAAGGCCTCTCAAATATCCGCCACGAGTAACAAAGGGAAGGGAAAGAAAAAGGCCACGGGTAAGCAACTCGCCAAAGTTGACAAAGGGAAGGGCAAGAAGAATGAAAAGGAAGACAAATGTTTTCGATGCGGGGAAACTGGGCATTGGAAAAGGAATTGCAAGGCAATTCTAAATGAATGTATTTTTGTCATAGACCTTAATTTGTCATATATGGAATCCACATCATGGGTATTAGATACTGGATGTGCATCTCATATCTGCAATTCTGTGCAGGTGCTGGCAAATAGAAGGCAACTAGGCAAAAAGGAGATTGAACTGAGGATGGGCAATGGAACTTTAATTTCTACCAAAGCTGTCGGGACTGCACGCCTCAGTTTACCTTCAGGAGTCCTTCTGGAGCTGAATGACTGTTATTATGTTCCTAATATTATTAAGAACATTATTTCAATCTCTGGTTTGTATAACATTGATATACATTGACTTTTAATAGCACTGGGTGCTCTATAATGAATAATGGTTTGATGGTAGCCAATGGTTCATTAGTCAATGGTCTATATGTATTAGATATACGTTCTGATGTTATGCAAGTTTCCAATGCTGATGAAGTGAATTCTGCATATCTATGGCATTGCAGACTTGGTCATGTAGGTGAGAAAAGAGTCTCTCACTTATACTCAAATGGATATTTGAATTCGTTCAAATACAAGCCATTTGATACCTGTGAGTCGTGTCTCATGGGGAAAATGTCCAAGGCCCCCTTTGGTGGACATGGTGAGAGGGCTGTTGACCTTCTCGAGCTCATACACTCGGATGTGTGTGGACTCATGTCAATAGAAGCAAAAGGAGGTTATCTCTATTTCATTTCTTTTATTGATGACTTCTCTAGATATGGCTATGTGTATTTAATGAGACATAAGTCACAAGCCTTTGAGAAGTTTAAGGAATACAAAAATGAAGTAGAAAAACAGACAAGCAAAAGTATTAAGGCTCTTCGATCGGATCGAGGAGGTGAATACTTAAGCCATGAATTCACTTCTTATCTTAAAGACCATGGAATAGTTTCTCAATGGACTCCACCGTATACACCACAGCATAATAGTGTATCCGAGAGGAGAAACATGACCTTGTTAGACATGGTCCGATCCATGATGTCTATGTCAGGACTACCCTTGTCTCTCTGGGCTATGCATTAGAGACTGCAGCATATTTATTGAGTAGGATCTCAAGTAAATCAGTTCCTTCTATACCATATGAGATATGGAAGGGCAGGAAACCAAATTTTAATCACATTAAAATTTGGGGGTGTCCTACTCATGTAAAGAAGAACGAGAGTGATAAGCTTGAGTCGAGGACCGATAAGTGTAGGTTTGTGGGATATCCAAAGGAGACGTTTGGATATTATTTCTATCACCCTTATGAGCAAAGGGTCTTAGTGGCCAAGAGAGCTGTATTTCTGGAAGGAGAATATCTACTCTAGAAAAATAGTGGGAGCCAGATAGAATTGGACGAGGTCCAAGAACTACAACCCATAGACATAAACTCATTAGATGAGACTGTATCGGTTGATCCTATTCAAAGTGAAACACTGACACTACGGAGATCTGGTAGACTACCGAGAGAACCTGAGAGATATGTTGGACATGTCTCAGAGGGGTCCTCTAAGGTATGTATCGATGAGGATGATGATCCTCAGTC
>JAHNEJ010003359.1:0-58294 GCA_022559845.1 Amorphophallus konjac
AAGTTACTAAGCAGTCCTACAGGACCCTTCGTTCCGTCAGGTAACTCAGAGATAAGCAAAATTCATGGAAGACACGGGCCACCCGTCCCCCTGCCTCCAGCGTTGACGGATGTCCCGTGGGGGGCATTTGTTGCACCCGGGATTTATTCCAGCAAAAAAAAATCGCATGGCTGCCATGTTATCTCGCATTGGTCGAGGTCTACAAATATTTGGCGCATCGCCTCTTCATGGAATATCTCCACACACGGGTTTAACATGGGCGTATCACCTCCCCCATGGAGTCCCTCCATACATTTAAGGCTTCATAGCCTACCTATTGCTGCAATTACAGACCTCTCACAGCAAAAATGGGTGGTCGAGAACCGGGCTAAACCCATCACGATTGTAAGGGTCGTGTGGTTTCGAGAAAAATCCCTACGGGATGAAATCTCTGTCCTTTGGACGTATACCTATGGATAAAGGAAGCTCATAACAAGACAGAAGATAGAAACGAAGGTCTACACACCGCATCAAGAGTCCCTTATACGTGTACCACGAAGTAACGGACAACAACAAATCTCCATTGCGGCTACGACATGAGGAGAACGACGAACGAACAGAGGAGCGAGTCGTCCCTTCTCTGGCGAGCAACGAGGCTCCAAACGTCCACCCAAGGCCCCTATTTACTGAAATAGGCGTCGGAGAGACCCGTTCGGGCCCGGGGGGCCCGTATAGGGTCGCGTCGTCCTCGGATGGGTCCGCGCGCGAGGTGGGCAGGCCCGCGGTGCTCGCTCCTTGGGCGGGCGGACCAGCCCGGGGTCCGCGACCCCAAGTGGGACCCCAGGCAGGTCCCCGGGGCTCAATTGGACCACGAGCAGGCCCCCGGGGCCGCGCGACCCCGGGACCGCGCGACCCCAGGGTGGTCCTCTCTTTCGTGCAGAAACAAAAAAAATTGATAAAATGACCTCCCCTGGGTCATTTTAACCCCATTTAAAACCCGTACGGGTCCAAACGACCCTGGGGAGGTTCCTACTTCTATAAATAGACCCCTAGGGTCCAGAAGGAGGAGGATGGACTACAAGTTACACCTACAGAGCATTGCCTTAGAGCATTTCGTTCGTTTGTTCATTGTTTTGACCCGCGAGGGGTAAGTCCCCAGGTCTTGTGTGTATGCCCCTACGATGGTATTTTTATAATTTCGCCCCTCAGTGGGTCATGTTGTAAGTTTCTACGTCCTGGGGCGACAAATATCTAGTTCCACCCATATAATAGGGGAATTACAAAAATGTCCTTACCGGGGCCCGGGAAACAAAAATGTCCTATTCTTTGCTGTTATACCCTGCAACTTTTGTAATTGGGGCTATGCCTCTACTTCCCGCGTTCGTGCGAACTTTTGTACAGTCGACAACTCGCCGACAACCCTTGTACTCATTCGGATTATAAAAGCACTCAGCATGTTTTATATATGCCCTCGGGAGGAAAATTATAAGAAAACCCCCGGCTTTCACAAAATTGCATATATACCCCTCTTTCGGCCAAGTTTTTAGTTATGTGTCTTCTACGAAGCCCCTTGTCATTCCTTCGGTCCGGAAATGTTGTCAGCCCAGTCTGACACTCAGATGTCATCCCAACCCTCGGTCCGTGTAGGGTATGGTAAAATTACCAAAATACCCCTATGACCTAAAAACTGCCTACCAGCCCCCGTAACCCTCCAGAAAGAGCCTGAGTGCCTTGGGAAGTCAGGAACCCGGTCCTACGTCCTTTCCAGATCAGAAATTTCAGAAATACCCCTAGGTTGGTAAAATTACCAAAATATCCTCGGGGTCTAGAAAACTTCTCTCTACTTAAAAAATGTCTACGGCTTCCGCATATTTGCATCTTTACTCCTAAGTCTTAGGGTTTTGCTCAGACTTAGCCCTAATTACCAAAATACCCCTGGGTTGGTAAAATTATCAAAATACCCTCGGGGTCCAGAAAACTCCCCTTTACTTCAAAAATGCCTACGGCTTCCGCATATCTGCGTTTCTATTCCTAAATCTTAGGGTTTTGTTCAGACCTAGCCCTAACTCTATTAACATGTTGGTGGTAAATGAGTGGTCATGGAGAGTCTCTCGAGTGAGCTTGCCCTCCACATCAGAACCTCTATAGAAGACTTTGGGACTTCTTTGATAGTTAAACAAAGGTGTTCGGATGTTAGGTCGATGCAAATCAACACTGACTACGATCAGTGGGGAGAGGTCCAGCACTCGAACCTAAATCGTTTGATACTATGCGCACCCACGGAATCACCCTCTACACATAGGGGGATGTTTCTTTTCAAAAAGAACAAAATCTATATTTTATCTACGATAAAAAATGGAGTAGATTTTTCCGTGTGTCTCACATATGGTCATTCCAATAGCATCATTGCTGAAGCCAGGGCCCTTTTAGATGGCATTAAATATCTTCACACTGTGAATAGCAAACCGGCTCTTATTGAATGTGATTCTCAAGTACTTGTGCAGATTATTAATAGTCAGGTTCATTGCCCATGAGCGATGCTCATATATGTCAGAGAAATCTGGAGCATTCTTTCTCAGCTAGATACTATTACTCATATTTACAGAGAAGCAAATTTGGTAGCTGATTTATTAGCTTCTTTAGCTTGCACCACCAAGTGTAATTCTTTTTTTTTACCATCATGAGCTACCTAAAAACATTAAGGGTGCTGCTCGCTTGGATAAGCTAGTTATGCCTAGCATTCGATTGATGTAAATGTTATTCTTTTTCATATATTAATAATATTCACCTCCTAGTGGTACGGTGGCAGAGTGGTTACTCCCCCTACCTCTGGTAAGGGGTGCACTCTCCCATCTATCCCTTGGTAGGGTTTTCTAAAAAAAAATGCTAACAAGAAAGGCGAGCTGAGCAAGAAAGAAGAAATCATATACTATGAGTGTAAGAAAGCCGGCCACATGAGGGGTCAATACCCCGAGCTCCAGAAGAAGTTGAATAAGAACAAGCCAAGGAAAGGGAAAGCGATGAAGGCAACGTGGAGCGATGAGGATTCGGATAGCTCAAGATCTGAAGGCGAGAAGAATGGAGTGGACGAGCTAGTCCAGAATTTATGCCTGATGGCGGATGAAAAAAATTCTGAGGTAAATTTCGATTTCGAAAACTTCACTGCTGAACAATGCCATGTAGCTTATGCAGATTTATATCGGAAATATAAGAGGTCTAAAACTGATGTCAAAAATTTGAAAAAGAAAATTTATGATTTGATTAGCTCTACTAATCCATGTGATAGGTGTAGTTTTTTTGAAATGCAAATTGAGAAATTCAAAGATGAGAAAGAAGATTTTCAATCCAAGCTAACCTTGTATGTGGATGAACTAGAATATTTAGAGGTAGAAAAATAACATGCTTATGAAAATACTGAAAAATTGAAAAATGAGAATGAAAACTTGGTAATGGAGTTGGATGAATTCAAATTAAGATTGAATGAATATGAAAGATCCAAAATAGAACTACAAACCAACTTCAATGCCATGAAAGCTGAACTAACAAAATTGAAAGATGTTGTTCAAAAAGAATTGAAGGGAAAAGAGAAAATATTTGAAATTGGTGAAACTATCAATGAAAATGCTAGGAATGAGAAGAGAGGTGTGGGACACTCACCCACTATGAAGAATTCATATGTGAGGAATGAATTTTAGAAATTATTTAATTCATATCGTTATTCTCATGTTGACTCTTGCATGAACTCATGTGTTGATAAATCTTACATGCAAAGGAGTCGCTTTAGAAAACTAAATGTTACATATTTTTATTGTGGGATGTTCGGCCACTCAATGTATGTATGTGATTTGATGAGGGCCGATGATGAGTATTTTGAAAGGAAAAATAGAATGCATTTTCCTCAAGGTAGAACTAACAATTCGGGACCCAAGCTTGCTTGGGTACCTAAATCTACTTGAGATGTGTTTTGATTGTGCAGGTTTATCTAAGAGCCAAGTGGAACAAATGGTACCTGGATAGTGGATGTTCCAGACATATGACGGGCAATAAGGAGCTCTTCTTAGATCTGAAAGAAAAAGATGGTGGACTGGTTACCTTTGGCGAGAATGACAAAGGTAAAATTATGGGAATTGGACGAATAGGTAAGGATTCCAACTAGTCTATTGAAGATGTTTTGCTTGTGGATGGTTTAAATCATAGTTTGCTTAGCATTAGTCAACTCTGTGACAAATGTCACGAAGTTATTTTTGAAAACACACATTGCTCAATTGTGCATAGAGATACAAATGAAATAAAATTCATTGGTCTTAGAGACGGAAATATTTACTCTGTTGATTTTGAAAATTCTCAAAATGAAAATCTTTGGTTAGTTGCTAATAAGTCGGATGATGCATGGCTATGGCATCGATGACTTGGTCATGCTAGCTTTAGTATTATTTTTAAACTGTATAGAGAAGATTTGGTTAGAGGTTTACTAAAGTTGAATTTTCATGTAAATAAAATCTGTGATGCATGTGCTATGAGGAAACAGACCAGGGTTTCTTTTAAATCAAAAAACTTTGTCACCACCACTAGACCCCTTGAACTCCTTCATCTAGATTTATTTGGTCCCACTAGGACACACAGTCTTGGAGAGAAACTTTATGGGTTTGTTATTGTAGATGATTACTCAAGATTCACTTGGGTATTATTTTTAACCCATAAGAATGATGTCTTGCAGGAGTTTAAAGATCTTTGTAGAAATTTACAAACTGATAAGGGGTATCAAATTAAAGCTATTCAGAGTGATCATGGAAAAGAGTTTGATAACTATGACTTTGATGATCTTTGCAGGAAACAAGGGTTTACACACAACTTTTCAGCACCTCGAACCCCATAACAAAATGGAGTCATGGAACAGAAGAATAGGACGCTCGTGGAGATGGCGAGAATAATGCTTGCGAAAAATAGCTTACCAAAGTACTTTTGGGCTGAGGCGGTGAGCATGGCCTGTCACATCATCAATCGAGCCATAGTAAGACCTATTCTCAAGAAAACTCCATATGAGCTTTATAAAGGTAAGAAGCCGAATATTGCATATCTTAACCCTTTTGGTTCTCCATGTTTCATTTTGAATAATTCTAAAGAACATTTGGAGAAATTTACCGCAAAGAGTGATAGAGGTATATTTCTTGGATATTCTTCATCATCTAGAGCATATCGAGTATATAACCTACGTACTCTTGTGGTAGAAGAAAGCGCACATGTGATCATTGATGAATACACTTTAAGGTTATCTAATAAATATAATCATTTTATTTATGTAGGGCATGAAGATGGAGAAGAAAAGAAAGATAAGAAAAATCAAGATGTGGATCAAGCGGAGTCGAGCACCAAAAATGATGAAGCTCCAACCCAAAATGAAGATCTCCCAAAGCAATGGACGTTTCACAAGGATCACCCACAAGACAATGTTATAGGAGACGTGGAATAATGCGTAAGAACAAGGGCTTCAATCAGGGAAGTTGAATAATTCGATAATCTTACCTTACTTTCCGATTTTGAGCCCAAAACTATTGATGAGGCATTAAATGATAATTTCTGGATCTTGGCTATGTAGGAGGAATTACACAAATTCAAAGGAATGAGGTGTGGTTTCTTATGTCTAGACCTAAGAATCACCCGGTGATTGGAACTAAGTGGGTTTTTCGGAACAAGCTTAGTGATCAAGGGGTGATAATTAAGAATAAAGCCCGGCTTGTAGCCCAAGGCTATAGCCAAGAATTAGGAATTGATTTTCACGAATCATTTGCACCCATGGCTAGGCTTGAAGCGGTTAGAATATTACTCATCTTTGCATGCTCTAAAAATATTAAACTTTTTCAAATGGACGTTAAAAGTGCATTCTTGAATGGTGTAGTAAAAGAAGACATCTATGTTGAGCAGCCACCAGGATTCGAAGATGAGAAGCACCCAGACCATGTATACAAACTTGACAAAGCATTGTATGGTCTGAAGCAAGTCCCCCATGCGTGGTATGAAAGGTTAAGTATGTTCCTTTCAGAAAATGGCTTCAAAAGAGGTAACATCGATCAAACCCTTTTCATTAAGAGCGATAATCAACATATGCTTCTTGTGTAGGTATATGTTGATGACATTATCTTTGGAGTCTCTTGTGATTCATTGAATGATGATTTTGTTAAATTGATGTAGGGGGAGTTTGAGATGAGTTTGATGGGGGAGGTAACTTTCTTTTTGGGTTTACAGGTGAAGCAGCTAAAGGACGGAATCTTAATAAATCAAAGGAAATACACGAAGGAGCTCATCAAGAAGTTCAAATGCGACAATGCAAAGCCACAAAAGATGCCGATATCAACAACGGTGAAATTGAAAAAGAATGAAAAAGATAAGTCTATTGATCAGAAACTCTTTAGAGGAATGATTGGTTCTTTGTTGTATTTGACTGCTAGTAGGCCGGATATCATGTTTAGTGTTTACATGTGTGCTAGATTTCAATCCGATCCAAGAGAATCACACATGTTAGTAGTCAAAAGGATTTTCAGATATTTGCTAGGCACCACTGAACTTGGTCTTTGGTTTCCACGTAGTTGCAGTTTTGATTTGGTAGCTTAAACGGATTCCGACTATGCTGGGTGTTTAGTGGATCATAAGAGCATGAGCGAATACTGTCCATTTCTTGGAGGTTGCATGGTCTCATGGGCCTCTAGAAAATAGAATACTGTGGCATTATCAACTGTCGAAGCCGAGTACATGGCGGCAGGCAGTTGTGCAGTCCAAGTGCTTTGGATCCAACAACAGTTAGTTGATTTTGACATTTCTTTGAATAACACACCCATTCTTTGTGATAACACTTCTGTAATTAATATTTCTAAAAATCCTATTTTACATTCTCGCACCAAGCACATAGAGATTCGACACCACTTTTTACGAGATCATGTGAGTAAGGGTCATTTTGAGCTTATACATGTAAATACTGAAAACCAACTTGCAGATATTTTTACAAAACCCTTAACTCCTCAAAATTTCAAAAGAATAAGAAGAGAACTTCTGCAATTAATAAGAAGAGAACTTCTTTGAATAACACACCCATTCTTTGTGATAACACTTCTGCAATTAATATTTTAAAAATCCTATTTTACATTCTCGCACCAAGCACATAGAGATTCGACACCACTTTTTACGAGATCATGTGAGTAAGGGTCATTTTGAGCTTATACATGTAAATACTGAAAACCAACTTGCAGATATTTTTACAAAACCCTTAACTCCTCAAAATTTCAAAAGAATAAGAAGAGAACTAGGAATTTGCTGTTTGAATGAGTAATTGCACATAATGGGCTTGAATAAATACTTTTGCTTATTTTGCAAATAACACTTAGATTTGCATATATTCAACTTCACGGTTAACATTGCATATATTTTTGCATTCTTTTGAATAGAAATAATTTCTCATCAACTTTTCATTCACTTGCATATGCTTGTTCATACTTTCTATCTTTGCATGCATGAATGCCATGATTCTTCGGTATTTAAAATGGTGTGTTGTAGAATGGTGGATTTCATCCACCGGGAACACTCACTGTTGTGTAGTGGACAGCGGATCTAGAGGGGAGGGGTGAATAGATCTGCCCCTCTTTTCGCAATGCAACCCTCTTTAAAGCTAGATGATGAAATAAGCAGCGGAATATAACTAGCTTGACGTAGAACACAAATGATTTGCTTGGCAAGATGATTACGCAATATAGATATTGAACCTAAGCATGCATCTAACACATATCAATTGCACAATCAAACCACAACACAAAGGATTTTAAGGTGGTTCGGACTGAATCCCCAGTCCTACGTCCACCCCTCACCAAATCCGGTGAGGCTCCACTAGTTCCACGCACTGAACCGCAAATCGGAAAGACCACCGATTGCCTTCCTACTAACCACCGGTAGGGACGTCAACACCGCAGATCGGACAACTTCCGATTGCCTTCCTACTAACCACCGGTAGGGACGATCTTCAGTTCCAAATGTTTGAATGAAATGGAAAAGAGCAAGATATGAAAACACTCAAACAAGATATGAAATATGTTCAAAGAGAAAAGATCTTGTCTGAGTTTGCTGGAGCTTGAATCTGATGCTTCACTTGGCTTGGAGTTGATCTCCTCTTGAAGTAGCTTGAATCACTTGGAGATATGATGAAGAACTTCTTCCCGGAGTACTGTTCACAGCTACAGTACTCGAACTCCTCTCCCTTGAACACACCCTTGCAGCCTCCTTTGATCTCCCTTATTAGCCTTTCTTGCTTCTGCTCTTCCTTGGAGGTTGCTGGATTGAGATATGAACTTGAATCACCTTGAGTTGATGGAGAGAGTGTTGGATGTAGCTTTGATCTTCCTTTTGATCCTCTTGAGTTGATGAAGAGGAAGAAGGATGCAGTTTAGATCACCTTTGAACCCCTTGATTGCTTCTTCTTCCTTGGAGGTTGAGATGGCTTCAGATCTGGACTTGAATGCCTTGGAATGGATGAAGAACTCCTTCCCGAAACACTGTTCACGGAGGTGCTACAGTACCTCGAAAATGGCCTCCCTTGATCTCTCTTGAAGCCTTGAAGCATTAGGGTTTCTAACCCCTCAAGTGTTGGTTTTATAGACCTTGAATGGTCCATAGACACCCTCCAGACCAGATCCATAAATCATGGAAGATTAGGTAAGGTTTGATTAAACAAATCCATGGAAAGGGGCTGGCCACGAGGTGGAATTCGAAGTCAAACAAGGCTGCATCGGGGCTGGCGGTCGACCTGCAGCTCCTGGCGGTCGACCGCTACTGTGAAACCTGCAAACGGGCGGTCCCTGGGATTTCGGTCGACTGCCACTGGCTGGCGGTCGACCGCCAGCTGAAACACATGTAGACTGGCGATCCCTGGCTGGGGCGGTCGACCGCCCCTGTGCTGGCGGTCGACCGCCAGCTGGGCAGAACCCGGGCTTGCCCGGGTCGGTCCGTTAAGTCTTGAACTCCGTCGTTCAACTCCATTAGCAGCCCGTGCATGTTTGTGGCATCGCCCTTGATAGTCTAGAAGGTATCAACTGAGTCTTTAACCTTGGATTCTCTTGGCTATACTTCTTTGTGCATTGACCTTGGATGAGTGACGAGCCGAATATGAAATGTCGACTTTTGCTTGTAAGAGAGATGAGATTTGCATCCTTGCTTGGGCGCGATCAATGAGCTTTCACTTTGGCCATTGCCACTTGATTCCTTGTCCATTCATTAGCATATCTGTCATGAATAAAAACATCACGTATGTCAATCACATGAGAGTGGAAGATATCAATGACTAATAGTGTTTAGCCATTATCAAAACCAAGAAACTCATATGACTATGGAATGATGTCGAATGACCCAAGTGACCACAGAATGACTCAAATGACCTCATGGACACAACATTCTCCCCCTTTTTGATGATGGCAACACTGTGAGTCATTATGTGATAGAAATGTCTAAAATGGCACAAGTTATAACAAATGCAACATATGCAGCTCAAGATCCATGATAGTAATAGCATGTGAAGGCAAGTATGATATGAGTGCTATGCAATTATGCAAACCTCATCACATACACATATGAGATGCAAAGTGAACAATGGATTCTCCCCTTGGACTCTCCCCGTACACCATTCACACATCCCCCATGACAACTCACAAAGCACATAAGCTCTCCCCTTTGACAATGCGATAACGCATATAGCTCTTACAAAGGACTCACACAAAGAATTCTCCCCCTTTGCCAACAGCAAAAAAGGAGTGATAATAGTAAAATGTCTGTGAGACCATAGCTGAAAGGAGTGGAGAGCAAGCCATTATATGCAAAACTGAAGCATGCCGTGAGCAACATATATGGTTCAAAGCTAATGAAATCCGAGATCATCAACAGAGTTCGAAAAGCAGCTACATCCAAGATTTAATAGAAATGAACCAAAGGTGCATATCATGGCAGTGTTTAACCTTCCCTTGTCTTATATATCCATATTCAATAACGACAAAGGCAATAACACAAAAGCATGTATTGAGGCTAAACAATCATGACTAAAGCATGGAATTTTTAGGAATTCAACAAGTTTGATTATCAATATCATTTGCATTTGAAGGCACAAGACTCATATTTTACGAGCAATCAAGTCTAGTACATGCCTCCAAGCCGTAAGAATACACGTTGTTTAGACGCCAGTATTCCTAGGAATTTGGTAAGACTGACTGTCATGTTTCAAGATGAACAGAGATAGCAAAGTCACGTCATGACATATCCTGTCTCAATTCTTTGATGAGGGGATATATTTCTCAGCAATTATGCCATTGCTCTGCCTAGAGTCCAAAAGTTTTAAGACAGAGATAACAAGGGCACATCATGACATATGCATTTGTCACTTGATTTGATGACATGACATGTTTCTCCGTGCAACAATATCATTGCTCTGTCAAATTGATTTTCAAGAATTCCAGCTCATCAAGATGTTTAAAAACAATACTAAGCCTGAGTGTATCACCAAGATGGTCATGAACTTTGAATTTTCAGATATCAGGATAGTCATTCAAAGCACAATATGCAATCTCTAGTTAAGGTCTATTAAAACCACAGAACATAGATGATTTCATAACAGATATTTCAGAACGTCAAGGAAATCATTAAATCTGAACCATTTTCATTGGATGGACAATCATTAGGGCATATAATAGAAAGCTCTTACACCATATGTCCATCTGTCTCATGAACTCAAACCAGACTGTAAGCCACTGAAGTGCAGTTTGCAAGAGGTTAAGAGAATCAACAAAACTCCCCCTAAGGATATGCAATGGATACGCGAAGGGGTTATGTTTGCAATCAAGTGGAATGGCAAAGGAGGTTGACCTAGTCACTCATGAAGATAGCAGAAATGAAATGTATGACCCAACGCATGGTTGTACACTTATTAAATGCCACAGAATGAATATGCATGAATGTTGCACAAGGACAACTCCCCCTTACTATATGGCCTATATGCGACATTGACACATGGTACTTGGCGGAGGTGAAACCTCACGCATATTGAGTGCTTCGAGACAAGCATAACCTGCCCTTCCATACATCAACATTTGATATACCATGGCCATGCAAGAATGATGCGACACAAACCATACAATGCATTATGAACATGAACTCAATTCATTATTATGCATCTACATGCAATGCAAAATGACATATTGACATATCAACAATGCATGAAACACCAATCTGCAAAAACACACACTAAATTGAACATGATCATCATTTCAAATTCTTATTGGCCTGAGGTCGGCAAAGACCAAGCTCCCTTCTGAGTGTTGAAAACCTGTCATTACACAAGGGCTTGGTGAAAATATCAGCAATTTGATTTTGAGTATCAACAAAATGCAGTTCAAAATTTTTCTTACCGACCTCATCTCTAATGAAGTGATGCCTAATCTCAATATGCTTAGTCCTAGAGTGCTGGACTGGATTTTTTGCAAGGTTGATAGCACTAGTGTTATCACACAGAATCGGGACACAACCAAGATCCACCAAGTAGTCTTGGAGTTGGTGTTTAATCCACAACACTTGGGTGCCACAGCTCCCCGCAGCAACATATTCTGCCTCCGCGGTTGAGAGGGCAACCGAGTGTTGTTTCTTGGAGGCCCAAGAAACTAAACACCCGCCTAGAAATTGGCAGTAGCCATTAGTACTCTTGCGATCCAGCTTGCATCCAGCGTAGTCCGCATCAGAATAAGATATAAGAGATAAATCACATGATGACGGATACCATAATCCCAAATCTTGAGTGCCGGCAAGATATCGAAGGATACGTTTGACGGCAGTCAAATGAGATTCTCTAGGACTAGCTTGAAATCTAGCACAAAGACATACACTAAACTGGATATCTGGTCGGGATGCAGTCAAATAAAGTAAAGAGCCAATCATACCTCTATAGACCTTTGCATCCACTAATTTACCATTTTCATCCGAATCCAGTGATGTTGAGGTGCTCATAGGAGTTGCAATGATTTTGCTGTTTGCCATGTCAAATCTTTTAGCAGCTCCTTGATGTATTTGGCTTGCTTATGAAGCAACCATCTTCTCCTTGGTTGACCTGCAAACCGAGAAAGAATTGAAGTTCTCCCATTAGGCTCATCTCAAATTCGCTAGTCATGAGGTTAGCAAATTCCTCACACATTTCAGATTTTGTAGAACCAAACACAATGTCATCAACATAAATTTGAACAATCAAGATGTTCTTACCTTGCTTCTTGGTGAAAAGTGTTTGATCTACTTTACCTCGTGTGTACCCTTTTTCAATGAGGAACGAGCTTAGTCTCTCATACCAAGCTCTTGGTGCTTGCTTAAGTCCATAAAGCGCCCTGTCTAGCTTGTATACAAAATCTGCATTGTTAGAATTCTCAAAGCCAGGGGGCTGCTCAACATAGACTTCTTCTTTGATCAAGCCATTCAAGAAAGCACTTTTGACATCCATTTGATAAAGCTTTATTCTAAGGGAGCATGCAAAGGCAAGTAAAATTCTGATGGCTTCGAGTCTAGCAACTGGGGCATAAGATTCATCAAAGTCTACCCCAAACTCTTGATTATACCCTTGAGCCACCAATCTAGCCTTATTTCTTATTATCTTGCCATCCTCACTTAGTTTGTTCCTAAAGACCCATTTAGTGCCTATGACAGATTGTGATGAAGGTCTAGGAACAAGATGCCAAACTTTGTTTCTCTCAAACTGGTTTAGCTCTTCTTGCATGGAATTTATCCAGTTTTCATCTTTTAAAGCATCATCAATATTTTTGGGTTCATGCTGCGAGACAAGAGCAAGTTGATCTAATTCTTCCACAATTTTAAAATGTGACCTAGTTCTAGGTGGGTCATTCAAGCTACCAATGACATTCTCCAAGGGATGATCCTTAAGAATTCTAATATTTGTAGAATCGTTACCTTCTCCTGGAGCTTGATCCCTTGCATTGCTTGATTCAGCTAGGTCACCATCTTCTTTTATTTCTTCTTGTGGAGGATCACTCTTGTCCTTTATGCTTAGGAATTCCCCATCTTCATCGTTTTTCCTGCAAGAGTTATCATTGTTAGAATCATGATATTCATCAAAGGAAACATGGGGTGATTCTTCCACAGTTTGACTTTTGATATTATAAATTCTATAAGCCCTAGATCTATCAGAATATCCAAGGAATATACCTTCATCGCTCTTGGGCTCGAATTTATCTAAGTCTCTTTTGTCATTGTTGTGAATGAAGCATTTCGATCCAAACACTTTCATATGTGAGAGAGAGGGCTTTTTACCTTTTAGCAACTCATAAGGAGTCTTTTTGGTGTGTGGCCTTACCATAGAGCGGTTGATAATGTAACATGCCGAGTTTACCGCTTCAGCCCAAAACCTCCTTGGAAGTTGCCGTTCAGCAAGCATGGTTCTTGCCATCTCTACAAGTGTCCGGTTTCTCCTTTCAACCACACCGTTTTGCTCCGGCGTTCTTGGTGAAGAAAATCGGTGTGAAATCCCTTCGGCCCTGCAAAGGTTATAGAAGTTAGCATTTTCAAATTCACCACCGTGATCAGATTGAATCTTGGAAATTTTAAACTCACCGTCCTGCTTTATCTTCATGTAGAGTGCCTGAAACTCATCAAAAGCATCATTTTTGTGTGTGAGAAAGAAAACCCATGTGAACCTAGAAAAATCATCCACCAAGACATATCCATATTTTCTACCACTTAAGCTAGCAGTTCTGGTTGGGCCAAATAGGTCCATATGAATTAGCTCGAGTGGTTTGGATGATGTATTTTCAGATCTTCCTTTGAATGATTTTCTAGTTTGTTTACCTAGGGCACATGCATCACACAATTTGTTTTCTTGTTTAAAGGATAGTTCAGGCAAACCTTTCACCATTGAATGCTTCAAGAGTTTATGCAAGACATTGTAGCTAGCATGTCCTAGTCTACGATGCCATATCCATGCTAGTTCAGATTTTGGTGCAGCAAGACAAAGATTTAAATGAGCAGGATCATCTAAGTCAATCATGTAAACATTGTTAACTCTCTTACCAGAAAATTTTACTTTGTCAGATTTTGGTTCAAGAATTCTGCATTCATGAGAGTCAAACAACACTTTGTGACCCTTATCACACAATTGACTTATACTAAGCAGGTTATATTTCAATCCTTCAACTAACAACACGTTACAAATGGAGTTGGAGAGGTTCTTACCTACATTACCTGTTCCAATGATTTTTCCTTTATTGTTTCCTCCAAATGTGACATATCCTCCTTCCTTTTCCTCCAAGAGATAAAATTTTGATTTGTCTCCAGTCATGTGTCTTGAACAGCCGCTATCAAGGTACCACCTGTTATGCATGGCTGCAAGACATTCCTGCACAAGCAATTAAGCAATGGTGTTTGGAACCCAACCAAATTTGGGTCCCTTCAAACTTTTCAAAATTTCAAAACATGAAACCATTTCTTTTGGAATCCAAACCTTCTTAACATTCATGCTTTGTTTGCTTAGAGCAGGGATTTGATTTTTCTTTTCCATCTTGACATTCATTTTTTGTTTAGAAGCTCTTTGTTGGATTTTGTGGAAGTTTGAGGAGGTTTGCTTCTTAAACCATTGAGGCCGTTGGTTGGTTTTGGGTTGAAACTGATTGTTTTGCCACCTATGGGATTGATGAACACAGAAATCACAATTTTCCCAAAGATATGGTGATGCTGGCCTATATGAGTGTGCAATCCAATTGTGGTGAAATCTGGAAGGTTGAGCATGCAATGGCCAAGGAAGTGTTGACCTATGCTGCGGGGAAGGTCGACCTTTCTTAGGTTTTTGGACAGGCTTTTTGGGAATGTTGGTGACTGCCTCTTCAATCTTTTCTTTCCCTTTCTCCTTTTATTTTTGCTGGTTTTGTGTGGGAGTTGTGTTTGAGGTGGAAGCTTCGGAAGATGAAACAAATGTGACAGTTTTTAGCCCAATTGGCCTTTTGTTTGTTGGTTCAAAACCCAACCCTTCCTTGTTGAAATTCATTCTAGTACCTAGCAATGCATCTAGGTTTTCTCTTCCATCCACAAACTTTTCTAAAGATTGTTGTTTATCCTTCAACTCTTTTTGTAGGTTTTCAATATTTTGAAGAAGTTGAATGTTGACTTGTTTGACAGCTTCATACTTTTCATTGCTCAATTTACTATCTTTTTCATAGCTTTGCATTTTGAGCTTCATGCTATCAATCTCATTTCTCAAATCCTCATTTTCAGTTTCCAAGTCAGCCATTTCTTTTCTTCCTTCCTCCAAATCCTCAATCATTTTCTTAAGATCTTCAATTTCAGTCTCAAGTAGAGCATTCTTATCATTCATATTATGATCATGCACAAATGAGTTAATTTTCTTTTTCAATGATTTATTCTCCTTTTTGTACATTTCATATTTTTCCATGAGTTGTATATATGCATCCTCCCAATCATCAATTGTATAATCTTCAAATGGAGAATTTACCTCAGTTTCTTCATCACCTTTGGCCATAAGGCAGAAATCTTCTTTTTCTTTGTCCGAGGAGCTAGTTCCGTCATCACTTTCCTCTTCATCGCTCCATGTGGACACCATGGCCTTGTTCTTCTTCTTGCCCTTCCATTTGTCGGCTTTTCTGAATCTGTCGGGACAATCATTCTTGAAATGTCCTGGTTTATTGCAAGAATAGCAAATGATTTTGTCAGATTTCTTAGAGTTTTCAGAATTAGATTTGAAACCATTTCTTACCTTTGACCTTCCTCTCATGAAGCTCTTACCTTCCTTTCTCAGGAATTTTTTGAACTTACGTGTGAGCATGGCTACGTCATCCTCTTCTCGCTCACTTGCCGAATCCTCACCTTCATCAGAAGTGCCATGACCGCTAGGTCCTGCTTTAAGAGCTAGGGACTTCTTCTTAGGTGCCTCAGCCTCTTTGTTCTTGAGGTTGATCTCATAGGTCATCAATGACCCAATGAGTTCATCTACCTTGGTAGTTGCGAGATCTCTCGATTCTTCAACCACGGTAGCCTTTGTGTGCCATGCTGGAGTTAACGATCTGAGAATTTTCCTTACAATTTCTTGCTCTGAATATTTCTTTCCCAAATCAGTTAAACTATTAGTAAGCACAGTCAATCGAGCATACATATCTTGAATTGATTCATCAGGCTTCATGCGGAACATTTCATATTCAGAAACTAAAATGTTGGCTTTTGTTTCTCGTACCTGAGAGGTTCCTTCGTAGATTACCTCTAGCTTGTCCCACATTAGTTTTGCAGATGCGCAGGTAGCCACTCTTGAGAATTCAACTGGATGGAGTGAGCATTGCATGATGTGTTTGGCACTCCAGTTGACAGTGGATTGCCTTATCTGTTCTTTGGTCCACAAGTCCTCATTATCCGTAAGCTCATACGGACCTTTGCTGATCACTCGCCAAAGTTCGTAGTCTTGGGCGCGAATGAACACCTGCATACGATGTTTCCAATAGGGATAATTAGATCCAGTGAAATAAGGAGGCCTATTCACAGAATGTCCTTCAGGTAAATAACCCTTAGACGCTGATCCACCATTTCCCTCAAGGTCGTTGGACCCCATAATGAGAGATTAGGCTCTGATACCACTTGTTGTGTAGTGGACAGCGGATCTAGAGGGGAGGGGTGAATAGATCTGCCCCTCTTTTCGCAATGCAACCCTCTTTAAAGCTAGATGATGAAATAAGCAGCGGAATATAACTAGCTTGACGTAGAACACAAATGATTTGCTTGGCAAGATGATTACGCAATATAGATATTGAACCTAAGCATGCATCTAACACATATCAATTGCACAATCAAACCACAACACAAAGGATTTTAAGGTGGTTCGGACTGAATCCCCAGTCCTACGTCCACCCCTCACCAAATCCGGTGAGGCTCCACTAGTTCCACGCACTGAACCGCAAATCGGAAAGACCACCGATTGCCTTCCTACTAACCACCGGTAGGGACGTCAACACCGCAGATCGGACAACTTCCGATTGCCTTCCTACTAACCACCGGTAGGGACGATCTTCAGTTCCAAATGTTTGAATGAAATGGAAAAGAGCAAGATATGAAAACACTCAAACAAGATATGAAATATGTTCAAAGAGAAAAGATCTTGTCTGAGTTTGCTGGAGCTTGAATCTGATGCTTCACTTGGCTTGGAGTTGATCTCCTCTTGAAGTAGCTTGAATCACTTGGAGATATGATGAAGAACTTCTTCCCGGAGTACTGTTCACAGCTACAGTACTCGAACTCCTCTCCCTTGAACACACCCTTGCAGCCTCCTTTGATCTCCCTTATTAGCCTTTCTTGCTTCTGCTCTTCCTTGGAGGTTGCTGGATTGAGATATGAACTTGAATCACCTTGAGTTGATGGAGAGAGTGTTGGATGTAGCTTTGATCTTCCTTTTGATCCTCTTGAGTTGATGAAGAGGAAGAAGGATGCAGTTTAGATCACCTTTGAACCCCTTGATTGCTTCTTCTTCCTTGGAGGTTGAGATGGCTTCAGATCTGGACTTGAATGCCTTGGAATGGATGAAGAACTCCTTCCCGAAACACTGTTCACGGAGGTGCTACAGTACCTCGAAAATGGCCTCCCTTGATCTCTCTTGAAGCCTTGAAGCATTAGGGTTTCTAACCCCTCAAGTGTTGGTTTTATAGACCTTGAATGGTCCATAGACACCCTCCAGACCAGATCCATAAATCATGGAAGATTAGGTAAGGTTTGATTAAACAAATCCATGGAAAGGGGCTGGCCACGAGGTGGAATTCGAAGTCAAACAAGGCTGCATCGGGCTGGCGGTCGACCTGCAGCTCCTGGCGGTCGACCGCTACTGTGAAACCTGCAAACGGGCGGTCCCTGGGATTTCCGGTCGACCGCCACTGGCTGGCGGTCGACCGCCAGCTGAAACACATGTAGACTGGCGATCCCTGGCTGGGGCGGTCGACCGCCCCTGTGCTGGCGGTCGACCGCCAGCTGGGCAGAACCCGGGCTTGCCCGGGTCGGTCCGTTAAGTCTTGAACTCCGTCGTTCAACTCCATTAGCAGCCCGTGCATGTTTGTGGCATCACCCTTGATAGTCTAGAAGGTATCAACTGAGTCTTTAACCTTGGATTCTCTTGGCTATACTTCTTTGTGCATTGACCTTGGATGAGTGACGAGCCGAATATGAAATGTCGACTTTTGCTTGTAAGAGAGATGAGATTTGCATCCTTGCTTGGGCGCGATCAATGAGCTTTCACTTTGGCCATTGCCACTTGATTCCTTGTCCATTCATTAGCATATCTGTCATGAATAAAAACATCACGTATGTCAATCACATGAGAGTGGAAGATATCAATGACTAATAGTGTTTAGCCATTATCAAAACCAAGAAACTCATATGAATATGGAATGATGTCGAATGACCCAAGTGACCACAGAATGACTCAAATGACCTGATGGACACAACACTCACCATGCGAGTGTCGGGTCTTCGGACCTACGTTCTCCGCCCCGTACCAGAAATCATTTTGCATGAATTTAATTTCCAAATCCTTGCTTGATTGCTTGTATATATTTTCTAGAAAATCTCTTTCTTGAAATCTTCTAAGACCTCACCTCCTTGATAGATAAAATATAGTGATTTTGATCATTTGTGAATAGTGACATATACAAAGGAGGAGGATTTATTTCCACATGTTCATACATTTAGGGGGAGTCATAGATATATTTTGACAGATTCATTTTCAAAATACAAAGTAATTACCCACACACATTGCATAAAAATGTTGCATATGACTTTAATCGATAAGGATTTCAGTTATTCTTCTCAACATTTTAAGGGAACAAAATTTCTATTTGAAACTCTAGAGTAATCGTGAGGAAAAAACTGCCTACCCCACAAAAAATTCAATAAGTGGAATGTTAAACTAAGTAGCCGGGAATCCCCACTAAAATAAATGAGGAAACTCGAGTCGAAAGGTGAAACAAAAATCCACAATGCGTGATGAATCCTAGTAGCCGGGAAACCCCATTGAAACACATGAGGTGACTCGCGCCGAACGGTGAAATCTAATAAAAGAAACAAAAAGGGGTTGTGCGAAGCTACCAAAAGTCGAGGATCGAAATGGAATTGTAGAAAGGAAATAACCCTCTAGTGTTCTTTAGAAATTCTACCAATATCCATATATTTTTGAAGTTCATTTCTCATTGCCGCACATTTCACTCTTGGGTATTATTGTGATGAATGTGTATCTTGAATTTGTTCTTATCATGGTTTATGCAATGCCTCTATCATATGCATGCACTACCTTTTTTGATTGTGCTTCATGTCTCATAGTCTGATTTTGAATCAACTGTTCACGTGTTACCCTTTTTACCCCATTGATGGGGAACTATAGTATAATATGCTTGCTTGACTTTCATACTTGCTTGCTTGCATGAATAATTTCACACATGTTCATAATAGATTAAATAACCCCATTGTCAACTAGTTTTTGGTGATGACAAAAAGGGGGAGAATAGAGTGTGCATAACATATTCACATATTCACTAGTTTCAGGTTTCAGTTCTCATAAATGTTCATATGCACAGCTTTAGCATTGTTCATATCATCTCTAAGTGCATTTTCATTGCCCTTCACTCAAACTATTTTAAACCATGCACAAACACATATTTTGGCTTTTTATCAAATTTCGGACACACAGCACATGTTTTGTCATCATCAGAAAGGGGGAGATTGTTGGACCCCTAGGTGAGTTTGATGATTTAGTTTTAATGTTGACAAAACTTGCGTGCATGCTTGTGTGCATGTGGTATGCAAAACGTCCATTGCAGAATGAATGATCATCAAGGACCTTATGCAAAATATGATAACTTTGCTTTGCAGGGCTAAAATCTATGGTGAATATCCTTCTGAAGTCAAAGGATTGAATGAACAATTACTTTGTCATCCACAACACAAAACAGGTTGAAAATCCCATACAATGTTCATCAAAAGGGAATGGTAAGACTTAAGATTGCAAAATCCTTCACTGGGTTTGTAAAGGTAACTAATGCTCACTCTTGTTGACTAATGGAAAGCCATGGGTGTTTGGTGATTAGGTATAACATTTGTGATTGCAAAGGTCATTCTATGCATATCTTTCATGAGATTTTGAGCTTGCATGTTGTTAAATCAATTCATCTGAAGATTGGTAGAATTTGGCCAATTTTAATTCTCACACCTTGTTCATATTCATGGTCATAGGTTACTCATGTTAGGTGTGTCAACTAAGCTTTCAAAGGGCTCTCTTGCATATTCTTTAAAAGGGGTTTGAAAAGATGAAAACATGTTCAAGGTTTTGATATAAACATTGGTGACATATTAGCATCTCATTGAGCTTTCATGCATATATTTCATAGGTTTCAAATTGTTTTTCATGCATGTATACATGTGTTTTCCTCATGGTTTTGATGTATATACTTCATGGTTTTAGTACGTGGATTGTTGGAGGTTAATCCCTCACCTTTTCATAGTGTTTTTCTCTTCTGTACTATTTTTGGTCGACCAACATTGAGTCTTCGGTCGACCAATTTTAACAGAGTGTAGGGGCAGAATTCCTGAGAATTTTCGGTCGATCGACCCAGAGCCTTAGGTCGACCGAAATCCGCAAATTGCATTTGTCTAGACCCTATGTATTTTTGGTCGACTGACCCCAGCCGACCGGTTGACCGAATACAGCGGGCGGACCCGTTTTGCTGTGTTCGAAACCCATTTAGATGAGATCCATTTGGGGTCAAACTTGACCCTAATACCCTTAGGGCATTCATGCATATGTTAGACTGATTTTGAAGGGGTTTTAGCATGGGTTATATGGTCTTTTACTCATTCTCTCATGGGTGTATAAATAAGCTGCGAATTTGGGAGGAATTCTCTAAGTGTTCATGTTCTATTTTTCTTGTAGGAGAAGAAAGTGTTGTGCCCCTTGTGCTTTGATGATAATGTGGTGTTTTAATGATAGCAACATGAATGAGTCACCATATTGTTTTGCTAAGAACATCACATTGAATGATAGCAACATGAATGCATATGACTGATCTATTCTGTGGAGAATGCATAAGTGTGCTATGTCTGATCTGCTCTGTGGAGAATGCATGAGTGTGGTAAGTCATGCAGTGTTCCATACTAAGTGCATAAATTGTTTTATGCTTGATTTAAGGTCTGTGCATTGCTTCTCTGCTGATATGTTCATGCTGTAGTTCAGCAAGTCTATACATTCCACCATAGGTTCGAGTGGTCAAGTCTGTACATCGCCCTAGATTGCATTATCAAGTCTATACATCGTCAGGGCTATTCATGCATGTGCATAGTCTATACATTGTGCATCTCGTTGACAAGTCTGCACATTCATGAAGTCTGTACATTCGCCACCATGCATTAAGTCTCAAAGTCTATACAGCCTTTTGCATTACACACGAAGTCTGTACAGCGGTTGCTTTCATGCTTAGCAAGTCTGTACAGCGGTTGTCTTCATGCCTAGAAGTCTGTACATCGTCAGCCTCCTCATGCATCGTCTAGGTGGCAAGTCTGTACATTGGCCAAGTCTGTACATCAGCCTGTTCATGCATTCATAGAAGTTAGTACAGTCTATGCATAATGCTAAGTCTACACATTGCACTGTACATCGGACCAAGTCTGTATAGTCTCATTTAAAGTCTACACTGTGCATACTACATCGTCAAAGTCTATACATTGCACTGTAGCTTGCATTCACTCAAAGTCTGTACAGCCTTCCGTCTCATGAAGCATCTCACGATGTGTCTTACAAAGCACTCAAGTCTATACATTGCATCGTCTCATTCAGCGTCTTTGTGAGTCCATACATTGGCAAGTCTGTACATCGTGTGTTATTGAAGTCTGGACAGCATATCTGCATCTCATGCAACGTCTCATATGTTAAGTCTATACATTGCACTGTAGCATGCACGAACGTGAAGTCTGTACATCCACCAGTTGAACTTCCAAGTCTATACATTGGTATCTTTACCGACGTTGCACTCGCAAGTCTATACATTGGTACCTTTACCTATGTTGCACCTGCAAGTCTATACATCGTGCATTCTCAAGTCTGTACAGCGCTTGCTTAGCTCAAGTCTGTACATCATCCATCAATCCTTTGGCAAGTCCATACATCATGAAAGTCTATACATTCCTCATTGCCTTGGTTCATGCATCAAGTCTGCACATTCCTTACAGCAAGTATATACATTCGTTGTGCATGGTCTTGAGCATATAGGAAGTCTGTACATCATCCAGTGCATTGCATGCATCGTTCATGAAGTCTGTACGTCGAGCAAGTCTATACATCGGACTAGTCTGCATCGACTAAGTCTATACATCGTTCTGGTTGCACAAACGCCAAGTCCATACATTGGCTTTGCTTGCACGAGCTGAAGTCTATACAGCCTGTGTGCTTCATTCACAGAGTCTGTACATTGCTTCATGAACCAAGTCTGCACATTGCTAGAGCTCGCATGCAGAGTCTAGATAGTCATGAGCAAGTCTATACATAGGCTGTTGCATGATCATGGAGTCTGTACATTTGATAGTGGCAAGTATGTACATTGCCCAGTGTCATGCATTCAAAGTCCACACATCTGTTGACGGCAAGTCTATGCATTCATCTTCAATGTACACACTTTGCTTGATGCATTCTGCATTACACACTTCAAAGCATGTACATCATGGTCGCATGCATCTAAGTTTATACACTGCTTGGTGACCTGCATGTGGACTCCTTATCATTGTGCATAGTTTGCTTGATGCATTCTGCATTACACAATGCAAAGTCCATACATTGCAAAGTCTACACACTGCATCGATGAGCTGCATACACTGCATCAAGTCTATAGAAAGTTTGCACACTCATTGTCAGCAAGTCTGAACATTGATGTAGCACGCATGCAGGGTCTATACACTCATAACCTTAGCCATTGCATTCTGTGCTTCAAGCATTCACAAAGTCTGTACATGCTTTAGCTTTGCATTCACAACGTGAAGTCTGTACATGCTTTGTCTTCGTATTGCAAAGTCTACACACTGCACTGCCTTCATAAAGTCTGTACAAGCTGTTAGACTTAAACTGATAATCCTATTCGACTGTCTGATAGGGACTCTTTGCAGAGCTTAATGAAAGGCACGTGATCCGAGGCTGGAAGGACTGACAGAATGGTGACACGTGTACTGAAGCATGCTGAGATGCTGCCACGTGTTCAAGTCATTGGGCGGGAACTCAAATGCCACACGCCTAATTCCTGCTGCTCTATATATATGAAGCTTCTTCCACCTGAAGAAGTGAGATCGAGAGATAGAGAGCTCTAGTAGAAGAGAGATAGAGAAATAGCAATAGTAGAAGAGCAGAGCGCCTACACGATCCAGGAGAAGAAGAAAGAGAGTGAAGAAGAGAAAGAGAAAGAAAGAGAGATAGAGTGAGAAAGAGAAAGAAAGAGAGACTGAGTGATCTGAAGAAGAAGAAAGGCAGAGAGAAGCTTCGTTCTGAAGATCTGTCTTCACTAGACCGTGGATCAAATCCAGGCCAGTCAGCTCATTCTGAGCCACATTGTGCTTCATCGTTTACAACCTTCCGATTGCTGTTGTCTATGTTTTTCCTTTCCATTTTACACCATTTCTTCAAGCTGTTAGTCAGCGAATGTAGTAGAGGATTCCACTGGACGGGTAAGCTGTAATCCCCAGCGATTGCAGAGAAGGTTCTTCTCTGGACAGCAAGCTGTGTTGCTCAGCGAGCGAGGTGGATACCTCGGACAGCAAGCTGTGAGGCTCAGCGGTTTGTATGGCAAGCTGTGATGCCCAGCTGTTCAAGCTGTGAGTCAGTGGAATCCACACTCAAGTTTAAGTGTGGGGTGGACGTAGGTCTGGAGGACCGAACCACCTAAAAACTCTTTGTGCAGTGGTTTGATCTCTTTGTGTGTTTGGCGCTAGATGAATGCATATGTGTTCATTTCATTGCTGCGCACACTATATGTTTTACAGTGGTATTGAGTGTCCTTTAACATTGTTATTCTACAATTGCTTATTAGCCTTCTATTTGTATTAGGAAGAATTTTTAATTGGGCGAAAGTTTTTAAGGGGAGATTCATTCACCCCCCTCTGAATCGAACGCACCGAACCCAACACTTGGTATCAGAGCGGGTTGCTGTGCATAGGATCTAACAATCCGTAGCAGATCCTGCATTTCTAGTTGGTGCATTGCAGAGTGGGCTTCCTGTGTTCTGTGTTTTGTTTCACCGATTTAGTGTCTTGATTTGCTCATCTGACTTCAGTGTATTCATCATATCTCGATGGCTAATCCTCCGATATTCAGAGGTAATAACTTTGATTCTTGGTTAGAAAATTTCCATCGGTATGTAAAATCTACTGATCCAAATCTTTGGAAGGTAATAGCTCATGGTCCACATAAATTATCAAAAGATAAATCTAGATGGACTGAGAAGGACAAATTGAAAGACTCTGTCAACACTAGAGCAGTAGTTTTAATAAAAGAATCAATTGACAGACCTCTAATCGAATGCATTTCTTCTTGCAGGTCTGCCAAAGAAATTTTGGAAAAACTAAAGCTAATCAGGAATCACAGCAAATGCTTGATGGCTGATCGGAGAAATGATGATGATGAAACCTCATCTCAGGTAAGCTCTGAATCTGAAGAACTTTCGATTGATGATCTATGGAATATAAATGAGGAACTTAATGATAGATGTGAAAGATTAAAATCTGAGAATAAAAGATTGAAAAAGAATGTGATCAGATAAATTTGAAAGCTTCCTGTGAAAAATGTCCAAATCTGAAACAACTTATGATGCATGTATGTTAGATGTTCAGAACTTTAAGGAACAAAATTGTTCTCTAAAACTTGAAAATCAAACATGTTTGGACAAGATATCTGAACTGGAGAATCAGCTTATTAAGATGAAAAATGAGCATCTAAATGGCATGCAAGAATTGATTGAGATAAATTCTGTAATGGACAAACTGAAGTCTGAAAATGTTGAGGTTCAAAAGCATAATGAAGATCTCAAGACTAGTCTGAATAAAATCAACAAGGAAGCAATGCATATTTCATCTGTAGAGTCAATCTGCAATATGTGCTCAGCTCTAAGAGAACGTAATGAAGATCTTTTTAGTGAGAATGAATGGCTGAATAAGCAAATTGCCTCGTTTAAAGAGGATCACAAAAATCTGATTATTGAGAAAACTAAAGTGGAAGAAAGAGAAGAGGAACTAATTGAAAAGCTGGTGCTGATGTCTGGAAGAGAAAATTGTAATGAAGGAGTCAAGAAACTGACTGAAGAAAACAAAGAACTAAGGGAACAAAACAAGAAACTAATTGTTTTAAATATTATTTTCTCACAGAGGTTTCTGACTATCGAAAAAGAAAAATCTGCTATTAAGGAAGCTCAACCACAAAAACTTGAGGAGAAAAACATTGAACTGGAAGCTGAAGTTAAAAAGTTAAAGTTGTTAAATACTAGCTTATCTGAAACACTTCTCACTTTAAAGAAAGGAAAAACTATTTGTGATGAAGAATCAAAAATCTTGAGCAATCTGGAACAAGAAGTTGAGAAGTATAAAACTGTAAATAAAGTCTTAAGTGAATGTGTCAATTGCAGTGAACAGGAGATAGCTAGTTATGAGCTTCATATAGCATCTTTGGAAGATAAAATTCATGATATGGAAAACTCAACATCCAATTCTGCTAAGAATGAAAGAAAAATGAAAGCTGTCATGAAAGGTAAGGATGAAAATTCAAGAGAAGGGATAAGTTGTAGTTCTGATGTTAAGGAAACTACTAGAAACCAGCTATACACTACCTTTGTGCAAAGCTCTGATGTAGCTGGTACCTCAAGTCAATCCCCAAAACAAAACAAAAATCTAAATCACCTCCATCATCTGTCTTTCAATTTAAGGCACAGAAAGCTGAAAAACCAACAAGAATTGTAAACAAAGTTAAACAATTCAACAAAAATGGAAAGAAAGATGGGGTTAAAAATGTCCCTATTTATGTCATGAAATCTGTTAGCTCTGCTGAATTTAATGGGTCAATGCAAAATGCTCATACTTCATGTACTCATTCTCATGCATCTTGTCAGTTTGTTAGTAATCATGTCGCCAGGAAATCACATGTGTCATGTCACTATTGTGGCAAGAAAGGGCATGTAATGGATGATTGCAGACTGTTGCTTGAAGATGAGCATGCTGGTAAAGCTATGCATTCTAGAAATTTATCTGATAGAAATCATGTCATTAAGAAATCTGATGCATCTTGTTATTATTGTGGTAGGCGTGGTCATCTAATGAATGCATGTTTTACAATGAAAGAAGACAACAATGTGAATTCTAGATTTTTCACACATACTCATGACCCACATAGATAGAGATCTACTTCAGGCCAGCATATTATTTGTTTCACTTGCAACAAGCCTGGGCATAAGACAAATGAGTGCTGGTCAGGAAATCATTGGGGAAATAATGACTCAAGAGGTAAGCACCTAAGGTGCTATGAGTGTGGGAAGTATGGCCATACAGTCAAGGACTATTGGCATGCCCAAGGAAGCCATGTGAATGACAATTTTTTAAATTCTGTGCCAAAAGACCTGTGAGTTTTTCATGTTATAACTGTGGCAAGTCAGGTCACAAGTATGCTGAATGTTGGTCATCTGGTAATAAGAAACAAAATATTCATGTAAACAATAGAACATTTAATGCTCAGTTTCATAGGTCTCATGCTCCTGCTGATATGCACCATAGGACCAGAAAATCTGCTGTTTCATGTAGATATTATGGTAAATTTGGTCACTCCATGACTGATTGTCATCTGATGGACTATGATGATAATGTTGCTAAGAGACTGTTCAGAACACCTCTCAGAACTAACTCGGGACCCAAGGCTGTTTGGGTCCCTGCAGGATCAAATTGATTAACATGTTACAGGTGTGCCTTGGAATGAAAAAGAGGGGTAAATAAACCAAGGCACTCAACATGAAGACCCCAGGGTTCTTCTTTTCAGGTTAGTTCTAAACACTTTGCTTAAAATTCCATCATATGAAATTATGAACTTGAAATGATTGCACATCATGTTGACTTGTTGATGTTAAACTGAAACTGTCTGAAATGTGAATTGCATAATCATGTTTATGGTAATTCTCTTCTGTCTAATTTGCATGAATCATATCTGAATGTAAAATTTGATATCATGTGATGTGCTTTCAATACATTTAATGCATATAGTCAGGGGGAGTTCAACTGTTTTTGATCAATGCATATCATAATAATCTGTCTGTGCTAAATTGATTTATCTTGAAAAGTTGATTGCTCTCGCATGATGCTCTCTGAATAAAGAATGCTCTGATGTTTGAATAATCATCTTGCATAAATTGCATAAATTCAGGGGGAGTTTGTTGAGTCTTAAGTGTGTCACTGCATATAGACAGGGGGAGCATTATAATATTTTTGACATTGTTTGAAATTCTCACTGTCTACATTCTTTCAAATCATCAATTGACTATGTTGAATTCATACTTTCTTGAATCTGAGAATTTGGCTGCTAATCCTCAATCTGTTGAAGGAGAGTTTCTTTTTGTCTGACTGAAATTCAATCTCTGCTATTGGCTTTAAACTTTTATTCTCTCTTGCTGATTGACTCTTCCACCAGCTAATACTCATCCTTCATATATCTCTTAGCTGGTGTGACTGATTTGGTTCTACTGTTGATTAGTTGTTCAGCTAAATTTATTGATTTGATCTGAGGAACTTAAGCTGCATGTCATGCAATTCAGTCTGAGAGCTTTTTAGAAATTCTATCATATAGGTTTAAGAATTACCACTGAATCAGACTGATATAAGATTAATGTATTCTCAGATTTGTAATTAAATGAATTGAAAATATATGAATGATAAGTTTTAATAAATCTTAACCATCTATGTCATAATACCTTAGACTCACTCATCAGAAATCTAAAAATTTGAAATCAGGGCTACTTTGGTTAAGATGGATAGAGTGAGTATTGTTGTTAAACATTAACTTTGAAAATTTTGACAGGAAATAAAATCAGTGAGTAATGAAATGACTTTGTTCACTGAGAAACTGGATTTTCCATCAAAGAAATGGAGTGAACCCAAGTCATGAAGTGTCATAGTCACTTAAAATGAAAAATTCATTGAGAACCTGACAGAGCAATGGCATATCTGTGTTGAGTAACTGGGGAGTCTGGCCTCTGATCAAGGTGTAAAAAGACACTTACATTGCTAACTCTGTTCTCGAAGTTGAGAGGCAATGACAGTTATCACACTGAGTAACTAGGTCACTTCACCTGAGACGTGTTGTGCCTCATGTAAAAAGGTGTTGATCAACCTAAATTGCTCAGAAAAATAAAATGTGCTTCAAATGAAAAGATTTTGAAAATTCTGTCAACTCATGCTCTTAGAAAAGTGTTTAACCTCAGTACTAATCTGTGTATTTTTCAAAGGAGCTATTGAGATCATATGTGTAAGATAAAGATGATTGTTTTTTAGTGTTATCTGACTAATTGGTTCACCTTTATTAAAACTTGGATTCAGATATGAGTATTGAGTTTAATTCGACAAATTTGGTATACATCATAATTAAATCAGATTGGTTGAGTTGCCACTTCATAACCCTTTATGATAGAAGAGTCTATACTTCTTAAGACTTATTGAAGTGGTGCAAGCATTAAAATCCCTCATGATCAGATTCATTCATGATCAATTGTAACTATATTGACAAATCCTCTCTTATCAGTTGACTGATTCCATCTGCATTTTTTTGACCATACAAATGTGAGGTGCCACTCCCATTATTACCTTGTTCACTTGCAGCCTTCTAAACTTCAGAATCCTTATGGTGGTGGATTTAAGATAGCTTCCTGAGATGTACTCCTCTCCACACTGTTGGAATCTTCCATCTTATTTTGCAACCAGTTCGGGTTCTGTGGATTTTTCACCTGTTTCATTCTATTTAGGGGAAGTTATGGGTCATCGGCTTTTATGGGGAGAGTAGTCAATCATGCATGTTGATAGGGGGAGAGCTGTTTTTATTGTCATAATGGGGAACTCCATTTCAGTGAACCTTGTTTCTTTTTGTGTAGTTGTGTGCTGAATTTTGTCTCTCAAACCATCTCCTTTTTGCTTATGTCAAAGGGGGAGAATTGTTTGACGAGTCAGTGTGACTCATCATGTTACCATCATCAAAAAGGGGGAGATTGTGCCCCTTGTGCTTTGATGATAATGTGGTGTTTTAATGATAGCAACATGAATGAGTCACCATATTGTTTAGCTAAGAACATCACATTGAATGATAGCAACATGAATGCATATGGCTGATCTATTCTGTGGAGAATGCATGAGTGTGCTATGTCTGATCTGCTCTGTGGAGAATGCATGAGTGTGATAAGTCATGCAGTGTTCCATACTAAGTGCATAAATTATTTTGTGCTTGATTTAAGGTCTGTGCATTGCTTCTCTGCTGATATGTTCATGCTGTAGTTCAGCAAGTCTATACATTCCACCATAGGTTCGAGTGGTCAAGTCTGTACATCGCTCTAGATTACATTATCAAGTCTATACATCGTCAAGGCTCTTCATGCATGTGCATAGTCTATACATTGTGCATCTCGTTGACAAGTCTGCACATTCATGAAGTCTGTACATTCGCCACCATGCATTAAGTCTCAAAGTCTATACAGCCTTTTACATTACACATGAAGTCTGTACAGTGGTTGCTTTCATGCTTAGCAAGTCTGTACATCAGTTGTCTTCATGCCTAGAAAGTCTGTACATCGTCAGCCTGCTCATGCATCGTCTAGGTGGCAAGTCTGTACATCAGCCTGTTCATGCATTCATAGAAGTCAGTACAGTCTATGCATCATGCTAAGTCTACACATTGCACTGTACATCGGACCAAGTCTGTACAGTCTTATTTAAAGTCTACACTGTGCATACTACATCGTCAAAGTCTATACATTGCACTGTAGCTTGCATTCACTCAAAGTCTGTATAGCCTTCCGTCTCATGAAGCGTCTCACGATGTGTCTCACAAAGCACTCAAGTCTATACATTGCATCGTCTCATGCATCGTCTCATTCAGCGTCTTTGTGAGTCTATACATTGGCAAGTCTGTACATCGTGTGTTGTTGAAGTCTGTACAGCCTATCTGCGTCTCATGCAACGTCTCATATGTTAAGTCTATACATTGCACTGTAGCATGCACGAACTTGAAGTCTGTACATCCACCAGTTAAACTTCCAAGTCTATACATTGGTATCTTTACCGACGTTGCACTCGCAAGTCTGTACATTGGTACCTTTACCTACGTTGCACCTACAAGTCTATACATCGTGCATTCTCAAGTCTATACAGCGCTTGCTTAGCTCAAGTCTGTACATCGTCCATCAATCCTTTGGCAAGTCCATACATCGTGAAAGTCTATACATTCTTCATTGCCTTGGTTCATGCATCAAGTCTGTACATTCCTTACAGCAAGTATATACATTCATTGTGCATGGTCTTGAGCATATAGGAAGTCTGTACATCGTCCAGTGCATTGCATGCATCGTTCATGAAGTCTGTACGTTGAGCAAGTCTGTACATCATACTAGTCTGCATCGGCTAAGTCTATACATCGTTCTAGTTGCACGAACGCCAAGTCCATACATTGGCTTTGCTTACACGAGCTGAAGTCTATACAGCCTGTATGCTTCATTCACAGAGTCTGTACATTGCTTCATGAACCAAGTCTGCACATTGCTAGAGCATGCATGCAGAGTCTAGATAGTCATGAGCAAGTCTATACATAGGCTGCTACATGATCATGGAGTCTGCACATTTGATAGTGGCAAATATGTACATCGCCCAGTGTCATGCATTCAAAGTCCACACATCTGTTGATGGCAAGTCTCTGCATTCATCTTCGATGTACACACTTTACTTGATGCATTCTGCATTACACACTTCAAAGCCTGTACATCATGGTCGCATGCATCTAAGTCCATACACTGCTTGGTGACCTGCATGTGGACTCATTATCATTGTGCATAGTTTGCTTGATGCATTCTACATTACACAATGCAAAGTCCATACATTGCAAAGTCTACACACTGCATCGGTGAGCTGCATACACTGCATCAAGTCTATACAAAGTTTGCACACTCATTGTCAGCAAGTCTGAACATTGATGTAGCACGCATGCAGGGTCTATACACTCATAACCTTAGCCATTGCATTCTGTGCTTCAAGCATTCACAAAGTCTGTACATGCTTTAGCTTTGCATTCACAACGTGAAGTCTGTACATGCTTTGTCTTCGTATTGCAAAGTCTACACACTGCACTGCCTTCATAAAGTCTGTACAAGTTGTTAGACTTAAACTGATAATCCTATTCGACTGTCTGACAGGGACTCTTTGCAGAGCTTAATGAAAGGCACGTGATCCGAGGCTGGAAGGACTGACAGAATGGTGACACGTGTACTGAAGCATGCTGAGATGCTGCCACGTGTTCAAGTCATTGGGTGAGAACTCAAATGCCACACGCCCAATTCCTGCTGCTCTATATATATGAAGCTTCTTCCACATAAAGAAGTGAGATCGAGAGATAGAGAGCTCTAGCAGAAGAGAGACAGAGAAATAGCAAGAGTAGAAGAAAAGGAGTAGAAGAGCAGAGCGCCTGCACGATCCAGGAGAAGAAGAAAGAGAGTGAAGAAGAGAAAGAGAAAGAAATAGAGATAGAGTGAGAAAGAGAAAGAAAGAGAGACTGAGTGATTTGAAGAAGAAGAAAGGCAGAGAGAAGCTTCGTTCTGAAGATCTGTCTTCACTGGACCGTGGATCAAATCCAGGCCAGTCAGCTCATTCTGAGCCACATTGTGCTTCATCGTTTACAGCCTTCCGATTGCTGTTGTCTATGTTTTTCCTTTCCATTTTACACCATTTCTTCAAGCTGTTAGTCAGCGGATGCAGTGGAGGATTCCACTGGATGGGTAAGCTGTAATCTCCAGTGGTTGTAGAGAAGGTTCTTCTCTGGACAGCAAGTTGTGTTACTCAGCGGGCGAGGTGGATACCTCGGACAGCAAGCTGTGAGGCTCAGCGGTTTGTATGGCAAGTTGTGATGCCCAGCTGTTCAAGCTATGAGTCAGCGGAATCCACACTCAGGTTTGAGTGTGGGGTGGACGTAGGTCTGGAGGACCGAACCAACTAAAAACTTTTTGTGCAGTGGTTTGATCTCTTTGTGTGTTTGGCGCTAGATGAATGCATAGGGACGATATGGGTTGATTTTCTATATGTGTTCAGTTCATTGCTGCGCACACTATATGTTTGATAGTGGTATTGAGTGTCCTTTAACATTGTTATTCCACAATTGCTTATTAGCCTTCTGTTTGTATTAGGAAGAATTTTTAATTGGGCGAAAGTTTTTAAGGGGAGATTCATTCACCCCCCTCTGAATCGAACGCATAGAACCCAACAGAAAGGGGAGAAGGAGAGGAGCTGAGGAAGATTTGTGGATTTCATCTACTTCCATGCATTTCTGAAGATCGTGATTGAAGAGAAGAGGGAGTGGAATGAAAAGAGGAACGCGTAGACGTTCTCATCGATGGCATCCGGCTACTCTCCGACCCAAGGATTAGAGAAGATCATCTACAGCCTTTTCTACTCATGGGGATTTATTTCTACACCTTGTTTACATCTATTTCAGTCATTTATTTCTGGTCTATGAGATTGTATTGATCATATCCTTATTCTCCGAACTTGGGCTCTATCAGTGTGTCGACCGTCTGCGAATGGTTGTGGTGATATTGTGCCGCGGGTGTTGCGGTTTGTGTGTGTGTGCATCTTGATCCCTTGTGGATCGTGTAGGAGACGACGTCTCCGTGTTTCTGGAGCGGAAGCTCCGTGCACTTCATTTGAAGCGAGTGGATCCTCACTGGTTTGGAGAGGGGTGGACGTAGGGAGCCCGTCGTGGTCCCAAATCACCTAAAAATCTGTCTCACATCTGTGTGGTTGTGGTTTGTATGATTATTATTCTCGTCTTGATCGTATGAGAACGGAGAGGTTGAAAGAACTAGTTTGATAATTTCATCCGTTCATTTCTTGTGTTGGTTGTTAATTTTATTCTGCTGTGAAAAATTTAAAAACTATCATTTCATTTCGAGGGGACAATTCAACCCCCCTTCTTGTCCAATCGTGCATCTATGGGACAACAAAGGAGTCTCCCCTAAAGCTCAAAGCTACATCCTTAGAGCGCCTTCTTCACTTGGAGAATATTGAACATTTGAAGCCTCTTCCTCGGAGAAAAATCAATAAGCCTATCATCTCCACTTTTATCTTTTTCTTTCTTTTATGCATTAATTAGTTTGAATGCATCATATTCTCCTTTCCCTTTTATTTTTATTCTCATCTCAACCACGTTGATATTCTCTTATTGTGCAACACTTGCACCCTCCATCATCACATCATATTTTTACCTACCCTTTGCATAGGGGTTTAAAGGCCAAACGCCAACAAGGTGTGTTCTTATACATGTTTCATTCTTTATTCACATTAAGAACTTGATGCTACACACACCTTGATTTCTAATCCAATTCTTTTGTTGGTTGTTTATTTTATTTTGTAAGGGTAATCATAAAGAAGAGATCTCTTCATCGGCCGGTCGATTGGAAGAGAAGGTGAACCTCACATCTCCCCCGCACTTTCAAAGGTATTTATTCACGATCGATCACCTCCTTTTATTCATTGTTATATTCCTTTGAGGCCCGTGAGTCTCTGGTGATCACACTCCACCTTTAGCATCTAGCATGCTACCTGATAAGTGCTATATTTTACATCATAATTTACATCACATCCATCATCTTTAGGCATTAAATGGATAAAGTTGTGCAACATGAGCATTAATTACATTCTCACACATTATTTGAGTCTTCATGCATTTTATCATCTTTTTGAGCTTAAAAGATCATGTGAGAAATATTTAAATTTTTGCACAATTATTTTGGAATTAAATAGATTGATATTTTAATTTTCAGAAAATAACGACCTAGATCAGGACGCTATTTAATTAACGACAGCTTCAAGGGCGCGTATTCAGTAAGAAGCGACAGCTTCAAGGGCGCGTATTCAGTGAGAAGCGACAGCTCCAAGGGCGTCAATTCATTTGAAAAAAAGAAAGTGAAAAAAGAAAAAAGAATTAGCTCCCAAGATGTAGTCGCTAATTATTGAAAGAACGCCCATATGAACAGTCGTCAATTCTTATTTTACGAAAAATGAGGAAAATAGTAAATAACGAAATAAGCAAACAATGCCCGAGTGAAGAGGCGCTACTTCAAGAAAGGATGCCCCAGTCTAGGTCGCTATTCAAAGTTGAACCAGAAACGGCAACTGTAGTTTCCCGATCGAAGTCTCCTTCTAATTTTCAAGCTTATCCAAGCCATATTCAAGGAAAGGAGGACTCCAAGGACGGAAAGAAGTCTAAATGGATCAAGTTGCATTGTTGGAAATTGGTTTTTGGATGAAATTGGGAACCCACGATCGTGGAAGGGTTCTAAACCCTATAAATAGGATGCTGTGTTCGGCCATGGGGATATAACCAGTTGGAGGTCTGCCGTAGGGATTGATTTTGAAACTTTTCCTTTCATATTTTGTAGTTAAGTTCTTCTTCAAAGTTTTTTATTTTAAAATCTTCTACAAATTCTTCTTCTTCATCTTCTTCTAATTCTGCACCGTTTTTAATATATTCTCAATTTTTCAAGCATATATCTCTGTATTTTTACTGTTCATCCGATTTTTATAAACTCTGTTCTTTCTCATTTTTCTCCCTCTTCTGATCATCATCTCTCTCTGTGTTCTTCACAAAAGTTGTGAGTTTTCGAAAGTTATTCAACTTCTTCTTCTACCACTTCTTCCAAATCTTTACCATTTTCAAGTAACAATCAGTTTTTCAAAGTTCAGTTTTTTTAGATTTACTATTCATCGGCGCGGCTACTCTCTGGTTTTTCATATTTTTCTCCATCTTCCTCTCGTTATTTGCTTCTGAGTTCTTCATCAATTCTCTTCCTCTCTTCGCTCTCTACAACTTTCATTTCTTCCACGTTCTCTAAATCTCATTAGTTTTTAAGTTATTCCTACTCCAATCTCTCTCTGTTTTCAACTTCAATTTTTTCACTATGTTTTCTATTTTATCACCCACCATAGCCATTTCTCTTCCTCTCTTTTCACAGCACACATGTTTTTGTTTTAATTTTATTCTTCTTCCTCCACCTTTTCATCTCCCTCTCCTATATTTCATCCACACATCCCTTTGGCGGATTCTCTTCCAATCGGTCCTCTCACGGCGTCGGCATCCAAGGCGGGGTGATACACTCAAAGGCTCGGCAAGGAGTTGACGGCGTTCTTCATCCTATTGGCTTACAATTTCTTTTCTCTACTTTTATTTTGTAAGTTGTAATTTTAGTTTTCATATACATTGTACTTGCCACCTCTCATAGCAATAAAGTTGATCTTTGTGAAATTATGTTTATCTTTCTATCTCCTCCAAATTTCTCTACTTAAACTCTCTCATATTTTTTAAATAGTTTTCATGCAATTTATCTTTCCTTAGATTAATCACACTCAAAAATTCAGTTTTTAAAGCATAAGGTGTTTTTCCAACTTGTTCTATAAAGATTATTCCTCCTCGTGGGATCGACTCCGCTTACCACTATATATTTGATTTTTCCAATCTTTTAAAGTGAGTGAGTGTGAATATTTTAAAATTGTGACACGGCTTTCTTAACGACACTAGTCGGTGCGCATCACTACCCTTTTCCCCTTCTTTTACTCCTTCTCCACCCCCTTGAATTCTTTATAATTGTCTTTGTGGATTTTTCCATAATCTACAGTGGGTAGCGTGTCAGGACTGGAACCCGCCATGCCATAAAGGTCACAACGTTAATTATATCTCCCCAAAGGAGAGAAAACCCTTGATTAGTCGCCAGGAAGAGTGTCCCTATAGCCTAAAATTTGTATTAATAAAGGAGAATGGACAATTCGAAAACATATCAAAATTTCCCGTGTTAGGGCGAGGGCATTTAAGCTTGTTCATTTGCTCATCGCATTCTCGAAAACATATCAAAATTTCTCGTGTCAGGACGAGGGCGTTTAAGCTTGTTCATTTGCTCATCGCATTCTCCGTGCTCGAAAAATATTCTGAGTTGGAAGCATAGCGAAAGTATGAACGGTATTAAAAAAATATCTGCCGGGAATACGTCAAGTTTGATGTCTGATGATGACAGGAGCGGGATGAATCCTGACAGAAATAGGTCGGATTCGAAAGGTTGTTTGCCCAAGGCAAAGTCAGGCCATGGCTATGGCGGGGTGGTCCCCGAGATCCAAGCCTGGCTTGCGAGGGTATCATTTATGTTCCCTTCACACAGGGTCTGGCGGGGGTGAGGACTCCAGAACAGACATTATTATATTTACATATGTATATTTTTTTATTTACTGTTTCAATTCCTTTTGGGTGCACGTGTACATCTTTGCTTTTAATCTGATTGCATACTTTTTATTATCATTTTTATCACTTTCCTCATTTGTCTCCTGCTTTATTATCATCATTCTTTTCTTATTATCATTTAATACTATTATTATTATTATTATTATCTTTTAATTCTTTTCTCTTCTTTTTTTCTTTTCTTTTAATAGATGAGAGGGGGAAGAGTTCAGTCGACTGACTTTGAAGTCAGTCGACTGAATTCATATTAGGTTGACTGACTTCGAAGTCGGTCAACCGAACTCGATCGACTGACTTTGAAGTTAGTCGATTGAGCTCACGCCCGGTCGGCTGGCTTCAAAGCCGGTCGATCAAAATCCGTCGACTGACTTTGAAGTCAATCAACTAAACTTGGTCGACTAGCTTCAATGTCAGTCGACTGACCCTAAGGTCAGTCGACTATCTTCACCACCCTTTTTTTTATTTTTTTGTGTTTACCATTTTTTGTTAATATCTCTCTATTCTCCCTATTGTCATCATTTATTATTATCATTCATTCCCCCCTTTTATTATTATTTGTTATTTTTATACTATTTATTATTATTATTATTATTATTATTATTATTATTATTATTATTATTTATTCGTTTACTATTATTTTTTTATCTATATTTTATTTATCATTTCCTTTTATCTTTTCTTTGGAATTATGATTACTCCGCTGTTTATTTATTTATTGGTCAGGTATTTGATGAAATTTCAATAGCATCTCCCCTAGATCCAAGGCATTTTAGGAGTGGATATCGGGTGCACATCCCCGAAGAATCTGAGATGGTCCCTTAAATGTTCAGATACGCCCATCATAGGGACGTGGTGCCGTATCCCTGAGGGCTAGTCTACCAAGGGATCGAAATCGTCTGGACATTCCGAGAATGACGGAGGAACATGGAGCGCAGTCAACACAATGGAATGAAACCGAACGAGAAAGCTAAAGGGACGGCCGTTACTACACCGGACCAATGCCTGTCGAATCAGTGAGGGGGAAGAGGGTTGATCGACGCACATATGCTTGTGCCAGATTGCTCGCACATAAGGGCGCTGGATCATGGTGACATGGCATGCCGAGTCACACAACTGAGGCGGGCTGGATCGCAACTGCTGATCTGCGCCGGATCAGGAGCAAGCAAAAATGCAAGCCGGATCGGTTAAAACCAAAGGGGAAAATGAGGGGGGCACCCACCTACGTCGGATCACCTGCAGAAGGGGGGTGCCGGTTCAAGCTATGAGAGCCACGTCATATCGGTCAAATGGGGCACGACGGATCACCTACGAGTGAAATAGAGTACCGAAAAATTGACCAGGTAACACTATGTGGAGGGCCAAAGGAGAAGGCAATTATTCAGGCTTGTAAGGCCAGTTCTTTGATAGATTTCATCCTCCCCTAATGGACTTCAGGGAGGGGGAGATGAAATCAAGAACCCATATGTTTATGCAGTAAAACCCCGCCAGTTCATGGTGAAGGGAGGGTAATCCCTTTAGCAATCTCGCTACGAGGGGAAGATCAATAGAGGGAGAGGTTGAGTAAGATGGGTAGTCGATCATTCCCTTACTCTGATGAAGTACAAAGAGGGGATGGGTTATGGCATCTTTCTAGGAGGAAATTCACGACGGAGAAGTGGAACGACGACGATGCGATCTCCATCATGCGTTGGGGAAGAATAGAAAAGAACTTCAGGCATTCGCATCCTGGGGTCCTACTCACTACTCTCAGTAAACTCCAAGGGCTAGTGCCTAGAAGGAGGTAACCAAAACACATACACTGACTACAAATCATCGATGGGGAAGGGAGGAGAATGACATTCATTCAGGGCAAAGAAGTATACGTAACAAAAAAAAGGACATAACACACATGGGAAGCAATAACATTCCGGAATCAAGACCAAATGGCCAACCTCCTTGTTTTATTCATCGAGAGAGGAGAATACAGTGGACTTTATCCCTCCATTGGGTGCAGAAAGAAAAAAAAAAGATACAATCATACCCACCTACGGCAAGGCCTCTTCTTCTCCCTCGGTTCTCTCCTCTCCTCCTAAAGTTCTCTACTTCGGGTGTGTCAGGGACACTCGCAAGCGATCGAGTTTCATCGTCTCTTCTGGACGTGTGCTTAGATCGACCCAGTGTGCTTCTTAGGACACTGTGTCAAAACTTTTGTTATCATCCCGGGGGGAACTCTTCTTGTATATGGCACCAAATTTTAGGCGTCAATAAATGCCCCCCACCCGTGGGTGGCGCAAACGAGAGACGAGTGCGCGGGGCCCATGGGTGGAGACTCCTTTATCATATCATCTCGTTTTACGAGCTGGTAGGTCGTTAATCTAGTGTGAGTATATGGAAAGCACTCACCCCTTCAGGGAAGGGATGAGTGGATTGCTTCACCATAGTGAGCACACGAGCCTAGAGGTTCAGCCCTTGAGGGGTTTAATCATTGGCATAGGGTAGATGCTGAAACAAAGAAGAAGCGCTTTGTTCATGGGTTCAGATGGAAGGTCTGAAGCGACGAATTGGGGTGAGCCCTGGTGGGACTGAGGGTTCGTGTCGAGATAAGACATATGGTTTATCATCGGCTTAGGCGGAAGGTCTAGGCCGAAGGTTGTACCGATTGATCCTGACAGAGAGTCAGATACCAATCAAGGTAGTATCGCTAGCATGGGGTTGATGCCAGTGCAAAGAGTTAGATGTATCTGGCCTTAGACAGAAGGTCTATTCCATTGGGTTGTATTGACTGGTCCCGACCAAGAGTCATATACTAATCATGGTGGTATCATCGCCATTGGGTTTATGCCAACGCAAGGAATCGGGTATATCTGGCTTAGACGGAGGGTTTAGGCAATTAGATAGTGTTGATTGGTCCTAACAGAGGGTCAGATACCAATCATAGTGGTATCGTTGACATTGGGTCGATGCCAACGCAAGGAATTGGGGGTATCCAACCTTAGACTGAAGGTCTAGGCCATCGAGTTGTATCGATTGGTCCTGACAGAGAGTCAGATACCAATCATGGTGGTATCGTGGACATTGGGTTTATGTCAACGCAAGGAGTTAGGTTTATCTGACTTAGATGGAAGGTCTGTGCCATTAGTTTGTATTGACTGGTCCTGACAGAGAGTCAGATACCAATCGAGGTAGTATCGTTAGCATTGGGTTGATGCCAATGCAAGAATTCAGAAGTATCTGGTCTTAGAATAAAGGTCTAGGCCATTAGGTAATATTGATTGGTCCTGACCGAGAGTCATATACCAATCATGGTGCTATCATCGACATTGGGTCTATGCCAACGCAAGGACCTAGGCTTATCTGGCTTAGACGGAAGGTCTAGGCTGAAGGTTCTGCAGTAACCCCTAATGAAGTTAGAGGTTAATGCTTAGATAGAAGGGAATCTTAGTTGGCGAGGATAGAAACTCAAAAGCCAAAAGGATCTACTCGTTAAAGGAAAAGACGTTTTTGACGACGGTAGCCTTTCTCTGTTTAGTTCAGAGGGTGACCTGATGATTATGGGCATCATCATTTTTTTTGAACCACATTACTGACTCAAGTGCCCTTTCGGGTTTTCACCAGAGATGGCCCCTTCTTGCTTTTACCCACGCTCATTCTCAGGTTTTCACGTGGCAGGCTACCCAATTTTACTCGCAGCACCCTTTCAGGTTTTCGCCATGACTAGGTTTTAGGCCATTATTACCCTTACTCAGTGGAATGTTTGAGCAAGTCTGGCGGGGCACCTCAAATTTAAACCCCCCTTTTTTTCTTCTTCTTTCTTTTTTTAATACAACTCAGGCATGGTGCCTATCGTCAATATGATTTTATCTATTGGCACAGATAGGAAGGGTCTAAGCCAATAGGTTATATGCATCGGTTCTGATAGGGTGTCAGACACCGACATGGGTGCATCGTTAGCATTGGGTTCATGCCAATGCAAGGAATCAGGTTTATCTGACTTAGATAGAAGGTATATGCCATTAGGTTGCATCAATTGGCCCTTGATAGGGAGTCAAGCAGCAGTCATGGTGGTATCGTTGGTATTGGGTTTATGCCAATGCAAAGGGATCAGGTATATCTGGCTCAGACGGAGGGTCTAGGCCATTGGGTAAGGTTGATTGGTCCTGACATAGAGTCAGATACCAATCATAGTGGTATTCGTCGACATCAGGTCCATGTCAACGCAAGGAATCGGGTTTATCTGGCTTAGATTGAAGGTCTAGGCCATTAGGTTGTATAGTTGACATTGATTTTATGTCAACGCAAGGCATCAAGCCTATCTAACGATCACGGTGGGACTAGATCATAAGGTTATATTAATTAACTCCAACTAAGAGTCAGGCACTAATTATGGTGGTATGGTTGACATTAGATTTATGCCAACGCAAGAGACTGGGTTTATCTGACTTAGACGGAAGGTCTAGGCCATTCTCCTCGGCTAAGATGAAAAGTCATGGGTGCCAAGTTAATTGTATCATTGGTACTGGGACTGTACCAACGCAAGGAGATCGGGTTTCTCGGACTTAGATGGAAGGTCTAGGTCATTACCCCTCGCTTAAGACCGAACGGTCATGGGAGCCAAGTCAATGGTATCACCGGTACTAGGATTGTACTAATGCAAAGAGATCGGGTTTTTCTGACTTAGACAGAAGGTCTAGGTCATTAGCCCTCGGCTAAGACCAAAAGGTCATGAGTGCCGAGTTAATGGCATCATTGCAACTGGAATTGTACCAATGCAAAGGATCGGGTTTCTCTGACTTAGAGGGAAGGTCTAGGTCATTACCTCTCGGCTAAGACCAAAAGGTCATGGGTGCTGAGTTAATGGTATCATCGGTACTGGGATTGTATCAATGCAAGGAGATCGGGTTTCTCTGACTTAGACGGAAGGTCTAGGTCATACCCGTCGACTAAGACTGAAAGTCATGGATGTCAAGTTAATGGTATCATCGGTACAGGGATTGTACCAATGCAAGTATATGTGATTCTGGTGGGACCAGGAGTTGGTATAGACACATGGTAACTCATCACAAGAGCTCCAGAGCACAAGCTTGTTTGTTGTGGGGCATTGGTTTTAGCTGATCGCCGAGCTGAGGAAGTGGCGCGTGGTATAGCTTCAGGTGTTTCCCGTTGAGGGGTGGAAATTGAACTTTCCCTCGGTGGTCAACAATGACCCAGGCTCCGCCTTCATAAACTTTCTGGACCACATAAGGTCCTAGCCAGCTTTCATTTAATTTGCCTTTGGGTTTGGCTGTCATAACTTCTTTTCTTTTAACCATGACTAGGTCTCCTTTCTTGAATTCGCGCCCTTTGACGAGCTTATCGAAGGCGCGGGCCATACGGGATTGATAGACTTGTATATTTTGTTGGGCCTTAAGCCATTGTCCTTCCAAATCGGAGAGCTCCTCCAGTCTTATTTCTATATTTGTTTGGCCATCTTTAACCAATTTGTGCTGGATTACAACTCGCAGTGAAGGTATCTCCAGCTCTATCGGGATGACTGCTTTCGAGCCGTACACCAGTGAGAATGGTGAGCAACCCGTTGGGGTCTTGTACATGGTGCGGTACGCCCGCAGCGCCTCGTACATCTTCTCATCGCAATCCTTCTTGTTAAAGCTTCCTGTCTTGGCGAGAAGTGTACAGAGAGTTTTGTTAAAAGCTTCAGCCAACCCATTTGCTTGTGGGTTGTATGGAGTGGAGGTCCTCCAATCAATTTGGAACTTATCAGCCAATCTATAGACCTTCTGATTCTCGAAGTGACTTTCGTTATCGTAGACGATCCGGTCAGGCACGCCGAATCGGAATATAATGTTTCGACAGACAAATCTTGCTACGATTTCTCTCGTCACTTCCTTTAGAGCTACAACATCCGCCCAGTGGGAGAAATAATCTGTTGCTGCTAAAATATACTTGTATCCTGACGAGGACGCGGGTAGCGGGCCCACAACATTTGTGCCCCATTGAGCAAACGACCAACTAGGTGCCATAGGATGTAGCTGTATCGAAAGTCTTCTCGGGACCGTAGCATGCTCCTGGCATTTATGACATGACTTGGCATACTTTCAGCAGTCATCGAACATAGTTGGCCAGTGATAGCCCAGTTTCTTGATTTCAATTTTCATTTTCGGCCCAGCTTGATTGGCACCAGTTGGTCCGGCATGAATTTCCTTCATGACCTTCGAAGCCTCCTCCGCAGATAGACATCGGATTAGTACCTTTCTTCTGGCGTCTACCGTAATCTGGAACAAGGTTCCGTTCTTGACTTCATAAGAGTCTTTTATTCTGATCAGCATGATCTTTGCTTCCCTTTGCTTGAGAAATTGCTGGTGTTTAAACCATTGCATTAGGGGCTCTCTCCAGTCGAGTGAGCCGGCTACTTCTGTTGTTGCAGCTTCGTATTCTTCTTCATCTGGCTTCTCTATCATACTAGGAACCTCGCGTCTATTTATCACTAATATATTGAGGGATTGTGTACCTTGGAAAAGAAGATGATCGTGCTTAATGAAGAGAACGCGGGGACTTGTGGATTAGCCTCTCCTCGCCTTCTAGTCGACTAGAAGGTAAGGGCCTCACTTTCCATGTTTTCCTGCGAATCAAAACCAAAACAAGAGAAAAAATCCATTAGAATATGCAAGTGTAGAATCTATCCTGAATGCATAAAAGAGCATGAAAGGTTGAGGGAGAACACACCGGGGGAGGGTTTTTAACCCCTGTAAAAGGGACAAAATAATAGGTGTGTATGTTGTGCAATCATTATGATTGAAATGATGAATTAACACGCAGTAGAACTGCGAGAAACGATGACCTAACATGTGCAAAAGTGCAGAAACTAGGAAGACTGTAGAAATCTATGTAAATAGTGTAAACATAGTGCAAAGAATGACAAAAATAATAAGGAAAGCGAAGCCCTAACAGGGAGAGAATGATGCTATCAGAAGATGTGAGTGTTGTGCATGTTCAGAGGCTGGAAACACACTCAAAGGGTGACTGGGGCCCGTGCATGGAAGCGGGAGATATGGCAAAAACACAAACTGTGAAGAAAATCACAGAACTGTAGGAAATTGAGCATAAAGAACAAGGGCAATGTTGTAGAAGAAGAAACCTTAAAAGGAAAGGGATGGACCTAATGAAAGGTGTGAATGTTGTGATGAAATGAGGGTGAAAAGAGGGACTTAAAATGGAGAGGATAACTGTCACGCCCCGAACCGATAGCAGCGAAACGTGTCGTTTGTTCGGAACGTGGCAGTTAAACAGTCGTGAATGATCAAGAGCAATGGCATGAGACCAAGTAATTTAGAACAACAATAAAATTTTTTATTTCAAATATAAATCTCTTACAATAACTTGAAGACTCAACTACATCACTAGGAAAGAAAATGAGATGATGCACTAATAGACTTAGACAAGATAACTAAACATGTGAGACATCATGCTAGACTCAAGAAAGATAAAAAGACTCGAGTTCACTAGTTTCCGAAGCTCGCTTGCACACTTGTCCCGCCCGTGTGAGTCTCGGTCTCGCTAGCCACTTGATTACCTGAAAAATGTTGGAATAAAACTGAGTGAGTGAATGCTCAGTAGGAATTATATCTCAGGAACTAGCAATGGGTTTAAGAAATTATAATTTTTCACATGTAAATGCAATATGCATGTAGAAATAACTGAGCAAATGAAATAAAACTAATAATAGAATAACACGTCGTGCAAAACTTCCAAGCGAGTTTTAAACAAGAGATATTCATGAGAGACTTTAGAGATTATTGGCTATTTCACGCAAGTACTTTGCCCGTGTCGGGCCACGCTAGTAAAGTCACGCAAGTCAAGTCACGCACGCGAGAAAGAGAGAGAGTGTGTGGAATGCCAAAGATCAAGAGAAAGTACTTCGGTGCAATGCTAGACACCGTGATCAATACAACTCCCATGGGCACTAGTACTTTTGGGTGCTCCTCCCAGGACCAGATCGGGCCCTTAAATGCGTAGGCATTGTTACATGTAAATATCTAGACAACCACTTTAGTGATAGCCATGGATTTCCAAGAACAAACTTATGTAGGATATCAAGGCAGATTCGTGGATAGGTTCCACGGAATTCAAGAAAGAACATTAGATGGACAATGATAAAACCAACGAAAATCATGACGTGTCGATAACCTGGGTAGATTCGGTACCTTAACTAGATAGCCGTGATAACTCGAGTGGATGACTAAACCTGTCACCAATCAAGGGGCATGAATCAAGCTGAGAGATTGACCCTATCTATAAGGGACTCAATCCAAGACATTGCCTAGTGGAATATCATCATTCCACAGGCTAAGATTCTTCTCTCATGGACCAAGATGGCACCATGAGAGGGCCGGTTTACCACAAGACGTGGCAATCAAAAGGTACAAGGTGTTTAAGGTGCAACCAGCTCAGTCGGCCTTGAGGGAATCCAAGGCTACGAGGAGACTTACGGAGGTCCCAATGACTAACTCGCCAGTCCGAAGGAACGGAATGTCCAACGGAGGGCTCGTATGTCACCAAGAGTTGAGGTGTATGCGTGAACCAATCATGAAACAGGGACTCCATCTACGGACGTGAGATGAGAGTGCCAAAAGACCCGAGATATGGGTCAAAAACGGAAGAAAATAGTGAAAACATGTATACGTTAATCATAGAATTCATGTCCATACTATTCTATAATTAACTATAATTAAATAAACTTATATTATTTAACGCCCGTGGGTGTCGTCATTTATTAATTAGCATCCTCTTGGGGAACGTTAATTTTCATGATTTTTAACTCAATTTATTTAACAAGAATTTACATTTATACCTATTTAATTGAATAAACTCAAAAACATACATTAAAAGGCACATTGATTTATTTAAAACAATTTAAAAAAATAGAATATATGACAATTAGGAGAAAAATGCAAGGATTCCAAATACATTTTTTTCATAATTTTCGGTTACATATTTTAATAAATATAGATTTTCAAAGACATATATACATGATATATATATATATATATATATATATACACACACACACACATACGTATATAGTTAAATTGACGCCACTATACCCAAGCCTCAAAAATGAATCTGACGACCTCACTTTGGTCGTTATTTGAAAAATTCAATTTTTTGGCACCTTTCGTTTCTATACTTAACAATGTCGGAATCTAGCTTATAATATACCGAAATGACCGGCTCGAAAAACTCTACCTAACCATATGTTCAAAATAATTTTTCGACGAGAGACGGGGGATCTTACGATAGAGGGTACGAAAAATGATGCAACCACTTGCACTACCTCGGTCTCCACCCTAATAGTACGTCCATAAATTTTCATGGCGAAAGGATACTATTATACCCATGTATGACTATAAATGCGAAAAATTTATAACTAACATATTTACAATTGACGACTGGTCTTTGATAAGGTTTTTAGAATTTGTTAAGTGACGTCTGATATGTTGCCATCTTCTATAAATATAACGTCCTAGGCAGGGTCGTTAATTCAAATAAACGACACAGTGCCTGGCGTCATTTCCTCGTACAGCTATTAAATTTCTAACGTGTGTAGTTATTAAATCAAATAGGAATTTACAACTGTTTAAGGGGCGTCAATTTCAGGAGACACGACATATATCAAGTCGTCATTTTCAAATTAACGCCCTAGAAAGGGGCGTTATTTACTGTAAAGAATTAAACTCTCGACAGAACACATCGATAATCATATGCATGATATAAGTGCATGATATAAGATGATTTTATCTATCATGTTGGCCTTAAATCATGTTTTAACTTTGTTTGGGCTATGAAACTTGAGAAAACCTACGTGATCTGAAGATTTTGGGTTTGACGAAGTGAAATACGGTACTCTGCTTCCTGGTATAGGAACATAGGATGGAGAAGCACTTGTTCTACTTCTCAGCGGAAGAAAAGCTTGAACTGCGGCCACCCCCCCTTTGTACGCAAGGAAGAAGAGGAAGACGAAGAGGCTCTTCAGTTGAGCAGCCGCAAGAGGAAGAACAGCAACCACCGCAGCTTCACGGTTTTTTAAGGAAGACAATGGCCTTCCTTCCGGCAACAAGGAGGAAGAGGAAGAAGTAGCACCCCTTCTTCGTTCAATCAAAGAAAAAGAGCAGCAACTAGGTAGCAGAGAGAAGAGAAAGACGTAGAACTAAACTGCAGGAGATTAACGCGGTTCGATGAAGATCTAAAGAGTATAAACGAGGTCTCGAAGAGAGTTATTTATAGGAAAAGAATCCTATAGGCTTTAAGACTTTGATTAGAACTAAAATTTCCCTTAGTGAAGATCCCTACGATCCTCAACTATCCTCGTAGTACATGTCCTAATAGTATTAGGATTACTCTTTTAAAACCCTTCCCGAACTGCATCGGCCTTCCTAATTAGATTAAAACTTTGGCCTCGGTTTCCTTATTTTACTTTAAGAAAGACGCGTCTAGACATAAGTCACGTTTTCACTAAATAACGCCTATGCAAAAGTCATTTTTAAAGAAATAACGCCCTTCCGTCGGGCGCTATTCATGATTTCATGTTAACTTATGCTAGTTACAATATTTGAGGATTTTTATCTTTTTTTATTTGATTAGGTCTAGTTATGAAATTTTATGGGTAATATTTTTCCATTTTTCTTGATTTTTCCATATAATTAGTTTTTAAAAATTCCTTTAAATCAAAAGGTGACACTATTCACTTTATTTTGAACTCACGACTTAATTTAAGTCATCTTTTATGAAACACACGCCCAAGACCATGGCGTCATTTTCCTTTTGGCATTTCTTTGAAGAAATGAAATTGTGTTTATATCCTTCCTTATGCTATTTATACTTTATTTGATTTTTTTCTGATTTAGAAGTAACGACTTGCTCAAAGTCGTTTCTTATAAAATGGACGCCCATCAATGTTGGCGTCAATTTAAATTTTTGCTTTTCTTCTTAGCCTCCAAAAGACCGATATCGTATATACGTCCATTCTTTTCTCTTTTAATTTTTTCTTAATTCATTTAAATCCTATTAATGTATATTTCTTCCTTCTAATAAAAGTATAATGTAATAAATGTGAATATTAAATTTTATAAATTATTAATAAAATACAAATTGATGTTCTCTTCGAGATTTATTGATTCTAAATTCAAATAAAATTGTATTATGCATTAAATGCCTTACTTAAAAATAACATGTTATTCTTAAATTTATTATAATATAAGGGTAGGGTCCATGAGTTCTTTTTGTGAGATTTCTTAGGATGTCAGGGGGTTGTGTACCGAGTCTGGCCTTGATTATTTATGTTGTATTATATTTATTTATATTGCATTATATATATATGCACAGATATATGGATGAGGGGGTTGAGACTTAAGGGCCCTTATTTGTGTCTATTTTTCCCAAAGCTTGTTATTTGTCATATACGTATTCTAAAGGCCCCTTACAATGTATGTGGGTTTCATGTATCTTGATATATATATATATATAAACCTATTTGTTATTTACTAACCCTCATATACCTATTAATAATTTGTATGTTATAGAGATTTTATTTTCTCATAATTTCTTTAACTTTTATTAGTCCTTGTCCTTGGTATCAGAGGCAGGTTCGATCTGAGCAACCCTAAAGGAATATCACTTGGACGTTTATTTATTTGAATAAATTTTATTTATTTAACATCATATACTTATAAGAGTATGTATTTATCATTATGTATATTTTTATTCTTATTCCAAAATTATCGGGCGTTACAATAACAGTGAAAAAAGGTTTGCAATATGCATGAAAATGCAACGTGCAGAAAAAACTAAAGTGTAGGAATCTGTGTGAAAGTGCAAAAGTATGAGGAGAAATAATTATGCAAGAGATGAATGAAAGAGCCCAGAATGATGGAGGATGAAGTTAATACTTCCCCGAAGAGCTTGGGGTCAAAGAAAAGGGTCAGAGCTGCGACATGGCTTCACCCCGATCACGCAAACGTGCCCCATTTGCGCAGAAAATGGAATGCAGAAATTACAGAACAGAGTGATGAAATCAGAAAAGTAGGGGCATAGAAAATAGGGAAAATAAGGAAGAAATGAAGCCCAAATAGTATGAAGATGAAGTTAACACTCCACTGAACAGCCCGAGGTCGAAGAAGGATGATGGCAGTGCAGCATGGCTCTGCCCTGGCCTAAAGAATGCCCTCTATTCACGCAGGTGAAATATGGTTCTTCTTTATAGAGTGTAGGAAACCCTAGGCTCGAAATAAGGGATAATCACCTAAAATAGGGGATATATGTGAATAAAACTCAAGATAATAATGGTGATAATCCCCTAGGATGAATTAGAATCGAAGTGGATGGATATCTGCATCGAAAACGATGCAAGATAGGGCTCCCGGAGAGTCCTCGGGTGAAGAAAATGGAGCCATGGGTGTGCAAGACTCTGCAACGTGAACGCAGTTTGTCGATCAACCGCTTCTTCATCTACGTGGTTATGTCAGAACCACAGCTATAAGAAGTCAATCTATAGTCGACGTAGGAGGCCTACGGGGTCGACGCACCTACGGGCGCCCGGGAGAGGAGATTTGAGAATGCGGTTTGGACGAAACCGCGACCTTATGGTCGTTGTTTCCATAAAACTGCGGCCATGACCTATCATTTAAATAAAATAAAAAATAAAAAAATAAATGGGTGAACGTGGTCGCCTAGGGGACCGCATTCTCATGAACGTAGTCTCCTAGGAGACCAAGTCCAGAGAGCTTGCATAGGGTTCTTCTGGAAGACCGTTTGGCCGTCCGAACTGCATGAATCGGACCCGAAAGTGGGGGAATCGAAGATAAAAGCCTCCAAAGCTCAATGGGCTCAAAAAATGGTCAAAAAATGGGCTCAAAACACGGTCAAAGAAGGCTCCAAAATAATATATAATTCAAAACATCATGAAGGTGAATAAGAGAAATAACTCGGCTTGCAGGTTGAAAATGGGTGTCAACAGATACTCCTCCTTGATGTCCGCTTTGCAAGGGAGCGAGCGAAAGCGATGCGGAGGTGAAATGGAAAAGTAGATGGAGCGAAAGCGAAAGCGATGTGAAATGAATATGAAGCAGAGATGAAGCGGAGAGAACTAAAAAGTGGGCATCAAGGCAAAAGATACATGTCATAACTAACAAGCGATAGGAATTCTCCCGAAGACGCTGAACTGGCCACAAGGAATGGATGACGCGGATGAGACATGTCTAGAGAGCTAACAAACAGGAAAAAGAAACACGACCAACCTCATTAGGGGACACAATCCAGAGCCAATGAGGGGATCGAAAGAGCCACAACTGAAAAAGCTGGAAAAGGGAAAATAAAAATGAGATAAAATCCAGACAGGAATCACGCTGGCCTACCAGACCAAGCGGACAGATCAGAGAAGACGTTCAAATTCAGAGTGGAATGAAGAATCTCTTATCCAAGAGAACAAGCGCAATCAACCATTGCTAAGTGGAAACCTTGAAAGATCACGAGACGTGAGTGCTCAAAATGACATGATGCATGCTGAGCTAAAATAAAGAAATCATTAAAATGAATGTGAAGAAAGAATAAAATAGAAACTGCTCAAGGATACTATTACTAGACTAAGCAGGATGGGTTCAAGAGTCTTCTTGCAACCACGACGTGAGAGACAGAGTCCATCGTCCCCCACCTGACTCAACCTAACGGCCTATCCAACGATTAACCGTATGCTCCTAGATCATCATCATTTTTGTTAAAGGGGAACATCAGATCCCAGAACACACGGACAACCAGCCGGTCCTTAAGAGGCTATAATAATGTAGAATACTATATAGTAATGCAACAAAGAGCAGGGATAGAGAGCCATACCTGACTTACCTGTCAAGTGAAATGGCATTTTTTTTATTTTCAAATTTTTAAATTTTTATGGGGTTTTCAAATAAGACAACCACAACAACATGAGAACAAAAGATGAACATGAACTAGCATAACATAATAAGGATGTACAAAATATAGTGAAAATGAACTAAACATAACATAACATGTATGAGCAAAACATAACAACTTAACAACACCATAAGAACAAACGGCAAGCGTGCGTGGGATTGAAGACACGGTGAGACAAGACAACACAACGCGGTGGGATAGCACATGCGGTGGGACAATGACATGGGGGACAAAAGACACATAGTGGGAAGACGACACGTGGCATGGTGGGACAAAGACACGTGGGACAAGACACGCGTGGGACGACACGGAGGGACGACAACAATGCGGGAGATGACACCGAGGGATGAAAAACATGACGCTCTTCAACCAAAGCCCAATATCAGATGAAGCAGAACCGCCAAGTTCATAATCGTAAGGCATAGCCCTCTCATGAAGATATGAAGTGAGGTAGGCAAAAAACTGAGAAGGACTAGGAGCTTCAGAATAGATCAAGGGATAAGATTGAAGAAGGAGAACAGATCAAAAAAGTATGAACATGAAGCAGAGCAAAAAGATAAAGAGCAAGGAGGCTTGAACCTGTAACCTGCACACTTAACAAACACATTATATTTGTTCTAAAAAATAAATAGACAGAAACGTGAACAAGTAACTCTTTTTTTTTATTTTTTGACAATTTTTTGATTTTTTTGGATTTTGACAATATTTCCTGATGTTTTTCAGATTTTTGAAAATATTTGATTTTTTGGTTTTTTGAAAATATTTAATTTTTGGATTTTGACAATATTGTCTATTTTTTTATTTTTTTGAAATATAGCAATCTGCAGCACTCAAAGACGGGCTCGAACTACTGGCCAGGGGTCGTTGCTCCTCCCCTGTCATTTAGAGATTTCCCTTAAGCAGGGCGTGCGTATGAGGGTGGCTCGCCACAACCAACCGCCCCTAAAGAATGGTGCCCCTACTAAGGCCATACCCGGATACAATCCAGCCTAAGAGGGAGAGATAGAAGAAAAATGGAGATAAGCTTTACACAGGATGGAGATATCATGACTTGAATTCCTTCTAGGGCACTACTCATCAAAGATGCAGTTTGTTGCGCCGGGGCTTTGTGTCTTTGATTTTGTACCCATTCATACTAGGCACGCGTGTGACCGGGCTCATGACGTCCCGCGGGGAACTGTACTGCCACTCTTGCCATGCCTTTGAATTCATAATTTTGATGTTGAATTTCTTTGACTTGACAGCCCTTATTGGCCAAATTTAGCATGAAAGTGCACTTTTGAGGGTCAAGACTGCCCCTATATATTTGGGACCTCTCTCGTATTAGGGAGCACCTAGGTTGGGCATCTCATTCATCAATCTCTTGCACCTGCACGTGACCGAGCAGAGAAAAGAAAAGACCTTTGTGCATACCCAAAGTATGGCCAAAGTAGTAACGATGTGCCTCAGAAGAAAATCGGCTATAGCTCGTCGTGAAGTGTATGAAAACCAATGCTCAAAGGTCACCCTCAACGATCGGGGAAAGAAACTGGACTCCCAGCGCGGAGCTATCACCAGCCTAAGGTGCTGCAGAAGTGAACTCATTTAACTAAACCTAACTAAACTAAGACTCTTAAAGCTACTCAACTGTGTTGAGGAACCAGCATTATAACCATGCGCAAAAATAATTAGAAGTAATGACAATGCTAACATATTCTTACACAAAATAAAAGATACCTTGCAAATCCATAGCGTGGAAACCAGCATCTTGAAGCGATATTGATCAATGAGCTTTTAGTAGCACGAGCTTTGTATTCCTTGCTTGACAAGATAAAAGGTAGAGGATAACAAGGATTAAAGATTCCTCTACACGGAGGAGTGGCGGACACCAAACTGGACGAAGAAGGATAAATGAAAGAGAGGCGAGGGCTAGAACTCCCTCGTTAGGGCGTAGAGACCCTGATAACAAGGAACCAGATACAGAATAAACAGAGATCAGCTGAGATCAAGGCGGGCTAAAGCCTCAAAAATAGCATGAAAAAGGGTGGCGACCCGAAAGGGCGAGGAAGAAAGAATAGAAAAATAATGAGGAGAATATTGATGTGAAGGTGAAGAAGAAGAGTGATCATCTGACGTGGTCGGAGAAGGAGAATAGTAATCATCTGACAAGTTCGGAGAAGGATAATGATAGTCATCTGACAGAGTCGGAGAAGGAGAATTGGCATAACCTGGGAATACCGGAGGAGCAGAATCAGGTGAAGATTGAGGATCAGAGTGATGGAGGAGATGATCCGAAGGCTCCAGATGAACAGAAGAGGAATAGGAAAGTGCCCCTAAATCGGGATGATAGGAGGGCATAGGCGGCCTAGAATTGTGAAAAAGAAGATCCTGAGGCTCTGAATAAAAAGGAGAGGAATAGGGGTTCATGGACCTAGGAAGAGGATCAGAAGAGGGAAGGTACACTACCCAAGGGTGGGAGCTGAGTATAAGAAATGATGAATGGAAAGGAGGGGAAGAAGCAGTTGACCCCTGAGTGCACAACCGGCGGCCCTTGAACTTGCGCCGTCGTCTTTTCTTGGTCGAAACTTCCTTGTAATGGACCTGCCTGGCGTGAGCTCGGACCATCGAGCTTCTTGGCTTGAAATATCTCCTCAAATAATGGGCCCATCTAACAGATGGCCTAGCCCGGCTATGAACATGTAGCTTCATCGGGGCAGGTTGCCCCTAGACACCCAGTGCTAACAATAGCTGGACATTCTGAACAAGTAACTCTCAGAGTGATGAATATCAGGAAACCACAGAGTTTTATCCCACGGCACAAGAAGCATGAGGTTCGGCAACTCCACTTGGTAATCAATCTTGAAGCATAGCTCCCTTGATAGATGAGAATGAAGCTGAGGGAGAGTAATGTGCGACGTTGACGCAGCCGGCTTGTTAATGAACAGAGGGAGATTGCATAAAATGTGCAAAATGTCCTTTGCAAATGTAGAGGATACGGACAATTGCCCCTTGAATATAGAATTATAACTTTTCTGACAGCCGTACAAGTTAGCACGATGCGGGTAGAGAACCCTTCCTGGCCAGCAAGCTGAACAACAATAGAGCGAGAGGTGATAATAGCATCAACGGTGAATTCTCCAGCGAGCAAAGGGATTTCCACCGGTCTCGCTTGTAAAGAAGTTGGCACTATTGAGAGGGAACTCTTCTTGGCAACCATCATTGGAAATGCAGGCTCATCACCCCCAAAATATATAGCCAGGGACCAAGACGCGGACTAGCATGCGGCAGATAAAGTCTTGAATCTTGAACTGCAGAATCGGCACTGAATCATCCTGACTTGACTCGTTGTCTGCCTGGGGACCAGACCCAAGGGGCACAAAAGGTAATGCACACCCGCTCCGTGGGGTGGAAGGGAATGGAGAAGTGGAGGGAATATGCTCGAATGGCGGAGGTGAAGGTTTGGGAGTCATGTAGGCTTCAATTGGGATGGTGACGTCAAGTGAAGGCAAAGGCATGGCTATGATAGGTGTGAATGTAGGTGGAGGTAAAGGCGTATCTTGCTCGGGCTCAGGTAAATGTGATGGCGGAGAAGATGATGAGGATGGTGGAGATGATGAAGATGAAGGACAAGGTGACTTTGGGAGAGGCGGTGGAGAAGATGATGGAGGGTTAGGCAATGTTAAGAATGGTGAAGATGGTAATGCAGGCAATGGGGGTATTGGAGGTGGTGGAGATGGAGAAGATGAAGAGGAGGACCGCAGCGCCCACCGTTGACATATCGACACGACACGTCGGGCGACGTTAGGAGCAGAAGCGGGGGTGGTAACGAGAGTGGAGAAAGTGGAGGCACTAGCCTGAGCAGGGGCTTGGGTTTGTGAAAGTTGTGAAGACGGGGTAGGAGATGGTGTAGGTAATGAGGTAGGTGGAGATGGAGATGGAGATGATGGCAACGGAGCGGGTGCAACACTAGATAAAGAATCACGGGGGTGCCCCGGGTCTTGTAGTGACGGAGACGGCTGCCTGGACGGCGCTTGCTACTATTGTTGCTTGCTACAGAGATATAAAATGACCTTATGAATGGCGGGCCAATCGATCCTCTTCTTGTCTTCCATATCATAAACAAACTCTCAGAACTCGGGGAAATCGTCAACCAAATGCCCCTACTGACGATGATAATCACAAAATTGAAGCAAATTCACGACCGCGGGTCGGCAAGGCACAATCGAGGGAGCTATAACGCATGAGTAGCCATCAAAGTCCTGAAATTTTTTGAAAAAGACTCCAGTAATGGAGAGTAATGAGCCCGCTTTGGGCAAGGTGGGTGCCAAGGGGTATGGGAGGGAGTAGAAGGTTGTGGAGACAGAAGCGGAGGTTACGTAGGCAAGGATCTATGGCGACTAGTGGAGGGACTAGATGGAGCACATGTGGAGTGGAGTGGGGAAGTATGTAGTGGACGACATCTACTTGCTCAGGATGTGGAATTCCCTTGACCGGAGGTGGAGACACATGGGGATATGAAGATGCGGAAGGCTAACTTACGGAAGGTTGATGTGGTGGACTCATGGGAGGATGATATGTGGAGGTTTGACTTGCGGAGGGTTGATGAGGGGTATACATGGGTGGCTGACTCATGGAGGTTGGTGAGAGGTGGAGGGCCGACTCATGGAGGGTTGGTGAGAGGCGGAGGGCTGACTCATGGAGGGTTGATATGTGGTAGTGTAGGGTTGACTCGTGGAAGGCGAGTAGGTGGTGGAAGGCTGACTCGTGTAAGAGGTAGATGTGGATGATGGGGTGTATGTGGGCGTAGAAGGTGAAGGGGACTCGGGGTCAAGAGAATTATGGAGTTGTTGGCGAACGAAGCGGGCTCGACTATATAGCTATTTCAAGGAGGTAATGCGAATGGGACACTTAAAGAGGGTTTAGGATCAATTCGGCATTGCAACTCATCAAGCTGGTGTTGTGCTTGGGCAATCATCTCCTGGGTAGGGAGACATCGAGAGAAATGTAGGCCAGCTTGAGCAAGGGGTTGTGAATTCAGACCAGAATCATGGTAATGGGGCGGATAAGAGGATCCGGGCTGAAGAGAAGATGGGCCCATCCCAGGAGTGGAAGGGTACATGGGCTTGGAAGGGACATTAACATAGGGACCCATTGGGCTAGCAGCAACATGGGTAGAAGGAGCAGGCCCATTAAGGGAAGAAAGCCCACTAAGAGAAGAAGGCCCATTAAGGTGATAAGGCCTATTAAGAGAGGAAGGTCCATTATGGGAATAAGGCCCATCAAGGAGGAGGGCCCATTAAGAGAAGAAGGCCCATTAAGGTGATTTGCAATCAATTTTTGGGCATGGGCCAGGTCCATCTGACGAACATGACATGATATATGGGCCATGAGATTTGCTTGTTCTTCAGACGGGTCAGAGGGACCACCAGGAGATGGACCCGCGTGGGAAGAAGATTCCACGCAGGAATAAGAAGACTGGGAAGGAGAAGAATACATGGGATTAAAGCGATGCTCCATGAGAGGAAATGGAGACTTAATACAGGGATATCAAGGGAATACAACCAGGGAAGCAAGGGCGATAGCTAAGGAGGAGGGCAGGACCTGAGGGAAGAAGGCTGTTTTTGGGTAACCGCGGCTAGAAAGAAGCGACTCAAGGATGACCGCGGCCTGACTCAGAGACGGACAGACTAATGCACAAAGACCAATGCAAATGCGACCTAGAATGATGGGACCGGACTATGAACCTAACCACAAATGACTGTATGAAGGGAAAATGCAGCACACAACACCACAAACGGGCTTGAATAAGCCCAACAAACAACATGAATGTGAGAAATTTCACCCAAGTCAACCAAGTTATTATGATGCGAAAGTTTTTATTAGTTTTAATGGACTTTTTAATGATTTGAATTAAGCATAATTCCCTCGAGATGGGAATAAGGTCCAAACTTTGGGTTGACTAAGGTTAACTCCCTCACACGGATGCAAAATGCAACTCCTATGGGTGGAAAGGTACAACCGGCTCGACGTCCATGTGGGAATCCACGGCTCACAGAGACTTACGGAGGTCCCGGATAAGATCACCTAGTCGACTCCAAGGAATATGGAGGTAAGAGGATCACTTACCAAGGTAGGAATGCAACTACAATATGCAATGCATGGCCCTATGTGCACCGGAGTGCATGCAATTTCTAGCCTAAAACTAGCAAATCAAGATATAATAAACATATGCACACATAACAAGATGGATGCAAAATATCATGAACAATATGAAGAATATGATGAATATAAAATGCTATCTAAACATGGACATATACACACCAAAATCGCAGGAAAGCATGAATAAAGTGATGGGCACTAGACGTCCCACCGTGATCGCCAAAAAAAGCTAGTGTGTAGATATATGGAACGTGACTCCACAATCACATGAATAGGATATGCATACATGAAAACATGATGTGCCCCAATGAAGTAAATAGCATGAACATGTAACCATATGCAAGCATGATCATATAAGTAATAAAAGGGGCGATAACAGATGTAGAAGAATACCGTGATCGCCACCAAGGGATGACAACGCCAAAGAATATGAAGGAAGATTATGTGCATTGTGTACCTTGGAAAATAAGATGATCGCACTTAATGAAGAGAACACGAGAACTTGTGGATTAGCCTCTCCTCGCCTTCCAGCTGGCTAGAAGGTAAGGGCCTCACTTTCCATATTTTCTTACGAATCAAAACCAAAACAAGAGGAAAAATTCATTAAAATATGCAAGTGTAGAATCTATCCTAAATGCACAAAAGAGCATGAAAGATTGAGGGAGAATGCACCGGGGGAGGGTTTTTAACCCCTGTAAAAGGGACAAAATAATAGGTGTGCATGTTGTGCAATGATTATGACTGAAATGATGAATTAACACACAGTAGAACTACGGGAATTGATGACGTAAAACATGCAAAAGTCCAGAAACTGGGAAGACTGCAGGAATCTATGTAAACAGTGTAAACAGAGTGCAAAGAATGATAGAAATAATAAGGAAAACGAAGCCCTAATAGGGAGAGAAGGATGCTATCAGAAGATGTGAGTGTTGTGCATGTTCAGAGACAAGAAACACAGTCAAAGGGTGACTGGAGCCCGTGCATGGATGCGAGAGATATGGCAAAAACACAAATTGCACAGAAAATCACAGAATTGTGGGAAATTGAGCATAAAGAACAAGGGCAATGTTGCAGAAGAAGAAACATTAAAAGGAAAGGGATGGACCTAATGAAAGGTGTGAATGTTGTGATGAAATGAGGGTGAAAAGAGGGACTTAAAATGGAGAGGATAATAGTGAAAAACGGGGTGCAATATGCATGAAAACATAACGTGCAGAAAAAACTAAGTTTAGGAATCTGTGTGTAAGTGCAGAAAGTATGAGGAGAAATAATTATGCAAGAGATGAATGAAAGAGCCCAGAACGATGAAGGATGAAGTTAATACTTCCCTGAAGAGCCTGGGGTCGAAGAAAAGGGTCGGAGGTGCGGCATGGCTTCACCCCAGTCACGCAAACATGCCCCCTTTGTGCAGAAAACTGAATGCATAAATTGTAGAACAGAGTGATGGAATTAGAAAAGTAGGGGCATATAAAATAGGGAAAATAAGGAAGAAATGAAGCCCAAATAGGATGAAGACAAAGTTAACACTCCCCTGAATAGCTTGGGGTCGAATAAGGATGACGGCAGTGCCGCGTGGCTCTACCCCGGCCTAAAGAACGCCCTCTGTTCGCACAGGCGAAATAGGGTTCCTATTTATAGAGTGCAGGAAACCCTAGGCTCGAAATTGGG
>JAHNEJ010002035.1:0-218219 GCA_022559845.1 Amorphophallus konjac
GCGTTTCAATTCTTGTTATTTAATTTTTGCATCATTCCCGTCCCCCCGAGGTCGCGGCGAGTCACTTCCCGCTATGGCCGTTTAATCCCCATATTTTGCTATATCATACTTGTCCCGCTCGCCCCGCCGGAGCAATCTCCCGTGGTGGCCCCTTCTCTCTTTCCTCTCATTTCTGTGTTGCAGCAAACAAAACAAACAAAAAAGAAGGAGCCCGCGCGCTCTCCGCCTCTTCCTCTTCCCCGCATCCAGCTCTACTCCGAACCGCGTGACGTCGCTCACAAGAGCACGAGAAGAGGGCAGTGTCCCCGCAGGCATACAAGAGGGATTCCACAACGTCAAATGACTATATTTCCCTCGAAATCAAAAAAAGAAGAACAAAATCAAAGTCAACTGAAAAGCCTGATCGTAACCGTGCCTGATTCCACTAAATGAAACCCCTTTGACTAAAACGGAGAAGTTAAGTGCGCCCCTACTGGCTCGCCGGATTAACGGTTTTGTCGGTCCTCTCAGGAGGTTTGCCCCCAATATTCTTCCTCCTTCCCCTGAAGATCAAAGCTCAATGGAGTTCCCGAAGGGTGAAACTCGCCAAAGCCTGCAACATCCTTTTAACACAAACATATGGTTGTCTATTTTGAAAAGTAGAAGCAATTATCGTGAAGGAGTCTCCGTGTTTCTGGCCGGTCAAGACCCTTGTCTACGACCTTAATGCCTTCTTATCTAACCTCGGGCTTAGACCAATGCAAGCGCGTCACCTACGGGTGCGACGGCGTCTGATTCCGGGTCAGCGTCGCGCGGTTGGTCGTTTGGGTTCCAGGGTGTTCCATTATATACCATCTAGAGTTGTGAGGAAATAGACCCGGGTCGGCAAATCATTTATCTCGAACATTTTTTGGGTGAATCCCTGTGGTCGGAAGCAACTGGGAGCCTAAGCATGACATGACGGTATTGTCATCAGGATAAGTCTTAGCCGGCGGGATTATCATTTGAGGAGTCTAGAGGCCCAAATCAACCTAGATGTGTACTTAGGATATCTGGGAGGTTAGCAAGAAACCCTTGTTCTCGTGCAACTTACATGTTATATGGGTTGGTCATCATCCATTAGCAAAAACAAAAAAAATAAACAAACCAAAAACAAACAAAACAATGACAAAATCAAAAATCCAAAAAAAAAGGGTAGAAAAATGTATATGCACAAAAAAAATTGGAAATGTAAAAGACCAAAAATAATAATAAACAAACAACAAAATACAAAAAAAAAATGAATACACCTGCAAAAACAAAGAAAATCACATCTTCGCATGATCGCATTTGTATGCACCATTCATTTTAATTTCTCGTTTGCATCCGCGTGTTTGTCTGTCGCATTCATCATCATCCTTTATTATTGCCTTTGCTAATAAAGGCTTGCCCCTTGACTCGTTATCAAGGATAATTCAAAACCACATTTGCTCATTGAGCAAGGGGCAAGTCAGAGCAGAAATACTGACTTGTTTTCTTAGGTGTGTGCAGGGATTCGAGAGCTCAGAAAGAAGCATAGAATAAAATACAAAACACTTTATTTCACTTCTATTCAAAATAAAAATAAACAACAAGGAGATTACATCAGGTTTCACCTTCTCTCTCCACATTACTTGTCCCGCCACCCTCCGGGCGAGACACTCTTGAGGGTGCTACCCAATCATGGAAAGTGGTTCTTCTACCGCTTTGTGGGCCTCTTTCTATCTCCGCTCCCCGGCGCCGATTTGTGGGGGCACCAAAGAAGCTGCTGACACGAAAGCCACGCTCTCGTGCTCTTCGGTAGCGTTCCTCACCGTCCTTTAGCCATTGCTCGGCGAGGCCGAGACTGGTCTTCAGATCAAATATTTGGGCCTCCAAGGCTCTCTTCTCCTCTTTCTCGGCCGACCTTTTGGCCTTCTCTCGTTCCTTGGCCTTTTCCCTCTCAGCACGTTCTCTCGCTCTGTCTTCTCTCTCCAGCTGAAGGGTGATCCTCAGCTCTATAGCATCCCTAGAAAAGTCGTCACCTGGACGACGCTGCAGTTCCTCTTCTAGCTCGGCTAATCTAGCTTCCTTCTGGGTGGCATGTGCGAGTGCCTCCTCCGTTTCTTTCTCCTGCCAGACGTTTCATCTCAGGCTTTAACGCTTGAACAAGGGATATGAAATGGTGAGGCTCTCACCTGTACAGAAAGCATCCCTTCTGCTTCCGCAGCCCGCTGTGTGGCATGAGCAAGTTACTCGTGTAGTGAATCTAACTCTGAAGTAGGAATCCATAGACTGGAAGAAACGCCGTCTGCCCCCATCGCCGATGAAACTACATCAAGCTGGGCACGCTGCGTACACATACGAGATGTGACATTTAAATGGTTAACGCCATGAATTTCAAATCATGCCAAGAGTATGTATATATACACTTACTAATGAACCCAGAGCCACTCGGGTGTCAGTTAACTCTCGCTCCGTGTCCGCTAAACGAGCTTGTAAGTTCGTTATTATCGTGTCACGGGCATCCTACAGTTATGGCTCTTGAGTTCACAAAAATAAAAAAAATGATGAAAATTGTAAAAGACAAAAAAATGGTGTTTTACTTTCCCTCTATAAGCCCGCCAAGCTGGAGCCTCTCCGCATACATTGCCCTATAGAGCCGTAGGTAATCTTCACTGTCTTGCGCTTGTGATTCCACGGGCGTGCCACCCCGCTGCCAGTCTTCATACTGTTCGGGGAAGCGCACCCTCCAATCAACGCAGGTTGCCGGCCCGCGCGTCTTCTTCCCGACGCTGGGTGAGGAGGTTATATCCACCCATTCCTGGGCAAGCCTGAGGGTCCTCATGGCTAATCGCAGCCTGAGTGGCTCAATTTCATTCAAGCAATGGAGCCAGAGGTCCCGTCCGAATCGGGCACGGCTTCCAATTACCCATGGCTGGTCGACATCGACCATATTCAAGTAAGGCCTCCAGTTCACCTTGTTGGTTGTACATATCTTCTTAATTACTCAAAAAATACAAAAAAAATGGACAAAATAAAAAAAAGAGAGAAAAATTATCCTACCATCGCTGCAGGGAACTCTTGCAGCTCCCGTCTCGATACCATCAGCTGGTAGGATAATGGTGCTGTACTCATGATGGGTTGCCACCGCCTAGCCAACGGGATCGTCACCGGCCGACAGTGTCGAGCTCTCCCCATTGAGAATATAATAGTAGCTCCACAGCTACACCATCACGTGTCATTGGCATCAACAAATACAAAAAAAAGCATAAAAATAAAAATCACAAAAAAATAAGATTTTACCTGGATGAAGGGCGTAAACCCATTTATTGTCACCTCTCGGCCTGTCCTTTGCGATAGACCTGTAAATAGATGTGCCAGCACGGCAGCTCCCCAGACGTACTGTCCTACTCTCTCCAAATCCACGAGCAGCTCCAGGAAGCGGCAGTGTATGTTGTCTCCTTTAGAGCCCAGTAGCAGCCTACCCAGCAGAAAGAGGAGGAACCTCCTAAGGTCCATGTTGGACCTTTCCCAGTTGCTGGCATCTGCACAGTATACAGCACGGGCACCTCTCTCTGCCCTTTCCATAAATTCCTCCAAGGACTCGTCATCCCGTGGACGGATGTCAGTAAGCCCTAACACCTCCAGGATCGATGTCTTGGCTACTGACCTGTTCTTCCGTCCATCGAGTTCCAGTCCTAACAGTTTCTGGGCACCTTCTCGGTAATCCGCATAAGTGACACCGGTCACTGCCTCTCCATCCACTTTGAGGCCGGTAATGCGGACCATATCTTCCAAACTGGGCACCATGTGCCCCCAAGGCATCAGGAATGCCCGACTCGCCGGATCCCATCTTTCATATAATGCTTGGATCAGGGCAAGGTCGAGCTTTATCGGCTCAATTCGGAGGAAGGAGCCGAATCCCATCACGTCTAGCCTGGCCTTTTGGAAGTCCGGGAGACCTCAATATGCTGCCACTACCAGCTCCCACGAGATGTGCGATCGCATCATGCCCTGCACATCCACAAGAAGTGAGAAAGGGGAGCATTGCTAAGCAAGAAAGGAGAAGAAAAGAATCAAGGAAGGAAACCAAAAAAAAAAAAGGCCACTTACAAGCTGTGATCGGCTCCTCTCACTCAGTTGTCCTTCGACTTCTGAGAGTCTTCTGGAACTACTCCCAGACCGGCTCCTCTTCGAGGAGCGGGAAGACTCACCTTATGCTCTAAAGCTGGATTCACCCTCCATCCTGAAAATGAGCAACACTCGCAACCTCCCTTCCTTACAAATTTGCACTCCTCAAGTCTGCTCTCAGGACTTCGGTGTTTCCAAGTCGAGCGAAAGGGGAGGTATTTATAGGATTGGAAAGAAGGTGATCTGGATCTATCACCATCACCCCAGCAACATCCTTTACAACAAGTCACCCGCTCTTTACTCTCGCATGTCACTCTGCCATCTGGAGTGATCAATGCGGAGGCGTGATTTGTTGACTTATCCTCCCTATGCGGTCTAAAGATTCTTCGTGTTTATTGTCCTGTTGCAACTACTGCTAGCGCAAAGAAGAAAGTGAGGGACATTTATACGGGAAGACAGGACCAGGGACCGACATTGTTGAAATTGGTGGTAGATTCCTTTGAAAGTCATGGCCACGGTACCCTCGCGTGCCACTTCGCCATGTGGAGTAAATGGAGCGGAGCTGTGGTTTGTTGACCCGCCACTCCTATTCGGTCCAAACATTCCGCGTGTCCCTTGTCCTATTGCGACTACTTTTAGTGCAAACAAGGAAATGAGGGACATTCACGTGGGAAAAGAGCACCAAGGGCCGATATTATTGAAGTCGGTGGTAGATCCCCTTTGAAAATCCTGGCTATGGTGAGTCACCGCTCCGTGTTTTAAGGCGACATCTCGCCGAGCATACTGCGCGAGAACCCATGTGGTAGAGAAGAGCTGTAGAGCAGAAGGAACACATTAAGGGCGAACCAGTCGTGTTCAAACTGAACCATTCCACTTACACATCTATATAAGGGTTTGTGCCCGTCATGAGGAGAGAGTGGATGTGTAAGTCACTCACTAACCCTCATCACCCTCCTGGTTACATCTCTTCTCTCTCTGAAGGCAAGCAGTCCCTCGGAGGCCTTCTATAGTTCCGTGACGCAGCAATTGCTTTGTCGCGCCATGTGTTCCCACCTGCTCTTCGGCAGTGCTCCTCGCCGTCCTCCTATCTCTCTCGCGACCCTGATGGCCGCGAGTTGAGCTGCCCTATGCTCTGCCGATGAAGATGCTACCAACTCTAGGAGCTCCTCTGTTGCGAGCTCTAATCCCCTCCAATCTGCAGAGCGAGCCATGTCTGGATGCTCTTTCTCTCAGAGCTCCATCTCCTGCGCCTCTTGTGCTGCTCTTTTTTTGCTTTTTCTCTCTCTACTATCTCTTGCTTTATCTCTCTCTTAGTCATTCGGAGAGAAATCTTCAGCTCCCGGGCATCTCAGGGCAACTCCTCATGCTAGTTACCTTGATTTTTTGGCTCTTGTCCGGAATGGTTGGCTATCACCTAGCACTGGCTATTGCAGATGTTTGTGCCAAAAACAAAAAAAAAGAGAAAAAAGGGAATAAAAAAGAAGAAAAAACAGAAGAGAGTTAGGATCTAAATACACATTAAAGTTTCCATATTCATTCCAAGATAAGATACATTAGGGTTTGGGCATCTCAGGCCTCAATTTCCCCAACTCGATTACATAAGCTTTCAGCAGTTCTTCGTCCTCACTCACAGACTCTGTTGCCCTCAGTACAATGCTGGCCTTCCATGACGCTTTGATTGTCTTCACATTTCTTGCGTCACCCCCTGTGCCCAGCTCCCTTTTCCTGATTAAAGGAAGCTCGGATAGCAGTGGGAATGAATGGCAAGGGAGGCCCATCTGAGTATGACATCGGTGCGTGTTGTAAAGGATGAATTCAGACGCGCCAACAAGCTGGAGCTCCATGTTAAGAGAAGACCTCGTGAGAAGCTCATATGGGAGTAAGCATGTCGGTGCACGAGTGAACATATACTCTTCAATGGTACTGAAGTGAGCCCGCCAGTCTTCACGTTTCTTCAGCCAGGGAACGCGATTTGCTATACTACCACTAGAGCCTAACACATTGACCATATGGTGAAGCGGGCTTTGTTGGAAGAGTTTTGAAGTAGACGACATTCCCTCACGATGGTTAAATTTGAAATGCAAGTCAGTCCAGCAATTCAAAAGGAGTGCGCAACCAAAAGGAGGCTTACCCATACTAGAAGCCGTGAGTCCGCTATAGAGATAAGCAAGGATAGCATGTCCCACTCTCTTTCCTTCCCAAATTCCACAGATGGCACTTAGCTGATCTTCCTCCACTATGTTGTCAGTATAAGGGAATAAGAGAGCACCCGCTAAGCAGATGGTGAATCCCTTCATAAGCCCTTCAATGCGATCATCATCACTTGTCAACCTTTCAAGAGCATTTATGACCCAATCTGCAAGTTTTTGCAGATGGATTCCCTTCTGAGTCTGGACGCCCTTGATGGCTTCGGACGGCATGAAGCTTCTGAGCACCTCCTCGGAAGTCACCCTTCTTAGCATGCGCATAACCTTTACCTCGCCATTTCTCTGGAATTTCTTCATGCCAAGTAGAAGTTCTGCTTCTTCGAGAAGAATAGTTGCCTCGAAAGTGGGGAAAATGAACGTGTGCGTTTGAGGGTGCCAAAGCTCTACCAGTGGACCCATAGCCGCCCAATCCATGTGAATCTCGTTATAATGCTTGGCATGAGTTACGAGCTTTTGGAGATGCCACTTTCTGATGATGGCCCTCATGTTGATCGAGATGTTCGAAGTGAGTCTCGACAGCCATGGCAACCTTGAAAACTTCCTCGGGCCAGGAAAGAGAGGATACGGCTGGAAATAGAAAAGTGGAGAAGGCGAAAATGAGCATAAGAAAGTCTTGCAGAAACACAAAAAAGAAATGTTAACTCACCATTCGAGACTGGATTCTCCCACTAAGATGCCCTTCGAAGTCAGTAAGCCGCTTGCACTCGTTGCTGGGCTTGCTTTTCTTTACGGGACGGGAAGACTCACCTTCCATCTCGAACTCTGATCTCCTCCTAAGCTTCAACTTCCTTAGCTCGCCCTGGAATGCATTTTCTTAAGGCCAAATGGGCGATACTTATAGTGAGGAAAGGAATCTAGGAATAGTATTGGCAGTTTCGTTTTATTGTGTGTGATAATTTGCATGCATAGTTGTGATCTTGTTTTGTTATGTTAATTATCGAGTGGGGTACCATTGTCCCACCGATGTCCCACCTTGTCCCGCCTTTTCCCCTAATCACTCAATCATTGTGGTCCGCCCTTATCATGCATTGTGTTGTATGATATTTACGCTACTAGAGCATGCCAAGGACCATACGCCTTGGACGAATCCGAGATTTAAGTTCCCCTTCAACAAAAATAGTGATGATCCCGGAGGAGTTCAGGACGTATGGATAGGCCGTTGAGTTGTGATAGAATGGGGACGATGGTTCCGTTCGATGAGTCGGTACGTGGATAAACGGGCCCCGGCTCAGTATCAGCTCATTGGATCGGTATCCTGACCCACTCTCCACAGCTTAGCAATATTATCCTTGGCTAGTTTCTATTTTAGTTTGTTTTGTTTTTCTTTTTAAACCCAACATGCATTCATGTAGGACTTTGAGTTCAATGTGGAAAATCATTCATTTACTTTGATTGTGTGAGCTACTGTGCTTAATTGCTTAAATATGGGATATTCCATTCCGAGTCGAGTACTGAGTTTCCCCGAGGTTGTCTTGGGACGTTCTCTGGATGAAACCATTGTTTGGATCTGTCTCCAATCATCTGTTTATTCCCCTCAGACCCACCTTGGTTGTAGCACGTCCACAATGGCTGGTAACCGCTCCCCAATGGTGAAACCTGAGGTTTACGACCCAGGTACTTCCACGCCGTGAAGTTGGTCCTTTTAGTTTGTTTGTGCCCTAGTGCACACAATGTCCTTCCTTGTTTACCATCCAAACAATCGTGGATTTCGGAGAACCTTCCTCAAGGTTGCTTCGTGAAACTCGAGAAAGATTCCCATCCTGTGACGTTAGAAGCGTGTCTCATCACACCTTGGCATCCGCTTTTCAGTCCATTCCATTTCACTCCAATACACTTTATTTCATTCCATTACACGTCCTTCCCTTACAAAGTGGATGCCAAGGCGGGGCAGCTGTAGACACGCCATTTCTGACTTTACGAGGAGTAAATCCCATGTTATACCATAACGCCCTGAAGTGGCTTACATTTTATTTTTATTTGAGTGATTTCCGTAATTGTGGTTAAATTGCATTATTTTGTGAAAGGGAGAAAATTAAAATATGTGTACATATAAAATAAATAAAAAGTGAAAAAAATAAAATTCCCAAAAAAAATGTGTGTAGTTGTGTTTACGTAAAAATAATATAATTGATTTTCTTTACTACATAAAATATAAATATATATATATAAGTGGTTAGTATATACATAATATATTTATTAAAAGGTAAAAAAATATAATAGCCATAAATAATATATATATATAAACCATTAAAAAAGCAAACAAAAATAAAAAAACAAACAAAAATAAAATATATTAAATAATGAGATAATATTCCCTACCCCATTTTATTCTCTCTAAGTCTCTTTCTATTTTCTATTTACTTCCCTCTCTCTCACGTAGTCCTCTCCTCTCCGTCTCTTTCTTTCTCTCTCACTTCACTGCACACACCCCCTCCCCTACGGCACACACATACACACCCCCTCGTCCGCACTCACCCCCACTCCACGGTCGACCCTTCACCTCTCACTTCCTTCTCACCACCTATCCATCTCTCCATTTCTCTCCCTCTCCCACTGTCTCTCACGCGACCACCCCCTCTCTTTCTCACTCCCCCACTCTCTTTTCCTCTGACCACGCACTCCACCTCTGTGCCAACCACCCCAGCCGACCACGCCTCCACGACCTCACCGCCGCTGCACACCGTGACCAACTCCACGCCACCTGCACCATTCTCCCCCTGCATCTCCTCACCGCCACCGCCTGGCGTCCCGTCGTCCGCTTCCACCTCCACCTCCGGCCGCTCTTCCTAACCCCGTCGTCCACGCCGGAGTGCCCCGCCGTCGCCCTCGTCCTCAGCTGCACTCCAGCTGCACCCCAACCGCTCCCCCACGCTGCATCGACTATCGCGAGTCCCCGTTTCCGTGAAGCATCACCGACGTCGTCTGTCTCCCGTGACCACCGCCGCTATCGCGTCGACGATCGCCCTGCCGCAAGCCCCCCCGCCGTGTACGTCGTCCTTGCCGTCGTCCCCCATCTGCACCCACCGACTTCGCCTGCACAGCTCCCGCACCACCGTCGGACGCCCCCCTGCATGCAAGCCCGTCGCCGAGCTCACCGGCCTCGTCGCCCCCGTGCCCCCCCCCGTCTGAACAGAGGACCCTTGCGGCCCTTCTTCTCCGACCGCGCCAGCGCCTCCAGCCGCCTGCGCCCTGTACCGCGCCACCGCCAGCGCCCCGCCTCCGACCACCAGAACCCCCCTCTCTGTCCCACGCTCTCTCTCGCACCCCCTCTCTTTCTCTTTCTCTCTCCCCCGTGTTCTCTCTCCCTCTCTCCCACGCGCTCTCTCTCTCTCCCCCGCTTCCTCTCTTTCTCTCTCTCTCTCGCACCCACCCTCTCTTTCTCTTTCTCTCTCCCCCTCTCGGTTCTCTCTCTCTCTCTCTCTCTCTCTCTCTCTCTCTCTCTCTCTCTCTCTCTCTCTCTCGCACCCGCTCTCTCTTTCTCTTTCTCTCTCCCCCTCTCGGTTCTCTCTCTCTCTCTCTCTCTCTCTCTCTCTCTCTCTCTCTCTCTCTCTTTCTCGGTTCTCTCTCCCCCTCTCGGTTCTCTCTCCCACCGGCCCTCTCTCTTTCTCATCCCCTCTCTTGCCCTCCCTCTTTCTTTTTTTCCTATACATATATATTATACACGTATATATATATACTATACATATACATAATACATATAAATATATAGATATCATATATATATATATATATATATATATATATATATCACATATGTATATATATCTCATCCCTTTTCTTCTAAAAACAAAGTCTTAAAAATAAATAAAAAAAAGGAATTTTCTCTCTCCCTTTCTCACCTTCTTCCTCAAATTTTTGTTCTTTTATTTCGACCAGTTTACATATATGTTTGTATTTACGTATATGTCAAATATCTTTAATATGTCTAAGTATATGTTTATGTAAATATATTTATCGTTCATATGTATGCGCTTGTGTGTGTGTTATTATGTTCGGCCTAATCAGTTTCTGAAGTCCGTTTTGAAGTCCTTCGGTCGTGCCACGCTCGTGATATTGAAGCCCTTCTCAAAGCTCGTTGCTGGCCTCCACCGATAAGCTTTTCTCCCCCTTATTTTTAATCAGTCAGTTAATTATATCGCATGCATCATTTAACATATGTGCCATGCCTTTCTCTCCGAGAGGGCCTCGCTTGTGAGTGTCTTTGTGTTTGTGCATTTCATCATGTCATTCTCCCACCCTTTTAATTCTAAAGGGGTTTTAAACACACCAACCAGGTACGTGTTTGTTTATGTTATTTACAATTTTATTATCTAAGGATTAGTACTACACCCCCGTCATTCTCATTTAGTTATTTTTCTCTGTTTGTTCTTTGTATAAGGGTAACCAGTTAAAGGCCCTCTTCTTCGGCCTGTCGAAAGAAGAGGAAGTTGGAGCCCTCATAACCTCGTGTCGAAGGCAAAAGCGATCAATTCACTCGGGACCCTCGGTCCCTGGTGGTCACAAAACTCCTAACGCGCGCTTCATTTCGATCATCTTTGTTTTAATAACACCCGCGGAGAGTTACTTCCCACAGCGGTTGCTCTTGTATTTTTGTCCTCACCCGCGAGGAGGATTATTCCCCGCGGCGGTTTCTGTGATTTACTTTCTGTATATCTAACTCCTAACTGGTGCGGTGGGTCACCTCCCGCGACTATTTCCCTTTTAGTATTTTATTTTTTTTGCACTTTACTTTCTAACTCCTAACTATTTAATTTCAGCATTCCCCCATCATCGCTTTAAAATCCCGTGGAGATCAACATCTCGCGACGGTTTATTTGATCCCTTTTCTTTTCCTGTCACATATACTTATATTATAGTAAAGACCCCGCAGAGGCCACAGTCTCGTGGTGGTTTCTATATACACACACACACACACACACACACACACACACACACACACATATATATATATATATATATATATATATATATATATATATATATATTATTTATATTCTTTATGTCGCATTAAAAACCCCGTAGAGGCCACAGTCTCGTGGTGGTTTCTATATATATATACACATATATATATATATTTATTATTTCTATTATTTATGTCGTATTAAAGATCCCTCAGAGGCCATAATCTCGTGGTGGTTTCTATATATACATACATACATATATATATATATATATATATATATATATATATATATATATATATATATATATATATATATATATATATATCACTTATACTTATTATTTATGTCACAATAAAAATTCCGCAGAGGCCACAGTCTCGTGGTGGTTTATATATTTATATACTTATATTTATTATCTATGTTATAGTAAAAACCCCGCAGAGGCCAATGTCTCGTGGTGGTTTATATATATACTTATATTTATTATTTATATTGCATTAAAAATCCCGTAAGGCCAATGTCTCGCGGTGGTTTCCATATGTACATATATTAATTACCGCTCATATTGCAATATCGTTGTTAAAACCCCGCAAAGACCAATGTCCTGCGGTGGTGTGCTTTTATTCATATTGTTCTAGTAACTGTTCGAGGAGTGATATATCGTTACAATTTCCGAGTCTACGTGTCTTCCCGTCTGTCAAATTCTATTACGTAGAGTCACAAGACTCGAATTCGGTATCTGAAAAGCTGCTCTCAGAACGGTGGGTTACGCCTACCGGGAAGGGGTTCAGTTTGCGCGAGAGGGTCTTCGGACCCCTATCTCCGCCATGTACCGGAGTTCGGCCAGTCTAAATTCTCTCTGTCTCCATTAGAGTGTCATCTGTAGGTTGTATTTGTCCACCGTTCTTTCATATCCCCTATAGCGCGTGTTTCATTGTTTTATCCTCATTTCTTTCACCCTTTATTACTCAGAGAGGGAGAAACCCCATCTCTCTCTCTCAATCCACCACGTGACGCGTTCACAACGAGGAGCCATGAGATAGACTTGTTGGGTTCGGTGCAGTATTCAGAGGGGGGGTGAATGAATATAGCCCTTTAAAAAACTTTCGCCCAATTAAAATATGATGCTCACTAGAATTACTAGTTCGCAAACTAGACAAGCTTAAATGCTAATGGGCAGATGCGGAACTGAACAAACACACATTAAGATCACTAGAGTGCTAACAAGATAGATTTAGATAAAATATAGCTCAACTAGAATTTTGCTCTCTTGACAAATTAAAGCACTCTAAGAAGACTAATTAACTCTTCTGCTCAACTAGAAGCCAAACACCTGGAGCGCCCCTATGCATTCATCTAGCGGAAGCAAACCATAAGCAATCAAACCATAATGCAAGCGGGGTTTTTAGGTGGTTCGGTCCTGCAGACCTACATCCACCCCACACTCAAACCGAGTGTGGATTCCGCTGACTCACAGCTTGAACAGCTGGGCATCACAGCTTACCTTACAATCGCTGGGCAACACAGCTTGCCGTCCGAGGAGTCCTCCTCGCCCCGCTGAGCAACACAGCTTGCTGTCCAGTGGAATCCTCCACTGCAAACCGCTGGGCAATACAGTTTAGTCGTCCAGAGGTAGTACCTCTGCAATCCGCTGACTAACAGCTTGAAGAAGATGAAAAATAGAAAACAGGAAATGGAAATAAACAGCAATCTGAAAGCTGTAAACAATGAAACACGATGTGGCTCTTAAAGAGCTGGATGGCCTGGATTAGATCCACGGTCCATCAAGAACAGATCTCTCTCGATCTCACTCTCTTTCTTCACTCTCTCTCTTCTTCTTCTTCACACTCTGCTCGAGCTCTCTATCTCTTTCTCCTTCTTCTTTCTCTTCTTCTTCTGTTCTTCTTTCACTCTCTACTCTTTCTCTTTCTCTTCTCTTTCTCTCTTTCTTCTCTTCTGCTGGATCGTGGAAGCTCTCTCTTCTTTTTCCCTTTTTCTTCTCTCAGCTTCTGCTCTCTGGCTTCGATCAGGATCAACCTCCATCTGAAGACGAAGGCTCCATTTTATACCACCAGCAGCAGCAGCAGCAGGGCGCGTGTGGCTTCCACAGTTCCCGCCCTAAGAATTCGGACCACGTGGCAGCATCCAGCAGGCTGTCAGTACACGTGTCCTCATCTGGGCACTCTACTTATCCTCGGATCACGTGCCCAGCACCAGTACGCTCAGCAACTGGAGTTAGATGGCGTCAACCCACTTGCTCCAAGGAGTTGACGCAGCCTTCAGAGATATTCTATCAGCAAAGCTCAAGTCTGATGCGTTGACGCTTCCAACCCGTGACGTTGACGCATTGATGCGTTCCAGTGAGCAACCAGTCTAGCCCTATTGATAGTTGCGTCGACGATGCTCCACTATTGTGTTGACGCATTGAAGACAGCCAGAGACAAGTCAACCCTTTCTTGAACTGCTGCGTCGACGCTGCTAGCCCATAGCGTTGACGCAGTGGTGTTCCAGCATGATGGGGACATCACCCAGAATTCCCTTTGGCTCGACACCTCTCTCCCTTCCGGAGACGGGTAGTGTGCGACTACACAACTTGATGGGCCCACGGCGACACGATAGTTTATTACTGAGGACATATTGATATATTTTCTCCTTTCTTGAGTCATTTTGATGTACTTGTCTTTATTTTGAGTCATGTCCCTAGGTCGTCACGTTATTTATCTATGTTTGTTAGGCTAGGGGGTCATATGGGCCCAATTAGATGGGCCTGGCCCATGGGCGCCCTCTTCCTTCCCACACCCCCTTGCTTATTTGCTTTTAGCATATTCTCCAGGGACTTTTTGTAAATGTTGGGATCCCTATAAATAGGACCCCAACCCCCCCTGAGATGGGTAATGAATATTTGAGTATTTTGAGCATAAGTGCAATCCTCTCTCTCTCTCTCTCTCTCTCTCTCTCTCTCTCTCTCTCTCTCTCTCTCTCTCTCTCTCTCTAGGGGGCGAACCCCACTCTCTCTCTTCTCCCCTCCCTTGGGCGAACTTGGCCCTTCACCTCCCCTCCCCCTTGCCACCTCAGCTGCCACCTCACCCCTCCACCCTTTCACCTTCCCAAGGCCCATAACTCCCTTCAATACCTCCTCCACCCTAGGCAACCCTTCCCATTCCCCATACACCTTCTCAACCTCCAAGGCAACCTTCCCTCTCCCCCAAGCAGCCATACCACTTCCCCACACCATTCATTCATATCCCCTGGGCGAATTAACCCCCATCCCCCCTGCTGGTTGTGCACCCACCTCATCTAGCCCACCCCCATTCCCTTGGCCGACCCCCACCACCCCACCTGATAGCTGCGGCCCCTCCACTCCACATCCCTCCAAGACTCCTTAATCCCCTGTTCCTCTCCCTTCCACACCCCTAAATGCCCCTCTCTCATCAACCATCCACCCCACCATCTCCACCATTGCCAATCCCCACCCCTATCACTAGTTCCACCACCATCCTTTCTCTTTACCTTGATAGTCTGCAGGTGGCAGAAAAAGTTACGACTTGCAGAAGCTTCCCCGGATTCATAAGGCGACATCCAGAGGTGTACCATACATTGCCGGAAAGGTCGTCCAGTCCACTACGCAGGCGAGAAAGAATCGTACCATTCCGAGTTCGGGGCTGCCCGAGAGAGCAATTCTCCCTCGACTGCACCAAGCTCCATCTGCAGAGCACCAGAGTTCAACCAGAAGCTGAACCACGATTCATAGTGGAGGATTCGGACTGTGGTTCCTTCTTCAAAGTTCTTCCTCCACCTGTCCCCGACCAGGAGCAAGAAGCAGAACTACGTTCGGCATCTGGGAGCCAAAGTTATGATTTTTCCCCTTCAGTCGCGCGGATCTGCCTTCCCCAGTCTTCAGCGACCTGCACCCACTCATCGGCGTCCCCCAGACCATCCCGACCTCAGACGGCCTCCCCATTGGTTTTGATGTGAAGAGAGTTCATCCACAGTTCCAGCTACTCTGACGGTTTGAGATTCGGAGCTCGGGAGCCAACAGTACAATCTCTGCATCCTGCTGCATCAGATCTGAACCTCCGCCGCAGCCAGCGATGACGTCAGAAGAATTCAGTAAAATTCAGAGGCTTCACAGTTCCTGTTACAAAGAATTCCCCCCTAGTCTCGTCGACGAGAAAATTCCTGAGTAAGAACTACGGTTGCAACAGCGGCTGCCTGTCTCCTCTCACAGCAAGTGAGCAGACCCAACGTTGGCTTCCTCTCCTACAACTTCGGCGAGTTTCCCCCTCCCGCCTGGCCGGCTTAGCGCCCCTCCCTGCATGGAGGTAGTGTTTGGATGTAAGCTTTATTTCCCCACCCTTAGTCCAACCCTCCTGCGTGAGGAGTAGTGTATGTAATAAACAACTCAAGCTATATCGGCGCAGTGTGCGAGATCCACACTTCCCCGCTCGCCCACGTCTCCGAACGGGGTTGGTTTCTTCAAACCAACCAGGTGAGCTCTAAACATTGCTCCATCACTCTTTAGTGTCTGTTCATTTAATATTCGTAGACATAGCTCCGTTGTGCAAGCGAGAGAGTGTCCGACCCCACGTGTCACACTTACGAGCGGTCATCGTGGGCAGTGAGAGAGTGGGACCAAGTGCCCCAATTGGCACCGGCCAGCCCCATAAGCGTGGGCTACGTACCCTCGGGAGGGCAACCCTAGCCCGGCTGGCACTCTACCAGCCAGGGTCTTGATCCATCACCTCCCCTTAGCATCATTTTGTCACCCCGGGCTCGTGTGTGTGCGACGGCGATTTGGCCCCGATTTATCAACTTAATTGCTATGTGGTTGTGAATGCAGAATAGGTCCTAAGATTCCATCTGCTTGCTGCATACCCCGTAGTTGTGTCACATCAGTTGGTATCAGAGTAAATTTTAGACTTGTCTCTACAAGCCTAGGTCCAAGGGCAATTGCATTTCTATCCCGTGTCGTCATCTTTGTGCATGTCCACCTGTAGGGGTACCATATACCGGGCTGATCCTTCTAATTCCAATCCACCTATGGATCCCAATTTACAAGGCAATCAAAACAACCCTAGGGAAGCTCCCCAAGCTTCTATGGATCGACTTGAGGTTGCCATTCAAGCCCTCACGGAGCAAATGAATGGTGTTTCCACCCGATTGGAGAGATTAGAAGAAGCTAGGGCCCCACCTAGGAACCATGTCCAAAGGGCTCCTCCCCCGCGGGCTGAACATGAGAGGGAAGACCTAGAGGATGAGTGGTATCGCGAGCAAGAGAGAGCCCCACAACCTCGGTACCATGAGAGGCGACCACGAGAGGATCCGGATGACTTCCTACTAAGAATGATCAAAGTAGAAGCTCCTAATTTTGATGGGTCACATAACCCTAGTGCCTATAAAGAATGGGAGCATGGCATGGACCAATACTTTGATTGGTACCCCATGTCCGAGGAAAGAAAGGTTAGGTTGGCCAAGATGCACCTTCTTAAATTAGCCAAGACCTATTGGCTAAAGGTAGAAAGCCAAAGGAGAATCAGGCGTGAGGAACCCATTGACACTTGGATGGACATGAAAGTCCAGCTTAGGAGCAAGTATCTTCCCCACTCCTATAGCCAAATTCTCCTTGATGAATGGCAAAGCCTTACCCAAGAGGGAAAGACCGTGGAAGAATATGTGGAGAAATTTGACTCATACCTCTTAAGGTGTGGTGTTGTCGTAGAACCGGCCGTCACTTTATCCCGGTTTAGGAATGGTCTCCTTCCCCACATCAAACGGGAGCTTTTTATGAGGGAAGCCCATAGCCTTGAGGTTGCCTATCAAATAGCCCGTGATGTAGAAAGGTTTTCTAGGAACCCAAGGTTTGCCCCTCCCAAGGGCCCGGGACCCCGTCCCAACCTTCCTCCCCTATTGAGAACACCCCCTCCCAGTGGGGGAACCCCCACTCGGCCCTACCCCCAACCAACCAATCCTACCCCCACAAAGGCCACCCCACCCAACCCTCCTCCCCGAAGGGAGGAAGCCTCCAAAGGGAAGACCCCAAGGAGTAGTACTGTTAAGTGTTTTCAGTGCCATGGTTATGGCCACATAGCCTCCTAATGCCCTTCCAAGGGGATGTCGAGCCTTGTTATTGAGGGCGGACCCACCACATCCCAGGAGACCCAAGAGGATACTGTTGAGGAGTACGAGGCTACTTTAGGGTGGGAAGAGGAATATGAGGAGCAATTCTTTGAGGAAAGTATAGAAGATGACCCCCACTCCACCCACCTAGGGGTGATAAGGTGCACCCTCACCCAACCTAAAGAGGACGATTGGCGGAGGACTTCCATTTTCCACACCTTCATCAAAATCGGGGACCATGTTAGGAAGGTCATCCTAGACAACGGGAGTTGTGTCAACGCCATATCCCCGGACACCGTCAAGCTCCTAGGGCTTACCCCAACACCCCACCCCAAACCATACCGTGTGTCATGGATAAACAATCACTCCCTACTCGTCAACACATGTTGTATTATCCCCATCACCTTCTCATCCTACCAAGGGCAAATATGGTGTGACATTATACCTATGGCTGTAGGAAGCATCCTACTAGGGAGACCTTGGATATATGATGTCAATGCTACCATCCAGGGGAAAACAAACACGTGCACATTTGAACACGAGGGGAAGACCATTCGCCTCAACCCTTCCCCACCCCGAAAGGAACCACCCCCCAAGGGAATTCTCCCTACACCACCTCAAAACCCAGGGGTCCCATTACCCCCAACCCAACCAACAAGTCAACAGTCCACCCCTAAGAGCCCCACCAAGGGCCTACACCTCATCTCTAGGAAAGAACTCGAGGAAGAACTAGCTCAAGGAACACCCTTGTGTGCTATTATCCTTTGTCTAGGGGAGGCAACACCCTCCAATCCCCATCCTGTGGAAATACACCCTCTCCTAGAAGAATTCAAGGATGTGTTCCCCAAGGAGCTTCCCGATCAACTGCCACCCATGAGGGATGTCCAACATGCTATTGACCTGGTCCCAGGGGCCACCCTCCCAAACCTTCCCCACTACCGCCTCAACCCCACTGAGCATGTTGAACTGAGGAGGCAAGTGGAGGAACTCATTAGAAAAGGCTTCCTCCGCCTTAGCAAAAGTCCTTGTGATGTCCCATCCCTCCTCACACCAAAGAAAGATGGGACATGGCGGATGTGTGTCGACAGTAGGGCCATCAACAAGATCACGGTCAAATATAGGTTTCCCATACCTAGACTTGACGATATGCTTGACATGCTAGCTGGAGCCACCATTTTCTCCAAGATAGACCTCAAAAGTGGCTACCATCAGGTTAGGATAAGGCTCGGGGATGAATGGAAAACTGCCTTTAAAACCAAGGATGGGCTCTATGAATGGCTGGTGATGCCCTTTGGGCTCTCTAATGCCCCAAGCACCTTTATGCACCTTATGACTGAGGTCCTTAGGCCCTACATTGGAGTCTTCCTGGTAGTCTATTTTGATGATATCCTCATCTACAGCCAGTCCAAAGAAGCCCACCTCAATCATCTAAGGTAAGTCTGCACCACCCTTAGGAAGGAAAGCCTCTTTGCCAATTTTGGAAAATGTCACTTCATGACAAAATCCATTACCTTCCTTGGGTATGTTGTCTCCACCGAAGGGGTATCCATGGACCCTGAAAAGGTCCAAGCCATCCTCGATTGGCCGGAGCCCCGCACTCTCCATGAAGTTCGGAGTTTTCATGGATTAGCCACATTTTACCGTAGGTTCATCCGTGGGTTCAGCACAATCACAGCCCCTATCACCGACTGCCTTAAAAAGGGGACCATTGTGTGGACCAAGTCGGCATCTAGGGCCTTCCAAGAGCTCAAGGAAAGGATGACCCAAGCCCCTGTATTATGCCTCCCTGACTTCTCCAAAGTCTTTGAGGTGACTTGTGATGCCTCCGGGGTAGGAATTGGCGGGATCCTCAGCCAGGAAGGGCACCCAGTGGCCTAATTTAGTGAGAAGTTGTGTGATGCCAGGATGAAATACTCCACCTACGACAAGGAATTTTATGCCGTGGTGCAATCCCTCCGGCATTGGAGACACTATCTCTTGCCTAAAGAATTTGTCATATTCTCCGACCATGAGACCCTGAAATACCTCAACTTCCAACAGAAACTGAATGCTCGGCATGCTCGATGGGTCGAAAACATCCAGGCCTACACATTTGTGATCAAACATAAGGCCGGAAGTGAAAATCGTGCTGCCGATGCCCTCAGTAGGAGAATTTCCTTACTAGCTACCATTCGGGTGGAAGTCATAGGATTTGAAAGACTCAAGGAAGAGTACTCTGATTGCCCGGACTTTGGTCCAATCCATACCACTCTGTCCACCCTCTCACCTAGGGAACACCAAGGATTCATCTTAGAGGACGGGTTCATCTTCAAAGGCCATAGACTTTGCATACCTAGAACCTCTCTACGGGATTTCCTGGTCTGGGAGTTACATGCAGGAGGCCTTGCTGGGCATTTTGGGGTGCATAAGACCATTGCTTTGGTTGAGGGTCAGTTCTACTGGCCAAGTCTCAAAAGGGACGTAGCCAAAATTGTAGGACAGTGCCGGATATGTGCCTCAGCCAAACAGACAAGGCAGAACACTGGCCTATACACCCCACTCCCTATCCCTGATTGTCCCTGGCAGGACTTAAGCATGGACTTCGTCTTAGGCCTACCTAGGACTCAAAAAAGGCATGATTCAATCTTTGTCGTAGTGGATAGGTTTTCAAAGATGGCCCATTTCATCCCCTGCTCTAAAACCTCCGATGCCTCTCATGTGGCCCGCCTATTCTTCGATGAGGTAGTTCGCCTCCATGGCCTACCCAAGACCATCATTTCTGATAGGGATGTCAAGTTCACCAGCTATTTCTGGAAAACCCTCTGGCACCTAATGGGGACCCTTCTCAAATTTTCCACGGCCTATCACCCTCAAACCGACGGCCAGACCGAAGTCATTAATAGGAGTCTTGGGAATCTACTCCGGTGTCTTGTTGAGGATCGCCCCGGGAATTGGGATCTCATATTACCCCAAGCAGAGTTTGCATACAACAATTCAATGAATAGGTCGATAGGGATGAGCCCATTTGAGGCTGTGCATGGGTACAAACCTAGAAAGCCTACATATCTCATTCCTTTGCCTCCGCATGCTAGAGTGTCTATTAGTGCTGAGTCGTTTGCCCAACACATGAAAGAATTACATGAGGAGATCCGCAAACACATTAACAAAAGCAATGAGGTGTATAAAAAGACGGTCGATTCCCACCGACGCCACCAGGAGTTTCACGTGGGTGACTATGTGATGGTAAGAACTGAGAGGCTTTTCCCTGAAAATGTCTCCAAACTAAGGTATCATGGATCAGGCCCCTTCCAGGTTCTGAGGAGGATTGGCACAAACGCTTACGTGTTGGACCTCCCCGAGGAGTACGCAGTAAGTCCCACATTAAATGTGGCTGACTTGGTGCCATATAGGGGTCCCACGGTGACACCTAGTGAGGGAATTGACCCTGTTCCATCTTCTGAGAGAGCCACCACCCATGAGAGAGTTCCACCAGTCCAGAGGGGCCAACGGGAGCAAATAGAGCGGATATTGGATGAACAGGTCACTGTCACCCGGAGCAAAGCATACGAGTGATACTTGGTCAGGAGGAAGGGCCGGCCCCCTTCAGATGATTCATGGGTGAGTAGGGAGGATCTTCAGCAGCTGGACCCCGACCTCCTGGAGCATTACCGCAGTCGAGTGGACCCTTTCTCGACAGAGTCGAGCTCTTCGCAGCCCGGGGGAGTGTGGACGCACTTTTCGTCACTCGTTATTCTCTCGTTGGTTTATTCGTTTATTGAGTGCGTGGGCGTGCCAGTCACCAAAGTGACGATTTATTCGGGCTCCGAAGAGCCCATGGTGCGCTCGATCTGACTTAGTCAGACGATTGTGTGGTTCGTTTCGGGACCAAAACCCGCCGCGCCATAAAGGTCACGGCGTCATTTACATCCCCCATACGAGGGATCACCCTTGATTAATCGCCGAGATTCAGGACCTCATGGCCAAGAGATTGATTGTATAAAAGGTCTATTAGGGGGTATCAAAGTCCCCGCGCAAGGGTGAGAAGAAAACCACTTGAGATCATGTCGGTCATGTGCTGACCATTTAATGTTCGGACGAGTGTCCGTCTCGGGAAAAGCGCGATCGTCGCGGGAAGACCGGAGCATGTGTATGCCAAGGTATGGCAAGTTTATTGTTCGGAAGAACGAAAGACGTTCGGTTAAACCTTGGTTAGAGCGGTCGAAAACCGGTGAACTTGTTGGCCCAGTGCAAGAGCAGGCTGCGACCATACTGCGGTGGGCCCCCCGCGGTCGTAACAAGACTTGCATGAGCGTCATTAATATTTCCGGTGCCAAAGGGCGGCGCAGGAGTATCCCTTGAATTGGCTGAAGAGCCCTGTGTCTCGGAGAAGCGGGCGTTCGAAACATGCCGGTCATTCGGGAGACCATTTAATATTCGGACGGGAGTCTAGCTTGAGAATATTGTAATCGTCGCGGGAGGACCTGGAGCATGTGCATGCTGGGATACGTCAAGTATATCATTCCGAGACACTGAAAACATTCGGTTGAATCTCGGTTATTGTAGCCAGAAACCGGTGAACCTGTTGGCCCAGTGCGAGATCGAGTCAGGACCATATTGGGGGCGCCTCCCGTGGTCCGAACAGGGGTTGCATGGGCATCATTAATATTTCCGGTGCCCGGGGGCAACGGGGGAGAGTCCTGGGACTGGATTTCAAAATCGAAACGCGTTCGAAAGGAGTGGGGTATAGACCGAGGATATGAGCCAGACGATGACCATGATCGGGACAGGCCCGAGGTCTGAGTGTGGCCCACGGAGGTCTTATCGATATTCCCATGGAAGGAGTCCGGGGGTGGCGAGAGTCGTCCTGTTCTAATTCAAATTCCATCGATCACTTGCTGACCTTTTCATGTTTGGGCAAGGGCCCATATTGAGAGTGCGACGCGGGGGGGGGGGGGGGACGCGACCCCGCACCAATGTATGCCAAGTTTACGGCAATTTTAGTGAAAGAGCGGGAGCAAATCCCGATAGGAACGGGTCGGAATTGGTGAGCTATTGGCCCAGGGCAATGCCGGCTCACAACCATGTTGGGGTAGGAGCCACCGGCTATGAAGGTCGCTCACAGGCCTTTTCATGTTCGGACATGGGTCCGTATTAAGAACTCGGCGGGAATCGACGTGAACCCGTTCAAATGTCTGCCGAACGTGCGGCAATTTCAGTAGCGGCTCGGAAGGAATCCGGCCGGAGAAATGAGTCTGGTTTAATCGGAATGTTAGCCCGAGGCGAGGTCGGGTCATGGCCATTTCGGAATAATTCCCAAGACTCAGGCCCAGCCCGCCAGGGCGGCATTGTTGTTCCTTCGGCACCGGGTCACGGGAGAGACGGGGCTGCCACGTGGATTACATTATTTTATTGTTATTTAAAATTTTATCATTATTATTCGTTAATTTATGCTTATCTTTGAGTGAGTTTATTATTACTATTTATTCATTTTTCTTGTGATTTATTCATTTACTATTGTTATTAGTATGTTTGTTATTATTTTTGTTCGTTTTATTATCGTTCATTTGCTTGTCGTGTTTCGTTAAGTTTGTTATTATTATTTATTTTGGTTATCATTTATTTATTCATCATTCTTATTGAGTTTGTTATTATTATTTATTCATCTTTGTTATCATTTATTGGTCTAATTATTATGATTGTTATTATTTATTTGAAGCTTATTATTATTATTGTTTGTTCCTTTATTATTCTTCTTTATTTATACATTTTAGAATTTGTTATTATTTATTATTCGTTATTATTATTATTATTATCATTACTCATATTTTCTGGAGAGAGAATGGGCCATTAGAGGGCTAAAAGGGGTGTACCGCTGAGGGGCTGAGGGCGTGCCACTGAAGGGCTAGGAGGGTGTACCGCTGAGGGGCCTGGGGGTGTGCCGCTGAAGGGCAAAGGGAGTGTGCCACTGGAGGCTGGAGTGTACCGCTGAGGGCCAAAGGGGGCGTACCGCTGGGGTCAAAAGGGTGTACCGTTGAAGGCCAATGGGGTTGTGCCGCTGAGGGCAGTAGGAGTGTACTGCTGAGGGGTCAAAGGGGTGTGTGCCGCTGAGGGCCAAAAGGGCTGTACCGCTGAGGGTAAAGGGGTGTACCGCTGGAGGCGTCAGAGGTTGTACCGCTGAGGGTTGGAGTAGGTGTGCCGCTGAAGAAGGAACGAGCTGGAGGGGTGCACCGCTGAGGGTTGGTAGGGAGTGTGCCGCTGGAGGCTGGTGGGGTGCACTGGTGAAGGTCCATCTGAGTGGGAGGTAAGGGCAGGCATGCCGGTGCAGGTTCTTTCTTTTATTATTTGTTTTAAGGCTTTTCTTTTCTTCTTATCTTGATTTTCAAGTAGTTTTATACAAACTCTTCCCTTGCCTTTATTCTGTTTAGTCTCTCCTCGCAGGTCGGATGTTCGGGCTGTCAGGTAGTTAATCAGCTCAGTTCTCATCACGGTGCCGGCAGCGTCTCGATTAGTCGAAACGTTTTATCGTTGATTGTTTTATTCATTCGTTGCTTCCTTTTGCTTTATTCAACATGTTGTTATTTTCTCACGAAAATTCGGCAGCATCTCCCCTTGACCCGAGGCGTAAGGGAGATAAAGGGAACGCGCCCCCATGGAGTGGCGGAACCCGACAACTGGAGGTGGGCGCCCGGGGGCAACAACACCTTTATAAAACCTCAGCAAACACGAAGGAGAGCGACATGGCCTAAGGCCTGTGGAATTGGACGCGGCAGACTGGGTTTCGGCTACGGCGTACCGGGCTGGGGCATGGCCAAAGTGTGTGCCGCTGAGGGCTTAAAGAGTGTGCCGCTGAGGGCCAAAAAGGGTGTACCGGCTGTAGACACGCCAAAATTGACATTATTTTGAGTATATTTCATATTGCCGTGCAATGCCCCATTTGACCCTCAAAATAGCTTGTTTGAGTGGTTTTTCCCAATTTTCTTGAATTTCTCCTATTTTTCCCCATTTATCTCCTCTTTTCCTATTTTTCTGGATTTTCTGGGCATTTAACTCATTTTTAAAATTCACGACCTGGGAAAGGGCGTGTTTTTTTTAAAAACACGACCTGATCTAGGGCGTTTCTTTGAGAAATGATGCCCATACCTGAGGGCGTCAATTCTTGGGGTTTGACTGACTTCCCCGTTTCAAGCCTTGAAATTAACGCCTTTGGAAAGGGCATGTTTTAAAAACATGACCTGATCCAGGGCGTGTCTCATTTCTCCCCATTTTACCCATTTTTGAAATTAACGCCTTTGGAGAGGGCGTGTTTTTAAAACACGACCCGACCTGGGGCGTTTCTTTATGAAAGGACGCCCTGTGGTGAGGGCGTCAATTCCTGGCATTATCCAATTTTCGAAAAGAATTAACGCCCTTCTTGGGGGCGTGTTTTAATTAACGCCTCTCCCGGAGGCATGTTTCAGATTTATTTCCAAAATTGATCCAGGAAGAGACGCCTTAGCCTAAGGCGTGTTTTTAAGAAACGCCCTCTGGGTAGGTTGTCAATTCTTGAATTGACGCCCTGACCAGAGGCGTGTTTCAGTTTCCGCTTCGCAGCCCTTTCCCCAGAGAGTCCTTGCTTCATTAGACACCTACTTCGTTTGGGCTCTTGCCCATTCCTATCCTTTCCCTCTTGGACTCCTTGCCCATGTTTATCCCCCTTTGATCCTATTTAATAGAGCCATTGGCTCTGTTACGTTTTTTTTGGACACTCCTTCTTCTTTGGACGTTCCCTGTTGCCTTCCCCCCTGTAGTTCTTCTTTTATTTTTTTCTTCTTCTTCTTTTCTTACGCAGGCTGTTGCTGTGGCTGAAGGAGGAGCTTCCCACGTTAACTTCATCATCTTTTGGAAGGCTTCTCCCCATCGAGGATCAAAGCCACCATGCCCCTTCTTCTTTATTTTTATTTCTTTTATTACATCGTTCATATGCATGCATGCATGTTCATACGTATTCATTTTTTAAAACTCAACCACGTTGAGTATCTCCCCTTTTAAGTGCATCTCTTGCACTCTTTTCCTTTATTCTATTTTGCATTCATATCATTCATCTCCCACACCCTCTTTGCATAGGGTTTTAAGGGCAACCACCCTTAAGGTGTGTTCTTAATCATGTTTTCATGCTCATATATTTTCATGAATTGATGCTACACTCACCATGTTCTAATTCATATTATTTTGGTGTTTGTGTCTTTTTTGCAAGGGTAATTAATTGAAGAACTCTCTTCATCGGCCGGCCGATCTTGAAGAGAAAGGAAGCACCTACAATCAACCGCACATTTGAGGTATTTTGCGATCATCTCCCCATATTCATCTCCTCTTGAGACCCTCGCGTCTCTGGCGATCACACACTCTCCTTTTAGCACCTCGTGCTATTTTATTGCTATATTTTTATCACATATTATTATCATCATCATTTTTTTTTTGTTTAAGTGTGGATTTTAAAAGAGATCTACAAATTGGCGATCACGGTGGGACTCTTGGTGTTTTCCTTTATTACCCCTTTCCCCTTAGGCACCCGCGTGTGCCGTCTCCCCTATTGCACCCTCGGTGCGTCTCCCTTTTATGCCCCTCGGGCACCCTCCTTTGGCTTTGCTTTCTTCCCTAAGTGATTTGCCATTTTGTTGTCTTTTCCTTAGAATCTCCACTTATTTAAAATTCTTGATGAGCATGCTTATCCTGTTGATTGCCTTATTTATGTGGTTGTGAGTGTGCCTGTTTAATATTTCTGGCCGTGCTTTCTTGAGGAATTAACGCCTCTGTCAGAGGCGCTTTTTCGATTTCACGCCCTAACTCAGGGCGTCTTATTCGTATTTTACGCCCTCTGACAGGGCGCCTTCCAGCATATTTCATGATATTTCTGGTTTTATTACGCTGCCTGAGAATTCACGCCCTGTTCCAAGGCGTGTCTTTGTTGATTAGCGCCCCTCAGTAAGGCGTTTCTTTTGATTTGACGCCCTCGGTCAAGGGCGTCCTTTCCCCTTATAGCGCCTCACCCTAAGGCGTGTTTTTACTACCCCTGGCGCCTCGCTTTAAGTCACGACAGTCACAGTGTCGTGTCTTTGTTTTGTAGCGCCCCCTGCCAGGTCATGTTTTTCATGATATTTCATATTGACTGATCATATTGTGTGGTTGGCTTGATTTCCCCTGTTGCATTCATTCTTTGCATTTGGTTTGGGAGACCCCCCCTCTTCTTCATTAGGATCCACACACCCTCTTGGAATCGGGATGACCCTCCATTGAGCATTCCGTCTCTTTGGACCGGAAATCCCTTTTCCAAGCCTCCATAAGTCCCCGCACCCGTGGATTCCCTCACGGACGCCGGGCAGGTTGTACCCTTTGAAGTCCCGAGTTAGTTGGCCCTATACATGGTGAGAGAGAGCGTTCCTAGTTGACATTGGAATTAAATCATATTTGAAACTAGGTTTTCCTCCCCTTGTGTGAATCATATCAATTTGCATAAAATCGTTAATTCACCAAGGTTCAAACATCAAAAATCAAAGTAACCATTCCAACTTGTGTGTTTCTTTGCAAATTGTTTGCACATTAAATTGATTGCATAATGGCTTACTTTGATAAACAAAATAACATGTCCAATTCAATTAATATTCATGAGGGTGATCAACCTAGCACATCTTATTCCCCTCAATTTCAACATGTTCATCATAATTCTCACCATTCTTTCAAGGGACCACGTCTTTATTCTTATGGTCATGCTCGACCCATGGGCAATGTCCAATCCAATGGTCCTTCAACTCAATTTCGAGCCACTACTCCCTCGGGATCCTCTCGTCCCAATGATGAGAAGGTCTCCCAGATCATTCATGCATTAGATCATCTTACCCCTCAACAGATCCAAGCCCTTAAGGCTGCCGTTGAGGGTACATCTCATGCATCTCTCCCTCCTTCCAATTCTATACGGGTGGCCCGTCACCCACCTCCTTCCAATTCTATTCGGGTGGCCCATCACCCATCTCCCTCCAATTCTACACGGGTGGCCCATCACCCCCCTCCTCCTTCCAATCTTGATCGGGTAGCCCATTACCCATCTCCTCCTGTTCATTCTACTCGGGAGGCCCATCACCCGCCTCCTTCTATTCCTCCTCCCTCACGGCCCCAAGGCCCATTTATTCATTGCAATCCGGCCCGTCCGGATTCTTTTACGGGTCATCCCGTTAATTCCCCTCCACAGCATTTTTATGCCACTCCCCCTCCTTCAAGGCCCTGCCAACCCTCTGTTGTACAAGTCACACCCCTCCAGCAATCTCTGCTTGATAAGATTACTTTGATGGAGGAACAAATAAAGAGGGTCACGGCTCCTCCTACTCTAGTCAATCCTCTCCATGCCGCTTTGGACGAGATTACAAAGATGGAGAGAGAATGGAAAGACGGGAGGGATGATTATGACTTCGGCATTTCAAGCGATCAAGAGCCGGCAATTGAAGAATCCAAGGCAGTCTACGATGATGATGAAGCTCCGCAGGCACCCCTTCCGAGTTTTCTTAATTTCTCGCTCCCTCCACTGTCATTTGATGAACCTCCTGCTCAGGATGAAACCATCCCTGATCCAACCCCCGTTTACGAGACTAATTGGTGTTATGATGATGGGTCGATACTCCAATCACCCACACCGGCATCTCTTGAGTCTCCTCCTATCCTTGACACCGCATACATTACACCTCCCCCCATTATGCCATTAGCCTCCACCTCGGCCTCCACTTCCCCAATTAGCCTACCATTACCACCAATTCAACCCTCCATTATGCCTTTGACACTTCAACCCTCCACTTTACCTATTCCACCACTTAACCTTTCGCCTTTACCCATGGCTAATCCTGAGCAGGATCCACCAATTTTTGCACTCGAGCCCATCTTGACTGCTCCCGAGCAAAGGGAGAAGCTCGACGTGTTTGAACCTCCACTTACTCATTTGTCAACATCTCCCGTTATACCTCCACCATCCACGGAGCCTTCCGCCTCCGCCTCACCTCCCTTTACTACTCGGAAGGGGAGCACCGCTATAAGTACTTGCGCCAAGGATGATCAAGAGCCGGGCAAGAAGGATTTGGCCGTGGCTATGCCGTTCAAGATACAGGAATTCATTTGTCGGATGCCAATCCGGGTTATTTTGTCGAGCACGATTGAAGAGGCTAAGCCGCTGCCCTTATTCAGAGAAGAATGCCGGGCATCGATGTCGTCTAAGGGCCGGGCAGGGCACCCCTTGTTCCTACTTTCGAATTCTAAATTCATTATTCCTTACAAGGGGCGAATGCCCATTTTGCTCAACTTTTCATATATACCACATTCAATGGGCAACACGATGCTTCCCGTTCCAACTCTCCAACTCCCTCACATTGTTGATCTTTGCCTTCAAAGGGGGTTGCCACTTATTGAAGCTCCTTTTATTGGGCCAATCGGCTGTATTCTTTCACTGCCGTGGAGGGGCAGTTATCTTGGTGCCGAAAGGCCTTCCGCTATTTCATCCGCCTTCTTGTCGATCACATCTTTTCCATGGGCCATTCCCAGGGTTAGGAGGAGGATCTCATCCTCTCGCCCTTCGCATTCTTCATATTCTTTGCATTTCATGCATTCATCACATCCATCCCATTGCATGCATTTGCACCTCCTGCTTCTCGAGTTTCCAAACCCGTATCTTCCCCGCCTTCCGGTACCGCCGGATATTCCGCATTTCCCATCTTATTCATATTCACCTTTTTGTTCACTCCCCTTGGGGCATCGCGTCCCCCTTCCTGTTATCTCCCTGGAACCTCCAGGGATTTTATCCCTCCTCTTTGGGCATCGCGCCCTCTCTGATTTTATTCTTCCGGAACTTCCGAACTTTCCCCTCGGGCATCGCGCCCCTTTCCACCTCATTTCTCCGGAACTTCCGGACCTTCCTGGGCATCGCACCCCTTTCCATCTTATTCCTCCGGAACCTCCGGATTTTCCTCCTAATCATCCTTCATTCCTTTCTCTGTTCCTCGGGCATCGCGCCCCTTTCCATCCTCTTCCTCCGGAACCTCCGGATCTTTCACCCCTCTCTTTGTCCTTTGGGCATCGTGCCCCTCCATTTGCTACCTCCGGAACCTCCGGACCTTCCCCTCGGACATCGCGCCCCTTTCCACCTCATTTCTCCGGAACCTCCGGACCTTCTTGGGTATCGCGTCCCTCCTTCCATCATTCCTCCGGAGCCTCCGGATTCTCCATCTTATTCTCTCTATCATTTTCCACGGCATCACGCCCCTTTCCATCTCATTCCCTCGGAACCTCCGGACCATCCATCTTTCTTCCGATTCATCTTTCTGCTCCTCCGGGATATCACATCCTTCATTTTCTTCTTCCTTGTCCATCATCTTTTTCCCTATTCCTTCCTAGGGCATCGCGTCCCTTCTTTCGTTATCCCTCCGGAGCCTCCGGATGATTCCTCCTATCATGATTTTCCTCCACTGCCTCCGGACCCTCCGGATCCGCCTCTTTCCATCTACCAATTTCTTCTTCTGATTCCCCCTAATTCTGGGTCCGACCCAACTTCTTCCACTTCCACTGCCTTGGGCATCTGCCCATTCTCCCACTGCTTCCGAGGCTTTAGTCCTCACTCCTCCTTCTAATTTTCCACTTCTTCTCTAGACTGTTCCATGTGATCAGGGTCTCCGCGCCTTAGTGAGGGAGTTTTAGCCCTCGCCTCTCTTCCTTTTTTTCCCCTTATTCGTCTGAGTCTGGTCTGGGCACCACTCCTTCTTGTTAAGCCACTTTCAATCCTTTGCTTCCAATCCTTTACCTGCCTAAGAGGACTATCCCACGATGATCATCCGTCTGGGCAGCTGCTTCTACAAAGGTTGCAAGGTAACATTTTGGCGTAAGTACGTATTTTTATGATATCATTCCATCATTACTTCACGCATGATTTTCAAAATGAAGTGCTTCTTAACGAGATTAAGAGTGGTGTTTTAAACCTTTATCATAGGCTTTTATTTAATTAAAATATTCCAAAAAGAGTCTTTAGGCTTGCTTTGCAGCACTCTTGGTTAATAAAAACCCCGCGCTGGGAATTCAACATTCTCTCCCTGCTTGTTAAGAGTAACCCTTAGCTGGGCATTCCACACACTTCACGGCGTCCTTAGCCGGCTCCTTTGGTTAAATACCGTTGCTACCTTGGCCATGCCATGAGTATTTCTGAAAGTCTTTTCTCTTCTTTATTCGGCCGCATGCAGGGGCAAGAGGTTGACGGATGAGGTGACCAACCTTGGTAATCCCCAATACGAGAGGAATCTCAAATAGGGGCAGTCTTGACCCAAAATTAATTTGAATTTTCATATGAATTTCATGATACATCTCGCCAAAAGGGCTATTATGAAAATCAAGAATTTCGATAAATGCAAAATTATGAATTATGGCATGACAAGAGTGGCAAAGTCCCCGCAGGGAAAACCCTGGTCGTATGCATGTCAAGGGTCTAAAAATCAAAGGCACAAAGCCCCGGCACAACAGACTACCTCTTTGAGGGTTAACACCTTGGAAGGAATTCAAGTCTTGATATCTCCCATCCTGCACAAAGCTTATCTCCAATTATTCTTCTCTTCTCCCTCCAAGACCGAATGTTTCTCGGGTATGGCCTTGGTAGGGGCACCGTTGATCAAAGGCGGTCGGTTATAGGGCGCCACCCTTCAATGCACGTCCAGCCTTGGGCAGTTTTAGCGAAAAGGGAAGGAACAAGGACCCCTAGCCAGTGGTTCAAAACACCCTTTGATGCTGCATTAACTAAGTCTAAGTCAAAAATCCAAAAAAAAATTGAATATTTCTCGATCAAAATCTCCATAAAAATTCAAAATATTTTCCAAAAATCTCCATAGAAATTCAAATATTTTCAAAACTCATAAAAATTTGTATTTTTCAAAACTCATAAAAATTTGCATATTGATAAAAACTCATAAAAATTTGCATATTTCAAAACTCCAAAAAAAGTTGCATTGTATTTTCTGATGGTGTTTTGCAGGAACAACTTTGCAAGGACCAAGAGTACGGGATGGGTCCTCTCTCCACTTATTGCTATCAATCTATTGATTCTTCTCGATATTCTCATGACATGCCACCCTGGGCACTTTGATTATCATTTCCTCATATCTCCTGATTATTATTCATCTCCAGATCTTTCAATCAACTCCTGCTGATTCACTTGATCATTTTGCCAATGCGCATTATCATTCCCTGATCACTTTGCCTCTGGGCATTATCATTCTTGATCAATCAACTCCAAATCTTGTTTAGCCAAGTTGTCATCCTCATGACAAAATAACAAACAATGATGATTTGCAATGCCATGATTTAATTTGTGCTATTCATGCCATATACATGTTATACATGTTATTGTTGCTACGCTTGAGTGCCTTGTTCATTGCTTGTTACCTTTTATATCTTGGCTAATGAATTTTTGAGCGCAGGATAAGAAGCTCTTGGTCCCACCGACTGGGTATCATCATCCAAGTCCCACGGTGCTTGCAGCTCATTTCTCAGTCCCCATGCTTATTGCTATTACCATCTCCTGTATGCATTTTACTATATGTTACATATGATACTAGATTATATCAAGGACCTTGTGGCTTTGGTAAATCTGGAATTTGAGTTCCTCTTCATCAAAAACGATGACGATTCCAGAGGAGTTTTAGTCACACGGATAGGCCGTTGAGCCGTCCAAGACTGGGGACGATGGTTCCCTTTTTACGAGTTGGTGCGTGGATAAACGAGCTTCGGCTTAGTATCAGCTCGCAGAATTGGTTTCTTGACCCAGTCTGGGCAGCTTAACAATATTATCCTTGATTATATGATATTTTCATTTGTTTTACTTTTCCCTTTAGCCCAGCATGCATTCATGTAGGAATTTGAAACAATTGTTGAAAAATCATACTGATAAGCTGATTTTGGAGGTTGAATTGATCTTAATCTTTCGCGATATGAGATTTTCCTTGCTGAATTGTGTCTTCAGTTCGCCTTGCTGCTGTTTTGGGTCTTTTCTCGAAAGCTCCTTGTTTGGATTTTATCATCTTATTTTTAATCTCCTTTCCTTTGATCCACCTTGACTGCAGCACGTCCACTGGCTGGTAACCGCTCCCCAATGGTGAAACTTGCAGGTTTGTGACCTGAGGTACTTCCACCGCGTTGGAAGTTGATCATTTATTTTATCTCCTTCGTGCACCGCGTGCACATCTCCCCATTTTATCCAAACATTGTTGATTTCAGTGAATTTCCCGAGATTTGCTTCATCTCGTGCTTTTGATTTAATTCTCATCAAGTGATGTTGATTGCGTGTCTCATCACACCTTGGCATCTACTTTTCAGTTTGCTACGCTCCCTTGCAAAGCAGACGCCAAGGCGGGGCAGCTGTAGACACGCCAAAATTGACATTATTTTGAGTATATTTCATATTGCCGTGCAATGCCCCATTTGACCCTCAAAATAGCTTGTTTGAGTGGTTTTTCCCAATTTTCTTGAATTTCTCCTATTTTTCCCCATTTATCTCCTCTTTTCCTATTTTTTTGGATTTTCTGGGCATTTAACTCATTTTTGAAATTCACGACCAGGGAAAGGGCGTGTTTTTTTTTTAAAACACGACCTGATCTAGGGCGTTTCTTTGAGAAAGGACGCCCATACCTGAGGGCGTCAATTCTTGGGGTTTGACTGACTTCCCCGTTTCAAGCCTTGAAATTAACGCCTTTGGAAAGGGCGTGTTTTAAAAACACGACCTGATCCAGGGCGTGTCTCATTTCTCCCCATTTTACCCATTTTTGAAATTAACGCCTTTGGAGAGGGCGTGTTTTTAAAACACGACCCGACCTGGGGCGTTTCTTTATGAAAGGATGCCCTGTGGTGAGGGCGTCAATTCCTGGCATTATCTAATTTTCGAAAAGAATTAACGCCCTTCTTGGGGGCGTGTTTTAATTAACGCCTCTCCCGGTGGCGTGTTTCAGATTTATTTCCAAAATTGATCCAGGAAGAGACGCCTTAGCCTAAGGGGTGTTTTTAAGAAACGCCCTCTGGGTAGGTTGTCAATTCTTGAATTGACGCCCTGACCAGAGGCGTGTTTCAGTTTCCGCTTCGCAGCCCTTTCCCCAGAGAGTCCTTGCTTCATTAGACACCTACTTCGTTTGGGCTCTTGCCCATTCCTATCCTTTCCCTCTTGGACTCCTTGCCCATGTTTATCCCCCTTTGATCCTATTTAATAGAGCCATTAGCTCTGTTACGTTTTTTTTGGACACTCCTTCTTCTTTGGACGTTCCCTGTTGCCTTCCCCCCTGTAGTTCTTCTTTTATTTTTTTCTTCTTCTTCTTTTCTTACGCAGGCTGTTGCTGTGGCTGAAGGAGGAGCTTCCCACGTTAACTTCATCATCTTTTGGAAGGCTTCTCCCCATCGAGGATCAAAGCCACCATGCCCCTTCTTCTTTATTTTTATTTCTTTTATTACATCGTTCATATGCATGCATGCATGTTCATACGTATTCATTTTTTAAAACTCAACCACGTTGAGTATCTCCCCTTTTAAGTGCATCTCTTGCACTCTTTTCCTTTATTCTATTTTGCATTCATATCATTCATCTCCCACACCCTCTTTGCATAGGGTTTTAAGGGCAACCACCCTTAAGGTGTGTTCTTAATCATGTTTTCATGCTCATATATTTTCATGAATTGATGCTACACTCACCATGTTCTAATTCATATTATTTTGGTGTTTGTGTCTTTTTTGCAAGGGTAATTAATTGAAGAACTCTCTTCATCGGCCGGCCGATCTTGAAGAGAAAGGAAGCACCTACAATCAACCGCACATTTGAGGTATTTTGCGATCATCTCCCCATATTCATCTCCTCTTGAGACCCTCGCGTCTCTGGCGATCACACACTCTCCTTTTAGCACCTCGTGCTATTTTATTGCTATATTTTTATCACATATTATTATCATCATCATTTTTTTTTGTTTAAGTGTGGATTTTAAAAGAGATCTACACCGGCCAGGGGCCAATGGGGTGTACCGCTGGGGGTCAAAAGGAGTGTACCGGCCAAAGGCTAAGGACCAAAGAGTGTGCCGGCCAAGGACTCAACGGGGTGTACCGCTGAAGGTCAAAAGGGTGTGCCAGCCAAGGGCTAATTGGGCGTGCCGCTGAGGGCCAGAATGGTGTGCCGGCCAAAGGCCGGAAAGGTGTATCGCTGGGGGTCAAAAGGGTGTGCCGCTGAGGGCCGAGAAAAGTTTACCGGGGATGTTGATCGGCTAGGCCGAAGGAACTCCTGGCAGGAGGAGGGAGAGAGGCTCAAGGGGTGTTGGGCCTAGGTGTCCAAGGAGAGACGGAAGGGCGTCTCCCCTCAGGCAAATGGGAAGATGCGACAGCGGGGAGGTGAAGGGGCAGCAGGCCCTCTTCCCTCTCTTCCTCTCCTCCCCTCCTCCTCTTCTCCTCTTCTTCACTTCTTCTTCTTCCCTTCGCATGGACGGCGGCGGACGGAGTAGCTAGGGGGAGCCTCCCCTCCTCTTCTTCTTCTCTTCCTTCTTCTCTTCCTCTTCTTCTCTTCATGCGGACGGCGATGGACGGAGTAGCCCGGGGGGAGCCTCCCCTCCTCTTCTTCTTCTCTTCCTTCTTCTCTTCCTCTTCTTCTCTTCACGCAGACGGCGATGGACGGAGTAGTAGTAAGCAATCTCTTCAGCTCCCTGAAGCTCCGCTCACACTTCTCCGTCCAGACAAACTGAACCTGTTTCCGCGTAAGCCTGGTCATCGGGGCCGCAATACGAGAGAAATCCTGAATAAACCTCCGATAATAGCCTGCAAGCCCCAAGAAACTCCGAATCTCCGTGACAGAACTCGGCCTCGGCCACTGCACCACCGCCTCGACCTTGGCCGGGTCCACGGAAACACCATCACCAGAGATAACATGCCCCAAAAAGTGCACCTCTCGGAGCCAGAACTCGCACTTGCTGTACTTGGCATACAACCGGTGACCGCGCAGGGTCTGCAATACCACTCTCAAGTGCTGCACATGCTCCTCAGCAGACTGCGAATACACAAGGATATCGTCCACAAACACGACCACAAACTGGTCCAAGTACGGACGAAACACCCTATGCATCAAATCCATGAACGCTGCGGGGGCATTGGTGAGCCCGAACGGCATCACCAAGAACTCATAATGCCCGTACCTCGATCGGAACGCCGTCTTCTCCACGTCTGACTCTCGGATCCGCAGCTGATAATAACCCGATCTCAAATCGATCCTCGAGAACACCTGGGCCGACTGAAGCTGATCGAACAAGTCATCAATCCGGGGCAACGGATACTTGTTCTTAACAGTCGCCTGGTTCAACTGACGGTAGTCGATGCACAGCCTCAAACTACCATCCTTCTTCTTCACAAACAACACCGGCGCACCCCACGGGGAATAGCTGGGACGAATATACCCCTTGGCCAGCAACTCCTGCAACTGCGCCTTCAGCTCTCGCAACTCAGCAGGCGCCATCCGATAAGGGGCCTTCGACATAGGCGCCGTACCCGGCACCACCTCAATCACGAAATCAATCTCTCGCTGCGGTGGCATCCCTGGTAGTTCCTCGGGGAAAACATCAGGGAACTCGCACACGACAGGAATGTCCTCTACCTCAGGACCCTGCCGCTCGACCAAAACTACGGATGCGAGAAAACCCTGACAACCTGCATCAAGCAAACGACGCGCACGAATAGCCGAAATAAGCAAGCGGGAAGAGGAAAACCGAATACCTTGGAAATAGAAGGTGGGTCCACGAAGCTGTCGGAAGTAGACCTTCTTCGAGCCGCAATCCACCAAGGCATGATGAGCCTCGAGCCAATCCATGCCCAAAATCACATCGAAGTCCTGAAGCGGTAACGCATAGAGTCTAGCCGGTAAGCTCCGCCCTTCCACCCACACGGGTACCTTCTCAAAGCAGTACGGGGTGATCATGAAGTCACCGGTAGGCAACTCTACCGCCAAGTCACAGGACACCTCGGTCACTGGGTCCTCCACGCTCTGAGCAAAATCTTCCGAGATGAACGAATGAGAAGCACCTGAATCGAACAAAACACGAGCCGCACTACCCAAAATCGAAAGAGTACCTTCCACCAAATGCGACGCCTCAGCCTCCGCCCTGGTCAGATGAGTCACTCTGCCTCGGGATCTCTGTCTCCCCACAGTAGCTGACCGTGACAACTGAGGAAACTGTCCCTGCTGATGGTACTGCTGCGGCTGTGCTGATGACTGCTGGGGCCGAAACTGCTGCTGCTGCTGAAACTCGTGCGGCTGGCGCGGTCTCTGCGGACAGTCACGTGCCATGTGCCCTGGCTGGTCGCACCTGAAGCAAATCACGGGCGCCGAACACGGTCTGCCTGGATGAGAACCACCGCACTTGGGACAACCGCCCCGAACACCTGACACCGAACCCTGACGCTGCAAAGCCACGGACTGCTGATCACTGGCCGACGACTCCTGCTGTGACTGCCCCTTCTTACCCCGGCGTCTCCCGCCGAGGCCCGCCTCCTTGAGTAACTTCTTGAGCCTCGAACCAAAGGATGAGGACTCTGGCACAGGAGCCACAGACTGCGTCGCCACGGAGCCACCTGCCGAGAGCTGGACGGTACTCTGCTGCCGCACTGCTGACGGCTGGCCAAAACCTGCCTGCACCTGACTAGCACTGCCCTGCCCTCGAACCTTCTGCAAATCTCTCTCCAGTGCCGATGCTGCCTTGCACGCCGCATCCAAAGTGGTCAATCCTGACGCAAGAAGATGATGCCTCAGCTCTAGCCTCAGACCACCAACAAACTGATCGGTCTTCACCTCCTCATCTGCCATAATATGAGGAGCATAACGGCCCAACTCGATAAACCTGGCACGGTACTGCATCACCGTCATGTCACCCTGAGTCAGCTCCATGAACTCTCGCAACCTCTGCGACCTGACAAAGGACGGACAGAAGGCACGCTCGAAAGCCGTGACGAACTCCTGCCACGCAATCTGCCGAAGAGGACGAGACCTGAATACTGAACCCCACTCTGACGTCCACCAAGTACGGGCCGAACCCTGAAGACGATGAGTAGCCAACGCCACCTGTTCCTCCTCGGAACACTCCATCGCACTGAAAATCCGCTGAACATCATCCAGCCACTCTCTGGCCACCTCAGGATCTGGCTGCCCACTGAAAGAAGGAGGCTGGAACAGCAAAAACTCCTTCAATACGCGACCATGACCACCTCGAGCCTGATCCTCACCAGCTTCGCCACCCTGCTGCTGATGACCTCCCTGCCGCTGCTGAAACACATAATCAAACATGCCTCGGAAGAAGTCGTCCATCCCTGGAGCTCTCGCATCTCTAGATACACCCTCGGAAATTGAAGCCCTGCTCTGCTCCTCTGGACCACCACTAGACTCTCCCTGCTGGGCACGAGTCCTCCTCCGTGGCGCCATAACACATCTGGCATCAAGAAAAACAACCGGAAATCAATAAAACACACGACCCCAAGCCAGTCGCCGACTGTACCGGACATTCATGGACCTCTGGACCACTGCAATTCGTTCCAGGTTCCGATATACCTCCACAACCTCGCTCTGATACCAGCTGTGACGACCCGAGGATCCGAGTACCGGAAAGGAACCGGCGCGTCTCGAATCTCGGCCCGCCAACCCACGAGCCCGAAGACTCGGAAGGGTAGAAAGGAGTGGTGTGGGGTATAAGAGAAAGCTGCAACGACCACAGAGATAGCACAATGAAAAAAAAGGAAATGCACATAATAATATAAATGAATAACTGCTACAAGGTCCACAGTGTCTCATGTCCCAAGGAAAGTACAGTCGACAGGAAAGAAAGTACAACAACACGGGGCATCCCCCGGAGTACAACTACACGGGGCATCCCCCGGCTCTGGCAGACTGGCGACTAACCCTGGCTAGAAGAACCACGCTGAAACTCGGGCGCACCTCCCGTCGACCCCGCCTCACCTGAAGAGCAGGGGTGAGCCTCATCTCATTGGCCCAGTAGGGATCCCGCGAATCCCCACCTCGCACGGAAAACGAGAAAGAAGAGGACAACCCTACCAAACACAAGTACGGTGGAACCGACAAGCTAAAGTAAATAAACGGAAAAAGCCAACTACTCTAGCAGTACCGCACTACGGAACCTCGGTCCCACAAAACGCGAGTCCACGCCTGCCAGTGAACAGGAGCACCACACACTAGAAGAACGACCGGATGCGTCCCCTGACGTCTTATACCGCGTCACAAGTGTCTAGCTACTACGCCCCGGGCGTGAGACTCAGACACACTCAGTAACCGGAAGTAACCGTAAAACAAGGACTAGCTGAAGTCACGCTCGTCAGCGCGGGTCCGAACCCTCAGCCTCGTGTGCACACTCAGACCATACGCCCTAGGCCTGTCCTCTAGCTGGTATTTCCCCCTAAACCCGGACTCGGAAGTACGCGGGGGCCCTGCGGTAACCAGCCTACTCACCGCCTCTCGGGTACGCCGCTCAGCCACTCCCAGGCGAGCCAGCACACGCGTGCCGTGGGAAAGCTACGACTAGTGGAGGGTCACTGAAGGAGTAGACTCTCAAGTCACGGAAAACAACGTCCGAATCCGACAACGTGTGGGAATCACCCCACGCACCAGCCCCGTCGCACGGAGACCCTAGTCGGACAGAAAACGGAGTTGCCACCCTCATGGGGCAACCAGGCATGTGACGGTCTATCCTAGAGCCGTCACAAGCAAGTAACGGTCCGGGCGAGACCGCTACACCCAAACGGCGGTCTAACGAAGGCCGTCACTCGATCCGGGAAAAGGGAAAGTAACGGCGCAGGCCCAGCGCGTTACATGGATGTAACGCACTTAGCCTAGCGCGTTACACGCCCCTCCACGGTAAAAACCAAAAAGGGATGTAACGGCCCTGCCTGGGCGCGTCACTCTCATGTAACGTGCCTGGACCAGCGCGTTACATGGCCCTCACTCCTGGGGTGAACACAGGAAGTAACGCTCCTGCCCCAGGGCGTTACACGCATGTAACGCACCTAGCATGGCGCGTCACATGGCCTGACCCCCAAGGTCAAAACCCAACGGTCGAAAAGCCTGTGATGGCCTGGCCCAGGGGCGTCACTTCCAAACGGCGGTCAGTCGCAGGACCGTTACAGTCCTCGACCCCAAAGGCCAACACTCAGGGAAAGTAACGCACCCCTCTAGGGGCGTTACAGGCATGTGACGGTCACTGGAGTGACCGTCGCTTGCCCCCGAGCACGCTACGGCGGGAAAACCTCAAAAACTTCGACCACGCCCCCGTACCTCCACCGGAGAGGGGGAAATCAAAGGGGAAGACCCCTGGGGACCCCTAGCATGCATCTAAGCCACCAAAACATAGAATCATGGGCTAAAACCATAGATCGGGCGGCTCACCCCCAAAACATGGAAAAACCCCAAAAATGCCCAAACATGCCTCTCTCGGCCTCCCCGCGGCCTACAAACCACGGAAAAGAACGGCGAAGAGCTAGGGAACGTCACCCTACCTTAATGGAGCGAATGCTCCGTCGGATCGTCCACGAATCGTGAAGAACGCTTGAAAACCCTCGTTCTTCCTTAAGCTTCCCACGCTCGCCGCACGCCCCCACGACCGCCTCGCCGCCGCCCACGTCACCGCGCCGTCGCCCCGCCGCCGTCTGCAGCCGGAGGGGAGCTCGCCGTGGCCAACCGGGAGGAGGAGAGGGAGAGGGAGGGGATACGGTGGAGGAGGAAGGAGGAAGAAGAAGAGAGGAAGAAGAAGAAGAAAGAGTGGGGAGAGAGAGAAAATAGGGGGGTTTTTATAGGAAACCCAGAAAATCCAGAAAATTCCAAAAAATAGGAAATCACACCCTCGCGATCCTCGGAACGCACCGATCGCAACGGTACTACTCACGGGCTGGTGAACGACCCGGTTCACCCGCTACAGGGTTCCGAAGGATTTGCCGAAACCCGTACGCGGAAATCGGGAAAACACGCACGGAAAAGCCGCGGATACACTCCGGACCTCCGAAACGACTCCGGATCGCGCCGATCCGAACACGAAAGACGTCCGAAACGAAATTTCAGACACAACAGAGTTGAACACTCCAATAAACCAAATCTGGGACCCACAAGAAAGGATCCGAAAGATCCGGGACACTACAGCCCTCCCCCCTTAAACGAATTTCGTCCTCGAAATTTAAGGACAAGGCACAAGAACGGGGGAAAGACTCACGCAAACAAATAAGGATACAGCTCCCGCATCTCATCCTCACGCTCCCAAGACGCTTCGCCGCCAGAATGACGCTGCCAGACCACCTTAACCAAAGGAATAACCTTGTTCCGCAGGTGCTGCTCTCGCCGATCCTCAATGCGAATAGGAAACTCCGGAAGGGACAGATCTGGGGTCACCTCAGGCCAAACGGCATCCTCGAGAACATGAGAATCATCGGGCATGTACTTCCGAAGCATCGACACGTGGAACACATCATGTACGGCAGAAAGCTCCGGAGGTAACTGCAACCGATAAGCAACTTCCCCGACGCGCTCAACGATGGGGAAGGGACCAACATAGCGGGGACTCAGCTTCCCACGCCTACCGAAGCGCATTACGCCCTTCATGGGAGACACTCTCAAGAAAACTCGATCTCCCACAGCAAAGCTGAGAGGTCGCCTCCTCCGATCGGCATAACTCTTCTGCCGGCTCTGAGCTGCCAACATCTTCTGCCGAACGAGGTGCACCACCTCAACAGACTGCTGTACCAAATCTGGTCCGGTCAAGGCACGCTTGCCTACCTCGAACCAATCAAGCGGAGTCCGACAAGGTCGCCCATACAGCGCCCCATAGGGAGCCATACCAATGCTCGAATGATAACTGTTGTTGTAGGCAAACTCCACTAATGACAGATGGTGGGTCCAACTCCCCTGCCATTCCAAGCAACATGCTCGCAACATGTCCTCTAAAGTCTGAATGGTCCGCTCAGACTGACCGTCCGACTGAGGATGATAGGCCGAGCTGAACGCCAACTCAGTGCCTAGAGCCCTCTGGAAACTCCTCCAGAATCCAGAAGTGAAACGGGGGTCACGATCGGACACAATGGAGATGGGCACTCCATGCAACGGGACGATCCGCTCCACATACAGACGAGCCAAACGCTGCACGCTCCAACTGACCTGGACCGGCAGCAACCGCGCCGTCTTCGTCAGTCTATCCACTAGCAACCAGATACTATCTTCCCCACTGGACGTCCTCGGTAACCCAACCACAAAATCCGTGGTCACGTGGTCCCACTTCCACGCAGGAATGTCCAAGGGCTGAAGAGTACCTCCCGGTCGCTGGTGCTCAGCCTTCACCTGCTGACAGGTCAAACACCTGGCCATAAATTCCGCAACATCTCTCTTCAGGCCAGGCCACCAAAACTGCCTCTTCAGGTTCTGGTACATCTTGGCCGACCCGGGGTGCACGGCATACCGACTCCCATGAGCCTCACGCAATACAGTACGCCGCACTTGCCCCTCGGCCGGCACATACAATCTACCTCTGAACCTCACAGCCCCGTCCTCACCAAGCTCCACCTCGGCTATCGACAGAACACGGGGTAGCTCGGGGTCCGCTCGCTGGGCCTCAGTCACCTGTCGACGCACCGCGGGCGTGACAGTCAGACTCGCAAGGACAGCCGAACCCTGGTCCTGAGGGACCTTGAGCCTAAAAGTCATGGCCGGGACCTGCTCCCAAAGCTTCCACTTCCTCAACAACATCTGACTGACCGTTACCCTCCTGCTCAGAGCATCAGCCACGACATTCATCCTGCCAGGCTGATAAGACAGAGTAACGTCATAATCCTTCATGTACTCCATCCACCTCCTCTGCCTGAGGTTAAGATCCTTCTGCGTAAACACATACCTCAAACTCTGATGGTCAGTGAAGAGCTCAAACCGCTCGCCGTACAGATAATGCCTCCAGATCTTCAGAGCGAAGATCACCGCTGCCAACTCAAGATCATGAGTAGGGTAGTTCACCTCATGTGGCTTCAACTGCCGCGACGCATACGCCACGACTCTCCCACGCTGCATCAACACAGCACCGAGACCTACCCCGGAAGCATCTGTACACACCACGAAACCACCCGAACCAGATGGCAACACCAGAACCGGAGCAGTAGTAAGCAATCTCTTCAGCTCCCTGAAGCTCCGCTCACACTTCTCCGTCCAGACAAACTGAACCTCTTTCCACGTAAGCCTGGTCATCGGGGCCGCAATACGAGAGAAATCCTGAATAAACCTCTGATAATAGCCTGCAAGCCCCAAGAAACTCCGAATCTCCGTGACAGAACTCGGCCTCGGCCACTGCACCACCGCCTCGACCTTGGCCGGGTCCACGGAAACACCATCACCAGAGATAACATGCCCCAAAAAGTGCACCTCTCGGAGCCAGAACTCGCACTTGCTGTACTTGGCATACAACCGGTGACCGCGCAGGGTCTGCAATACCACTCTCAAGTGCTGCACATGCTCCTCAGCAGACCGCGAATACACAAGGATATCGTCCACAAACACGACCACAAACTGGTCCAAGTACGGACGAAACACCCTATGCATCAAATCCATGAACGCTGCGGGGGCATTGGTGAGCCCGAACGGCATCACCAAGAACTCATAATGCCCGTACCTCGATCGGAACGCCGTCTTCTCCACGTCTGACTCTCGGATCCGCAGCTGATAATAACCCGATCTCAAATCGATCCTCGAGAATACCTGGGCCGACTGAAGCTGATCGAACAAGTCATCAATCCGGGGCAACGGATACTTGTTCTTAACAGTCGCCTGGTTCAACTGACGGTAGTCGATGCACAGCCTCAAACTACCATCCTTCTTCTTCACAAACAACACCGGCGCACCCCACGGGGAATAGCTGGGATGAATATACCCCTTGGCCAGCAACTCCTGCAACTGCGCCTTCAGCTCTCGCAACTCAGCAGGCGCCATCCGATAAGGGGCCTTCGACATAGGCGCCGTACCCGGCACCACCTCAATCACGAAATCAATCTCTCGCTGCGGTGGCATCCCTGGTAGTTCCTCGGGGAAAACATCAGGGAACTCGCACACGACAGGAATGTCCTCTACCTCAGGACCCTGCCGCTCGACCAAAACTACGGATGCGAGAAAACCCTGACAACCTGCATCAAGCAAACGACGCGCACGAATAGCCGAAATAAGCAAGCGGGAAGAGGAAAACCGAATACCTTGGAAATAGAAGGTGGGTCCACGAAGCTGTCGGAAGTAGACCTTCTTTGAGCTGCAATCCACCAAGGCATGATGAGCCTCGAGCCAATCCATGCCCAAAATCACATCGAAGTCCTGAAGCGGTAACGCATAGAGTCTAGCCGGTAAGCTCCGCCCTTCCACCCACACGGGTACCTTCTCAAAGCAGTACGGGGTGATCATGAAGTCACCGGTAGGCAACTCTACCGCCAAGTCACAGGACACCTCGGTCACTGGGTCCTCCACGCTCTGAGCAAAATCTTCCGAGATGAACGAATGAGAAGCACCTGAATCGAACAAAACACGAGCCGCACTACCCAAAATCGAAAGAGTACCTTCCACCAAATGCGACGCCTCAGCCTCCGCCCTGGTCAGATGAGTCACTCTGCCTCGGGATCTCTGTAGCTGACCGTGACAACTTAGGAAACTGTCCCTGCTGATGGTACTGCTGCGGCTGTGCTGATGACTGCTGGGGCCGAAACTGCTGCTGCTGCTGAAACTCGTGCGGCTGGCGCGGTCTCTGCGGACAGTCACGTGCCATGTGCCCTGGCTGGTCGCACCTGAAGCAAATCACGGGCGCCGAACACGGTCTGCCTGGATGAGAACCACCGCACTTGGGACAACCGCCCCGAACACCTGACACCGAACCCTGACGCTGCAAAGCCACAGACTGCTGATCACTGGCCGACGACTCCTGCTGTGACTGCCCCTTCTTACCCCGGCGTCTCCCGCCGAGGCCCGCCTCCTTGAGTAACTTCTTGAGCCTCGAACCAAAGAATGAGGACTCTGGCACAGGAGCCACAGACTGCGTCGCCACGGAGCCACCTGCCGAGAGCTGGACGGTACTCTGCTGCCGCACTGCTGACGGCTGGCCAAAACCTGCCTGCACCTGACTAGCACTGCCCTGCCCTCGAACCTTCTGCAAATCTCTCTCCAGTGCCGATGCTTCCTTGCACGCCGCATCCAAAGTGGTCAATCCTGACGCAAGAAGATGATGCCTCAGCTCTAGCCTCAGACCACCAACAAACTGATCGGTCTTCACCTCCTCATCTGCCATAATATGAGGAGCATAACGGCCCAACTCGATAAACCTGGCACGGTACTGCATCACCGTCATGTCACCCTGAGTCAGCTCCATGAACTCTCGCAACCTCTGCGACCTGACAAAGGACGGACAGAAGGCACGCTCGAAAGCCGTGACGAACTCCTGCCACGCAATCTGCCGAAGAGGACGAGACCGGAATACTGAACCCCACTCTGACGTCCACCAAGTACGGGCCGAACCCTGAAGACGATGAGTAGCCAACGCCACCTGTTCCTCCTCGGAACACTCCATCGCACTGAAAATCCGCTGAACATCATCCAGCCACTCTCTGGCCACCTCAGGATCTGGCTGCCCACTGAAAGAAGGAGGCTGGAACAGCAAAAACTCCTTCAATACGCGACCATGACCACCTCGAGCCTGATCCTCACCAGCTTCGCCACCCTGCTGCTGATGACCTCCCTGCCGCTGCTGAAACACATAATCAAACATGCCTCGGAAGAAGTCGTCCATCCCTGGAGCTCTCGCATCTCTAGATACACCCTCGGAAATTGAAGCCCTGCTCTGCTCCTCTGGACCACCACTAGACTCTCCCTGCTGGGCACGAGTCCTCCTCCGTGGCGCCATAACACATCTGGCATCAAGAAAAACAACCGGAAATCAATAAAACACACGACCCCAAGCCAGTCGCCGACTGTACCGGACATTCATGGACCTCTGGACCACTGCAATTCGTTCCAGGTTCCGATATACCTCCACAACCTCGCTCTGATACCAGCTGTGACGACCCGAGGATCCGAGTACCGGAAAGGAACCGGCGCGTCTCGAATCTCGGCCCGCCAACCCACGAGCCCGAAGACTCGGAAGGGTAGAAAGGAGTGGTGTGGGGTATAAGAGAAAGCTGCAACGACCACAGAGATAGCACAATGAAAAAAAAGGAAATGCACATAATAATATAAATGAATAACTGCTACAAGGTCCACAGTGTCTCATGTCCCAAGGAAAGTACAGTCGACAGGAAAGAAAGTACAACAACACGGGGCATCCCCCGGAGTACAACTACACGGGGCATCCCCCGGCTCTGGCAGACTGGCGACTAACCCTGGCTAGAAGAACCACGCTGAAACTCGGGCGCACCTCCCGTCGACCCCGCCTCACCTGAAGAGCAGGGGTGAGCCTCATCTCATTGGCCCAGTAGGGATCCCGCGAATCCCCACCTCGCACGGAAAACGAGAAAGAAGAGGACAACCCTACCAAACACAAGTACGGTGGAACCGACAAGCTAAAGTAAATAAACGGAAAAAGCCAACTACTCTAGCAGTACCGCACTACGGAACCTCGGTCCCACAAAACGCGAGTCCACGCCTGCCAGTGAACAGGAGCACCACACACTAGAAGAACGACCGGATGCGTCCCCTGACGTCTTATACCGCGTCACAAGTGTCTAGCTACTACGCCCCGGGCGTGAGACTCAGACACACTCAGTAACCGGAAGTAACCGTAAAACAAGGACTAGCTGAAGTCACGCTCGTCAGCGCGGGTCCGAACCCTCAGCCTCGTGTGCACACTCAGACCATACGCCCTAGGCCTGTCCTCTAGCTGGTATTTCCCCCTAAACCCGGACTCGGAAGTACGCGGGGGCCCTGCGGTAACCAGCCTACTCACCGCCTCTCGGGTACGCCGCTCAGCCACTCCCAGGCGAGCCAGCACACGCGTGCCGTGGGAAAGCTACGACTAGTGGAGGGTCACTGAAGGAGTAGACTCTCAAGTCACGGAAAACAACGTCCGAATCCGACAACGTGTGGGAATCACCCCACGCACCAGCCCCGTCGCACGGAGACCCTAGTCGGACAGAAAACGGAGTTGCCACCCTCATGGGGCAACCAGGCATGTGACGGTCTATCCTAGAGCCGTCACAAGCAAGTAACGGTCCGGGCGAGACCGCTACACCCAAACGGCGGTCTAACGAAGGCCGTCACTCGATCCGGGAAAAGGGAAAGTAACGGCGCAGGCCCAGCGCGTTACATGGATGTAACGCACTTAGCCTAGCGCGTTACACGCCCCTCCACGGTAAAAACCAAAAAGGGATGTAACGGCCCTGCTTGGGCGCGTCACTCTCATGTAACGCGCCTGGACCAGCGCGTTACATGGCCCTCACTCCTGGGGTGAACACAGGAAGTAACGCTCCTGCCCCAGGGCGTTACACGCATGTAACGCACCTAGCATGGCGCGTCACATGGCCTGACCCCCAAGGTCAAAACCCAACGGTCGAAAAGCCTGTGACGGCCTGGCCCAGGGGCGTCACTTCCAAACGGCGGTCAGTCGCAGGACCGTTACAGTCCTCGACCCCAAAGGCCAACACTCAGGGAAAGTAACGCACCCCTCTAGGGGCGTTACAGGCATGTGACGGTCACTGGAGTGACCGTCGCTTGCCCCCGAGCACGCTACGGCGGGAAAACCTCAAAAACTTCGACCACGCCCCCGTACCTCCACCGGAGAGGGGGAAATCAAAGGGGAAGACCCCTGGGGACCCCTAGCATGCATCTAAGCCACCAAAACATAGAATCATGGGCTAAAACCATAGATCGGGCGGCTCACCCCCAAAACATGGAAAAACCCCAAAAATGCCCAAACATGCCTCTCTCGGCCTCCCCGCGGCCTACAAACCACGGAAAAGAACGGCGAAGAGCTAGGGAACGTCACCCTACCTTAATGGAGCGAATGCTCCGTCGGATCGTCCACGAATCGTGAAGAACGCTTGAAAACCCTCGTTCTTCCTTAAGCTTCCCACGCTCGCCGCACGCCCCCACGACCGCCTCGCCGCCGCCCACGTCACCGCGCCGTCGCCCCGCCGCCGTCTGCAGCCGGAGGGGAGCTCGCCGTGGCCAACCGGGAGGAGGAGAGGGAGAGGGAGGGGATACGGTGGAGGAGGAAGGAGGAAGAAGAAGAGAGGAAGAAGAAGAAGAAAGAGTGGGGAGAGAGAGAAAATAGGGGGGTTTTTATAGGAAACCCGGAAAATCCAGAAAATTCCAAAAAATAGGAAATCACACCCCCGCGATCCTCGGAACGCACCGATCGCAACGGTACTACTCACGGGCTGGTGAACGACCCGGTTCACCCGCTACAGGGTTCCGAAGGATTTGCCGAAACCCGTACGCGAAAATCGGGAAAACACGCACGGAAAAGCCGCGGATACACTCCGGACCTCCGAAACGACTCCGGATCGCGCCGATCCGAACACGAAAGACGTCCGAAACGAAATTTCGGACACAACAGAGTCGAACACTCCAATAAACCAAATCCGGGACCCACGAGAAAGGATCCGAAAGATCCGGGACACTACAGGCAGCGTGGCCCTCTCCCCAGGCGACACCTCGGATGGCCCATTGCGCGCCAAGGATCCGTAGGGCATGGGCTCCGTTGAAGATGCTTCACGCTGTGCCGCTGGCGGGCTGAACATGCGTGCCACGGGGGAGCCAAAAGGGCGTACCGCTGGAGCCCGAATGGGCATGCCGCTGAACGGTCTGCAGGGCGTGCCGCTGGGGACCCTGCGGGGTGTGTCGCCGAAGACCCCCCAGGGGGCGTGCCGTTGAAGACCCCCCCAGGGGGGTGTGCCGTTGAAGACCAAATGGGCTGTGCCGCTGAGGCCCCTGGGGTGCCTGCCGCTGAAGCCACCAGGGCGTGCCGTTGAGGCCCCCCCCCCCCCCCCCCCCGCTGGGGGTGTGCCGCTGAACCCCCTGGGGGGGTGTACCGTTGAAAGGCCTTGGGGCCGTGCCGCTGAAGGGCTCCCGAGGGGGTGTGCCGCTGGGGCTTGAACGGGCCGTGCCGCTGGGGCTGCCCAAGGGGTGTGCCGTCGAAGGCCACCTCAAGGGCGTGCCTCTGGAGACTCCCCCAAGGGGAGTGTGCCGTTGAGGGCTCCCCAGGGGGTGTGTGTACCCGGGGTTGTTCTGAGCCCATTGTGGGCTCGAGTCATGGCCCGTTTGGTTCTCTTTGAGGCCCACGAGCTATGAGGCCTTTTGTGCTTGATTTCTCCGGGGTTTCTTCACTCGGCGCCGTTGTTGACGCGAGGCCGAGTAGGATATCCAGGTATGCATTTTTTTGGTGTCCACAAATGCCCCCCACCCATGGGTAGCGCAGGCGAAGGATGAGCCGGGCGGTGCCCGTGGGTGTACTTGTCTCTTTTCTCTTCGTCGGTGCCGACGGGGTGTTGAGAGCCGAAGCGACATATTGGTCTCTCCATCGGTGCCGACAGGGCGTCGGGAACTGAAGTAGTATGTTGGTCTCTTCATCAGTGCCGACATGGTGTCGGGAACTGAAGCGGCATATTGGCCTCTTTGTTTCTTCATCAGTGCCGACGGGGTGTCGGGAGCTGACCTGCATTGTTGTCTCTTTGTCTCTTTGTCAGTGCCGACAGGATGCCGGGGACTGACATGGCTTATTGATCTCTTGGTCTCTTGGTCTCTTCGTCAGTGCCGATAGGATGCCGGGAACTGACATGCTTTGTTGACCTCTTGGTCTCTTGGTCTCTTCGCCAGTGCCGACGGGGTGTCGGGAGATGGTCTGGTTTATCGTCTCTTGGTCTCTTCGTCAGTGCCGACAGGATGCCGGGTGCTGACCTGGTTTGTTGTCTCTTAGTCTCTTCTTCAATGCCGACAGGATACCGGGCACTGACCTGGTCTATTGTCTCCTTGTCTCTTCGCCAGTGCCGACAGGGTGTCGGGAGCTGGCCTGGTCTGTTGTCTCTTTGTCTCTTCGCGAGTGCCGACAGGGCGTCGGGAGCTGGCCTGGTCTGTTGTTCTCTTTGTCTCTTGGCCAATGCCGACAGGGCATCGGGAGCTGGCCTGGTCTGTTGTCTCTTTGTCTCTTCGCCAGTGCCGACAGGGCGTCGGGAGCTGGCCTGGTCTGTTGTCTCTTTGTCTCTTCGCCAGTGCCGACAGGGCGTCGGGAGCTGGCCTGGTCTGTTGTTCTCTTTGTCTCTTCGCCAATGCCGACAGGGCATCGGGAGATGGCCTGGTTTGTTGCCTCTTTGTCTCTTCGCCAGTGCCGACAGGGCGTCGGGAGCTGGCCTGGTCTGTTGTCTCTTTATCTCTTTGCCAGTGCCGACAGGGCGTCGGGAGCTAGCCTGGTCTGCTATTCTCTTGGTCTCTTTCTCTTTCTTTTCTTCTCTCTCTTCTCTTCTTCTCTTCTTTTCCTTCCCTTCTCCTTTTGTCTTCTCTCTTTTTTTGTTCCTTTGTTGTTGTTTTGTCTCTCTTCTCTTTTTTTTTTCCTTTTTTTTTCTTCTTGTTCTCTTTTTTTCTTCTCTTTTTTTTGAACAACTCCGGGTGGCTGATGGCGTGGATGCCAATTATATAAGAGCTGTCGGCGCGACGGCCAATGATTGAAAGCTGTTGGCGTGGGAGCCAACAAGTGAAAGCTATCGACCCGAAGGTCGATGACTGAAAGCTATCGGCTCAGGGGCCGATGATTGAAAGCTGTTGGCATGGGAGCCAATAATTGAAAAGCTGTCGACCCGAAGGTCGATGATTGAAAAGCTGTTGGCATGGGAGCCAATAATTAGAAAGCTGTTGGCATGAGAGCCAATAATTAGAAAGCTGTTGACCTGAAGGTCGATGACTGAAAGTTGTCAGCTCAGGGGCCGATGATTGAAAACTGTTGGCATGGGAGCCAATAATTGAAAAGCTGTCGACCCGAAGGTCGATGATTGAAAAGATGTTGGCATGGGAGCCAATAATTAGAAAGCTATTGGCATGGGAGCCAATAATTGGAAAGCTGTCAACTCGAAGGCCGATGAGGGAGGCCAAAATAGCCGTGGCTGGAAGCAGGCTGCGGGAGCTGAAGTTGGGAGATTAATGGGCTGCGAGGGCAAGAGGTAGGCTAAGGTGGCCGATATTGGGCTCTACGAGCCGGAGCTGGGAAAGTAGGCTGCAATAGCCAAAGTTGAGTTTATTGCATACGCACATTATTGTTATTTTATTATTTTCATTATTGTTATTATTTTTTTTATGTTGTTTGTTTGTTTGTTTTTGTTATATTTTGTTGTTGTTGTTGTTGTTGTTGTTTATATATATATATATATATATATATATTTATCATCATTTTTTCTTTTTTTTTAATCATGCAAGCATTCATTAGCAGGCATAGCATAAATATAAGTAAGGCGGCTCCCTCTATAGGGGATAGGATAGGGACATTGCCCGTAATTCGTAGACGCGGCGCGGGCCACAGGGCACAACTGAGGGGTGGTGAACCCGTCAAGAGGATATCGCATGTCTTGCATGCATAGCCTAAATTCACGCATTTCACCCGAGGCAATTCTCTGTGGCGTGGCAGTGCAAATGTGTGAACAAAGGGCCCTAACCATAGGGATATGCAGGTTTTCCTGGTGACACTCGAGGATCACTCTAGCGCCTACACATTAGTTCCAGGTTTTCGACTTTCGGTAGCTTCACACAGCCCCCATCTGTTTATTTTGTAGCAGATTTCACCGTTCGGCGTGAGTCTCCTCATGTGTCTCAATGGGGATTCCCGGCTACTAGGATTCATCCTTATTATAATTCGCTTCACCATTTCACGCGAGTCTCCTCATGTGTCTCAATGGGGATTCCCGGCTACTCGGATCCTCGTGTCTCTCCTTTTTTTTCCTCTTTTTCTCTCTCTCTTTTTTTTTAACAGTAGGGGTAGGCAGCTTTTTCCTCACGATTACCTTTCACGCGAGTGCAGGAATTCAAGCATCCGTAGAGTGCTAAGAAGAAATTCGGGCAATCCCTATAGTTGAAGGCTATTGGACACATTAAGTGTGAAGTGTAGGAGCGTTGCCTCAGGTTTATATTGTGAGTTGGGCTTAGCGATTCAGCTATGACTCTTCCCCTTGACGTGTGCACTCGCCATAATTGGGTTCCCTTCAAGCGTACGCCGTGACGCGCGTGCATCCGGAATCGGGGCGATATTATTTAGCAAGGAAACACGGTCCTAGAAAATCTCAAGGAGGTGTATTATTCTATATTAAGTAAGCATGCAAACAGGGCAATCATGCATTCTCCTTTTTTTTGTTTTGTTTTTGTTTTCTTCCCCTTTTTGTTGTTTTTTTTGTCTATTTGTTTGTTTGTTTATTTTTTGGGTGTTGTTGTTGTTTGTTTGTTTTGTTTATTTGTTTTTTGTTATTTTTTTTATTTTATAAGAAAATATTGTTGTTACGTATAAGTGTAGTGGTAGTAAAGATATTAGGGAAGCAGACCACGAACGGCTGAAAGGGTATTGGGGAAGCGGGCTATAGAAGCCGGGAGACACTGGGAAGAGGGCTACAAGGGCCAAAGGTTGGGGAAGCAGGCTACGAGAGCCAACATTGGGAAGTAGGCCATAAAGGCAAAGGGAAGCAAGCTGCAAGAGCCAAAGTTGGGAAGCAGGCTATAAAAGCCGAAGGGAAGCATGCTACGAGAGCCAGAGACAAGCAGGCTATGAGGGCCAGAATTGGGAAGCAAGCCACGAATGCCAAAGATAAGCAGACTACGGAGGCCAGAATTGGGGAAGCGGGCTATAAGAGCCGAGGGGCGTCAGGTAGCAGGACGTGAGAGTCGAAGAGAATGGTCGCTTTTATCCTCTGGCCGGGGACGGATCCGAACCAAAGTGGAAGGTTTTTTTTTTTTTTGCTCCCTGGCCGGGGAAGGATCCGAACCAAGGTGAGAGGTCATTTTTTTTTGATTGGGAAGCTGTCGGCTGGGGTGCCAATGATGAGATAGCTGTCGGCTAGGAGCCGATGATGAGATAGCTGTCGGCTAAAAGTCGATGATGATATAGCTGTCGACCCGAAAGTCGATGAGGAGGTAGCTGTCGACCTGAAGGTCGATAATTAGATAGCTGTCGACCCGGAGGCCGATGAAGGGGTAGCTGTCGGCTTGAAGCCCCGATGGCTGAAAGTTGGTTGGTTTAACACTCCGTCGGCGGAAGGTCTAGTCGGTTTAACGTCCCGTCGGTGGAAGATCTAGTCGGTTTAACGCCCCGTCGGCGGAAGGTCTAGTCAGTTTCTGCTTGTTGGATGGCTGGAGGTCGGAGGTAAAAGTTTGCCTCGTGACCCTTCTTTCTCTTCTTCTCTTCTTCTTTTGTAGGGAGGCGGGTGCGGGGACCATGTTCACCTCATGTCTCTTTTTTTCCTCTTCTATTCTTCTTTTGTAGAGAGGCAGGTGCAGAGACCATGTTTGCCTCATGACTGTTCTCTTTTTTTCTCTTCCTCTTCTATGGAGAGGCAGGTGCAAAGACCGTGCTCGCCTCGTGTCTCTTTTTTCCTTCTATTCTTTTGTATGATGAGGCGGGCTCGAGGGCCACGTCTGTCTCATGTATCTCTTCTTTCCTTTTCTTCTCTTCTTTTTTGTTTGGTGAGGCGGGCTCGAGGACCATGTCTGCCTCATGTCTCTTTTTTTTCTTCTTCTTTTGTGGAGAGGCCGGTGCAAGGACCATGTGCGCCTCATGTCTCTTTTTCTTCTCTTTTTTTCTTCTCTTCTTCTTTTGTGTAAAGAGGCGGGTGCAAGGACCGTGTTCGTCTCATGTCTCCTTTTTCTCTTCTATTCTTCTCTTCTTCTTTTATGTAGAGAGGCGGGTGCAAGGACCATGTTCGCCTCATGTCTCCTTTTTCTCTTATATTCTTCTCTTCTTCTTTTGTGTAGAGAGGCGGGTGCGGGGACCATGTTTGCCTCATGATTGCTCTTTTTCTTCTTCTCTTCTTCTTTTATAGAGGGGCAGGTGCAGAGACCATGTTCGCCCCATGATTGCTCTTCTTCTTCTTCTCTTCTTCTTTTGTAGAGGCAGGTGCAAGGACCATGTTTGCCTCGTGATCATTTTTTTCTTTTCTTCTCTTCTTCTCTTGTGTAGAGAGGCGGGTCCAAAGACCGCATTTGCCTCAAAATTGCTCTGTTTCTTCTTCTCTTCTTCTTTTATGGAGAGGCAGGTGCAAAGACCATGTTCGCCTCATGACCATTCTTTTTTTTTTCTTTTTCTCTTCTTCTTTTATGGAGAGGCAGGTGCAGAGACCATGTTCGCCTCATGACCATTCTTTTTTTTCTTTTTCTCTTCTTCTTTTATGGAGAGACAGGTGCAGAGACCATGTTTGCCTCGTGATCATTTCTTTCTTTTCTTCTCCTCTTCTTTGTGATGAGGCGGGCTCGAAGACCACGTCTACCTCATGTGTCTTCTTTCGATTTTGCTCTTCTTCTTTTGTGTGAAGAGGCGGGTCCAGGGACCACGATTGCCTCATGTGTCTTTTCTTCATCTTCTTCTCTTCTTTTGTGTGATGAGGCGGGCTCGAAGACCACGTCTGCCTCGTGACTCCTTTTTTTTCTTCTTTTCTTTTATGGGATGAGGCGGGCTCGAAGACCACGTCTGCCTCGTGTGCCCCCTTTTTTTTCTTTCTTTTCTGCTCTTCTTTTCTCATTAACGCTTTCATGCTGGAGTCTATTTCTCTTAATATGCCCCCAGGTTGGGGTGTAGCTTCATTCGGTGTGCATCCCCCCTGAGGGGTGTGCTTTGCCTCTTTGCTTCTGTGCCCCCAGGCAGGGTGTATTTTTTTGACTTCTATGTCCCCAGACCAGGGTGTGTTTTTTTTAATGCCCCCAAGGCGGGGTGTAGCTCTCTTCAAATGCTCCCATGGTGGGGTATACTCTTCACGGCTTCTATGCCCCCATGTGGGGTATGTTTTTTCTTCATATGCCCCTAGGCCAGGGTGGACCTTTCTTCATATGCCCCTGAGCCGGGGCGTGTTCTTTGTAGCTTCTATGCCCTCGAGGTGAGGTGGATTTCTTTCTTTGTATGTCCCCAGTCCGGGGTGTGCTCTCTTTTCATGTGTCCCCTGGTCGGGGTGGATTCTCTTCTTCTTATACCCCCATGGCGGGGTATGTCTTTTCCTTCATGTACCCCCATGTCGGGGTGTATTTCCTCTTCAAATGCCCCTAAGCCGAGGCGTGTTCTTTGTAGCTTCTATGCCCCCCCCTGGCGGGGTATGTTCCTTCTTCAAATACCCCTAGGCCGGGGTGAACTTTTCTTCAAATACCCATGAGTTGGGGTGTGTTCTTTACAGCCTCCAGGCCCTTGAGGTGAGGTATGTTTCTTCTTCATATGCCCCTGGCACGGGACATATCTCTCTTCAAATGCCCCCGGGACCGAGGTGCATCTTGTGCTTCTTATGCCCCGCCCTGAAGCCGGGGTGTATCTTTTGCTTCTTACTCCCCCCCCCTTGAGGCGGGGGTGTGTCTCTTTACGGCTTTTGTGCCCCCGGACGGGGTATGTCTCTTCTTTAAATGTCCCAAGTCTGGGTGTATTCTTTTGTTCTTTATGCCCCCAGGGCGGGGTGGATTCTTCGTCAAATGCCCCAGAGCCGGGGTGTATTCTCTTCACGCGCCCCCGGGCGGGGTGTGTCCTTCATGGCTTCTATGCCCCCAGACGGGGTGTGGCTTCTGCTTTTTGTGCCCCGGAGCGGGGTATGTTTTTTGCTTCTTGTACCCCCAAAGGGAGGTGTTTTTCTCTTCATACCCCCCCCCCCGGGAATGGAGTGTATCTTTACTTTTTGTGCCCCCAGGCGGGGTGTATTTTTTTACTTCTTGTACCCCCAAAGGGAGGGTATGCTTTTTTTTTTTCTAATCCCCCCGAGGCGGGGTGTAGCTCTCTTCAGATGCCCCCATGGTGGGGTATACTCTTCACGGCTTCTATGCCCCTAGATGGGGTATGTTTCTTCTTCAAATACCCCTAAACCATGGTGGACTTCTCTTCGTATGCCCCTGAGCCGGGGTGTGTTCTTTATAGCTTCTAGGCCCTCGAGGCGAGGTATGTTTCTTCTTCATGTGCCCCGGGCACGGGGCGTAGCTTTCTTCAAGTGCCCCCGGGACGGGGTGTATCTTTCGCTTCTTATGCCCCCGTGAGGCCGGGGTGTATCTCTTTACGGCTTCCGTGCCCCCGAAGCGGGATGTGTTGTTTCTTCAAATGCCGCTTGGGCGGAGTATATCTTTCTTCTCATGCTCCCAAGGTGGGATGTATGTCCTTTCGCTTCTGTGCCCCGGGTCAGGGTAGATGCTTCTGCTTCTTATGTGCCAAGGGCGGAGTGTGATTTTTTGTGCCCCGAGAGCGAGGCAGGTGCTTCTGCTTCTTATGCTCCCCGGGGCGGGGTACATTCCTTGCTTCTCATAACCCCATGGCGGGATGTGCTTCTTTCTTCAAATGTCCCCAGGCCGGGGTGAATTCTTTTCTTCTTCCTGGACACACCCGGGGGGGATGCTTGCTTCTTGTGCTCCCAAGGTGGGGTGTATTGTTGCTTTTGATGCCCCCAAGGTGGGGCGCATTGCTGCCTCTGATGCCCCTATCTCGGGGTATATTCTTTCTTCATGTGCTCCCAGGTCGGGATGTATGCCTCTTCGCTTCGGTGCCCCCGGGTGGAGGCGTACTCTATCTCTTTGCTTCTGCGTCCCCCCGGGTGGGGTATGTTTCTTCTTCAAATATCCCTAAGACGGGATGCATTCTTCTCTTTCTTATGCTCCCGAGACGGGATGTATCTTCTTCAAATACCTCTAAGCCGGGGCGTATTCTTCATGGCTTCTATGCCCCCTGGCGGGGTTTGTTTTGCTTCTCGTACCCCCAGGGGTGGGGTGGAATTCTCTTCAGTTACCCCTGAGTCGGGGTTGATTCTTCTACCTCTTATGCCCCAAGGTGGGGTGCACTTTTCTTCATATGCACCCTAAACCGGGGTGCAACTCTGTTTCTTCTCATGACCCCAGGCTGAGGTAGTCTCTTCTTCTTATGCTTATGTGCTCCCGCATCGGGGTGTATTCCTTTCTTTACGTGCTCCCCTAAGCCGGGGAATATTGGGTGTTCTGCTTCAGATGCCCCCCGGGGGGGAGGGGGTATATATATATGTTACTTCATGGATCCTGAGGACGGGATGTATTCCTTCTTCGAATGCCCCTAGGTCGGGGTTGATTCTTCTCTTATTATGCTCCCCGGGGCGGGGTTTGTTTCTTCTTCAAATATCCCTAAGATGGGATGTAGTCCTTCGCCTTATGTGCCCTCGAGTCGGGGTGGATTCTCTTCATGTGCCCCCATGGCAGGGCGTATTCTCTTTATGTGCCCCCCTGGAGTGGGGTTCGCCTCTTTATTTGTGTACCCCCGGGTAGGGGCGAATTCATGCTCCTTATTCCCCGTGGCATGGTATGGTCTTGGCTTCTTATGCCCTCATGACGTGGTGGATGCATGCTTTATATGCCCCCGTACCGGGGTATATTTCTTCCTCGAATGCCCCTAAGCCGGGGTGTGGGTTCTGCTTCTTATGCCCCGGAGCGGGGTATGCTTCTCTTCATATTCCCCTAAGTCGGGGTGTATTCTTTTGCTCTTTATACCCCTAGATCGGGGTGAGACTATGTTGCTTCTTATGCCCCCAAGGTGGGGTATGTTTCTCTTCATGTGCCCCACAGTCGGGGTATGTCTTCTGCTTCTATGCCCCTGGACCGGGGTATGTTCTCTTCTTCGAAGGCCCCTGAGCTGGGGGGGGTAGCTCTGTTGTCTGTTGTGCCTCCGGACGGGATAGAATCTCTTCATGTGCCCCCAGGAGTGGGGTGTATCTTCTTTTGCCTCCTATGCCCCCATGGCGGGGTATATCTCTTCTTCTTATCCCCCATGGCGGGGTATGTGCATGCTCTCTTCGGGGATGGTGGCCGTGCTCGGCCTCATTGCTATAAAGCATTCCGCACAGCAAGCGGCAGTTCTTCAAGCTACAGTTGCGGCTTGTTGGGTCTTTTAACAGCCACCCAAGGGGCCGTCTTATGCCGGATAGAGGCAGCAGGAAGGAGGAACGGGCCGGGTCAGAGCACCGCGGCCTCGGGACCTCGTAGAGTCGGGCTGGATGCCGTCCTTCTTCTTGTTTTCTTGGTCGGCGATGCTGGCCAACTTTTCTTCTTTCTTTCTTTCTTCTTCTCTTTTTTTTCCTTTTTTTCTTTTTTTTTATATGATTGACCAGGGCGGAGGTGCAGGAGAGCGCTCACCCCCTCAGAAAGGGGATGAGTGGTTCGCTCCATCGCATCAACCCCGCAGTGGTAATCTTTGTTTAGCACGGGTCTCGATGGACGTGGCCGTGCAACCCTCTCTTGTCAATTCTTTCTCTTCTTTTTCTTTTCTCCCCTTTTTTTCTCCTTCTTTTCTTCTTTTCTTCTTTTCTTCTTCTCTTCTTTTCTTCTCTTTCTTCTTGAACAAAGGGGGTTTGATTTCCCCTCCCTTCTCTTCTCTTTCTCTTCTCCTTTTCTTTTTTTTTAATAACAGCCCCCATGTTTCCTGGAAGCTGCATATGCTTCGAAGCAGCGTCCTTGAGGTCGCGAAGGCAGCTGCATCGAGTCTGGATTTTCTCCCCATAGGACTGGCGAAGACAGCACCTGCAATTCATCAAAGTAGGCAAACGTCGTTTATTAGGGGGCCATGAGGCCCTGAATCTCGGCAAAGAGATGAAGGGTGGTTTGGTCCCACCGGGCGTGCCAGAGTTGTGGACACACTTTTTGTCACTCGTTATTCTCTCGTTGGTTTATTCGTTTATTGAGTGCGTGGGCGTGCCAGTCACCGAAGTGACGATTTATTCGGGCTCCGAAGAGCCCATGGTGCGCTCGATCTGACTTCGTCAGACGATTGTGTGGTTCGTTTCGGGACCAAAACCCACCGCGTCATAAAGGTCACGGCGTCATTTACATCCCCCATACGAGGGAACACCCTTGATTAATCGCCGAGATTCAAGACCTCATGGCCAAGAGATTGATTGTATAAAAGGTCTATTAGGGGGTATCGAAGTCCCCGCGCAAGGGTGAGAAGAAAACCACTTGAGATCATGTCGGTCATGTGCTGACCATTTAATGTTCAGACGAGTGTCCGTCTCGGGAAAAGCGCGATCGTCGCGGGAAGATCGGAGCGTGTGTATGCCAAGGTATGGCAAGTTTATTGTTCGGAAGAACGAAAGACGTTCGGTTAAACCTTGGTTAGAGCGGTCGGAAACCGGTGAACTTGTTGGCCCGGTGCAAGAGCAGGCTGCGATCATACTGCGGTGGGCCCCCCACGGTCGTAACAAGACTTGCATGAGCGTCATTAATATTTCCGGTGCCAAAGGGCGGCGCGGGAGTATCCCTTGAATTGGCTGAAGAGCCCTGTGTCCCGGAGAAGCGGGCGTTCGAAACATGCCGGTCATTCGGGATACCATTTAATATTCGGATGGGAGTCCAGCTTGAGAATATTGTAATCGTCGCGGGAGGACCTGGAGCATGTGCATGCTGGGATACGGCAAGTATATCATTCCGAGACACTGAAAACATTCGGTTGAATCTCGGTTATTGTAGCCGGAAACCGGTGAACCTGTTGGCCCAGTGCGAGATCGAGTCAGGACCATATTGGGGGCGCCTCCCGTGGTCCGAACAGGGGTTGCGTGGGCATCATAAATATTTCCGGTGCCCGAGGGCAACGGGGGAGAGTCCCGGGACTGGATTTCAAAACCAAAACGCGTTCGAAAGGAGCGGACTATAGACCGAGGATATGAGCCAGACGATGACCATGATCGGGATAGGCCCGAGGTCTGAGTGTGGCCCACGGAGGTCTTATCGATATTCCCATGGAAGGAGTCCGGGGGTGGCGAGAGTCGTCCCATTCTAATTTAGATTTCATCGGCCACTTGCTGACCTTTTCATGTTTGGGCAAGGGCCCATATTAAGAGTGCGACGCGGGGGGGGGGGGGGGAGGACGCGACCCCGCACCAATGTATGTCGAGTTTACGGAAATTTTAGTGAAAGAGCGGGAGAAAATCCCGATAGGAACAGGTCGGAATTGATGAGCTATTGGCCCAGGGCAATGCCGGCTCACAACCATGTTGGGGTAGGAGCCACCGGCTATGAAGGTCGCTCACGGGCCTTTTCATGTTCGGACATGGGTCCGTATTAAGAACTCGGCGGGAATCGACGTGAACCCGTTCAAATGTCTGTCGAACGTGCGGCAATTTCAGTAGCGGCTCGGAAGGAATCCGACCGGAGAAATGAGTCTGGTTTAATCGGAATGTTAGCCGGAGGCGAGGTCGGGTCATGGCCATTTCAGAATAATTCCCAAGACTCAGGCCGAGCCCGCCAGGGCGGCATTGTTGTTCCTTCGGCACCGGGTCACGGGAGAGACGGGGCTGCCACGTGGATTACATTATTTTATTGTTATTTAAAATTTTATCATTATTATTCGTTAATTTATGCGTATCTTTGAGTGAGTTTATTATTACTATTTATTCATTTTTCTTGTGATTTATTCATTTACTATTGTTATTATTAGGTTTGTTATTATTTTTGTTCGTTTTATTATCGTTCATTTGCTTATCGTGTTTCGTTAAGTTTGTTATTATTATTTATTTTGGTTATCATTTATTTGTTCATCATTCTTATTGAGTTTGTTATTATTATTTATTCATCTTTGTTATCATTTATTGGTCTAATTATTATGATTGTTATTATTTATTTGAAGCTTATTATTATTATTGTTTGTTCCTTTATTATTCTTATTTATTTATACATTTTAGAATTTATTATTATTTATTATTTGTTATTATTATTATTATTATCATTACTCATATTTTCTGGAGAGAGAATGGGCCATTAGAGGGCTAAAAGGGGTGTACCGCTGAGGGGCTGAGGGCGTGCCACTGAAGGGCTAGGAGGGTGTACCACTGAGGGGCCTGGGGGTGTGCCGCTGAAGGGCTAAGGGAGTGTGCCGCTGGAGGCTGGAGTGTACCACTGAGGGCCAAAGGGGGCGTACCGCTGGGGTCAAAAGGGTGTATCGTTGAAGGCCAATGGGGCTGTGCCGCTGAGGGCAGTAGGAGTGTACCGCTGAGGTGTCAAAGGGGTGTGTGCCGCTGAGGGCCAAAAGGGCTGTACCGCTGAGGGTAAAGGGGTGTACCGCTGGAGGCGTCAGAGGTTGTACCGCTGAGGGTTGGAGTAGGTGTGCCGTTGAAGAAGGAACGAGCTGGAGGGGTGCAACGCTGAGGGCTGGTAGGGAGTGTGTCGCTGGAGGCTGGTGGAGTGCACTGGTGAAGGTCCATCTGAGTGGGAGGTAAGGGCAGGCATGCCGGTGCAGGTTCTTTCTTTTATTATTTGTTTTAAGGCTTTTCTTTTCTTCTTATCTTGATTTTCAAGTAGTTTTATACAAACTCTTCCCTTGCCTTTGTTCTGTTCAGTCTCTCCTCGCAGGTCGAATGTTCGGGCTGTCAGGTAGTTAATCAGCTCAGTTCTCGTCACGGTGCCGACAGCGGCTCGATTAGTCGGAACATTTTATCATTGATTGTTTTATTCATTCGTTGCTTCCTTTTGCTTTATTCAACCTGTTGTTATTTTCTCACGAAAATTCGGCAGCATCTCCCCTTGACTTGGGGCGTAAGGGAGATAAAGGGAACGCGTCCCCATGGAGTGGCGGAACCCGACAACTGGAGGTGGGCGCCCGGGGGCAACAACACCTTTATAAAACCTCAGCAAACACGAAGGAGAGCGACGTGGCCTAAGGCCTGTGGAATTGGACGCGGCAGACTGGGTTTCGGCTAAGGCGTACCGGGCTGGGGCATGGCCAAAGTGTGTGCCGCTGAGGGCTTTAAGAGTGTACCGCTGAGGGCCAAAAAGGGTGTACCGGCCAGGGGCCAATGGGGTGCACCGCTGGGGGTCAAAAGGAGTGTACCGGCCAAAGGCTAAGGACCAAAGAGTGTGCCGGCCAAGGACTCAATGGGGTGTACCGCTGAAGGTCAAAAGGGTGTGCCGGCCAAGGGCTAATTGGGCGTGCCGCTGAGGGCCAGAATGGTGTGCCGGCCAAAGGCCGGAAAGGTGTATCGCTAGGGGTCAAAAGGGTGTGCCGCTGAGGGCCGAGAAAAGTGTACCGGGGATGTTGATCGGCTAGGCCGAAGGAACTCCTGGCAGGAGGAGGGAGAGAGGCTCAAGGGATGTTGGGCCTAGGTGTCCAAGGAGAGACGGAAGGGCATCTCCCCTCAGGCAAATGGGAAGATGCGGCAGCGGGGAGGTGAAGGGGCAGCAGGCCCTCTTCCCTCTCTTCCTCTCCTCCCCTCCTCCTCTTCTCCTCTTCTTCACTTCTTCTTCTTCCCTTCGCACGGACGGCGGCGGATGGAGCAGCGAGGGGGAGCCTCCCCTCCTCTTCTTCTTCTCTTCCTTCTTCTCTTCCTCTTCTTCTCTTCACGCGGACGGCGATGGACGGAGTAGCCCGGGGGGAGCCTCCCCTCCTCTTCTTCTTCTCTTCCTTCTTCTCTTCCTCTTCTTCTCTTCACGCGGACGCCGATGGACGGAGTAGCCCGGGGGGAGCCTCCCCTCCTCTTCTTCTTCTCTTCCTTCTTCTCTTCCTCTTCTTCTCTTCACGCAGACGGTGATGGACGGAGTAGCCGGGGGGGGGAGCCTCCCCTCCTCTTCTTCTTTTCTTCCTCTCTTCTTCTTCTTCTCTTCTCCTCTTCTCTTCTCTCTGGGTGTGGGTGTATCTGTTGCCCTCTTCTGCCCCCCCCCCCCCTTGCAGTGATGAAGAGGGGTCTTATACCCCCGCCACGGCGAGCATCCAAAGGCCGGAACGATTCGACGGGTATTGAATGGGGGTTGACCCCCATTGTCCTGGGTGGCAGGGGGATAGGCAGCGTGGCCCTCTCCCCAGGTGACACCTCGGACGGCCCATTGCGCGCCAAGGATCCGTAGGGCATGGGCTCCGTTGAAGATGCTTCACGCTGTGCCGCTGGCGGGCTGAACACGCGTGCCACAGGGGAGCCAAAAGGGCGTACCGCTGGAGCCCGAATGGGCGTGCCGCTGAACGGTCTGCAGGGCGTGCCGCTGGGGACCCTGCGGGGTGTGTCGCCGAAGACCCCCCAGGGGGCGTGCCGTTGAAGACCCCCCCAGGGGGGTGTGCCGTTGAAGACCAAATGGGTTGTGCCGCTGAGGCCCCTGGGGTGCGTGCCGCTGAAGCCACCAGGGCGTGCCGTTGAGGCCCCCCCCCCCCCCCCCCCCCGCTGGGGGTGTGCCGCTAAACCCCCTGGGGGGGTGTACCGTTGAAAGGCCTTGGGGGCGTGCCGCTGAAGGGCTCCCGAGGGGGTGTGCCGCTGGGGCTTGAACCAGCCGTGCCGCTGGGGCTGCCCAAGGGGTGTGCCGTCGAAGGCCACCTCAACAGCGTGCCGCTGGAGACTCCCCCAAGGGGAGTGTGCCGTTGAGGGCTCCCCAAGGGGTGTGTGTACCCGGGGTTGTTCTGATCCCATTGTGGGCTTGAGTCATGGCCAGTTCTGTTCTCTTTGAGGCCCACGAGCTATGAGGCCTTTTGTGCTTGATTTCTCCGGGGTTTCTTCACTCGGCGCCGTTGTTGACGCGAGGCCAAGTAGGATATCCAGGTATGCATTTTTTTGGTGTCCACAGGGAGTTGATGGGGACATCACCCAGAATTCCCTTTGGCTCGACACCTCTCTCCCTTCCGGAGACGGGTAGTGTGCGACTGCATGACTTGATGGGCCCACGGCAACATGGGAGTTTATTACTGAGGACATATTGATGTATTTTGTCCTTTGTTGAGTCATTTTGATGTACTTGTCTTTATTTTGAGTCATGTCCCTAGGTCGTCACGTTATTTATCTATGTTTGTTAGGCTAGGGGGTCATATGGGCCCAATTAGATGGGCCTGGCCCATGGGTGCCCTCTTCCTTCCCACACCCCCTTGCTTATTTGCTTTTAGCATATTCTCCAGGGACTTTTTGTAAATGTTGGGATCCCTATAAATAGGACCCCAACCCCATCTTGAGATGGGTAATGAATATTTGAGTATTTTGAGCATAAGTGCAATCCTCTCTCTCTCTCCCTCTCTCTCCCTCTCTCTCTCTCTAGGGGGCAAACCCCACTCTCTCTCTTCTCCCCTCCCTTGGGTGAACTTGGCCCTTCACCTCCCCTCCCCCTTGCCACCTCAGCTGCCACCTCACCCCTCCACCCTTTCACCTTCCTAAGGCCCATAACTCCCTTCAATACCTCCTCCACCCTAGGCAACCCTTCCCATTCCCCATACACCTTCTCAACCTCCAAGGCAACCTTCCCTCTCCCCCAAGCAGCCATACCACTTCCCCACACCATTCATTCATATCCCCTGGGCGAATTAACCCCCATCCCCCCCTGCTGGTTGCGCACCCACCTCATCTAGCCCACCCCCATTCCCTTGGCCGACCCCCACCACCCCACCTGATAGCTGCGGCCCCTCCACTCCACCTCCCTCCAAGACTCCTTAATCCCATGTTCCTCTCCCTTCCACACCCCTAAACGCCCCTCTCCCATCAACCATCCACCCCACCATCTCCACCATTGCCAATCCCCACCCCTATCACTAGTTCCACCACCATCCTTTCTCTTTACCTTGAAAGTCTGCAGGTGGCAGAAAAAGTTACGAATTGCAGAAGCTTCCCCGGATTCATAAGGCGACATCCAGAGGCGTACCATACATTGCCGGAAAGGTCGTCCAGTCCACTACGCAGGCGAGAAAGAGTCGTACCATTCCAAGTTTGGGCTGCCCGGGAGAGCCATTCTCCCTCGACTGCGCCAAGCTCCATCTGCAGAGCACTAGAGTTCAACCAGAAGCTGAACCACGATTCACAGTTGAGGATTCAGACCGTGGTTCCTTCTTCAAAGTTCTTCTTCCACCTGTCCCCAACCAGGAGCAAGAAGCAGAACTACGTTCGGCGTCCAGGAGCCAAATTTCTGATTTTTCCCTTCCAGTCGCGCGGATCTGCCTTCCCCAGTCTTCAGCGACCTGCACCCACTCATCGGCGTCCCCCAGGCCATCCCGACCTCAGACGGCCTCCCCACCAGTTTTGCTGTGAAGAGAGTTCATTCACGGTTCCAGCTACTCTGACGGTTCAAGATTCGGAGCTCTGGAGCCAATGGTACAATCTCTGCATCCTGCTGCATCAGATCTGAAGCTGTCAACCCCAGATTCCTTCATCCTGTTCGAGCCTCCACCGCAGCCAGCGACGACGTCAGAAGAATTCAGTAAAATTCAGAGGCGTCTCAGTTCCTGTTACGAAGAATTCCCCCCTGGTCTCGTCGACGGAAAAATTCCTGAGTAAGAACTACGGTTGCAACAGCGGTTGCATGTCTCCTCTCACAGCAAGTGAGCAGACTCAACGTTGGCTTCCTCTCCTACAACTTCGGCGAGTTCCCCCCTCCCGCCTGGCCGGTTTAGCGCCCCTCCCTGCATGGAGGTAGTGTTTGGATGTAAGCTTTATTTCCCCACCCTTAGTCCAACCCTCCTGCGTGAGGAGTAGTGTATGTAATAAACAGCTCAAGCTACATCGGCGCAGTGTGCGGGATCCACACTTCCCCGCTCGCCCACGTCTTCGAACGGGGTTGGTTTCTTCAAACCAACCAGGTGAGCTCTAAACTTTGCTCCATCACTTTTTAGTGTCTGTTCATTTAATATCCGTAGACATAGCTCCGTTGTGCAAGCGAGAGAGTGTCCGACCCCACGTGCCACACTTACGAGCGGTCATCGTGGGTAGTGAGAGAGTGGGACCTAGTGCCCCAATTGGCACCGGCCAGCCCCATAAGCGTGGGCTACGTACCCTCGGGAGGGCAACCCTAGCCCGGCTGGCACTCTACCAGCCAGGGTCTTGATCCATCACCTCCCCTTAGCATCATTTTGTCACCCCGGGCTCGTGTGTGTGCGATGGTGATTTGGCCCCGATTTATCAACTTAATTGCTATGTGGTTGTGAATGCGGAATAGGTCCTAAGATTCCGTCTGCTTGCTGCATACCCCGTAGTTGTGTCACATCACAGCAGCTAATACTTCTACTAGTATACTTGTTGCGTGGACACTGTGGTCATTCTGCATTAACCACTGAGAGAGTGTATAGACTTGGACGTCTTCTTGTGAGCTCAGTGTATATACTTTCCAATGTCTAGACTTCAGGAGATGAAGACCAATGTGCAGACTTTGGATTTCACTGTGGATGTACAGACTCTGAGGAAATGAAACAAATCACTGTACAGACTTCAAATTGAAGACAGCTGCTGTATAGACTTTGAAGACGGAAGCCAGTGTACAGACTTTCCACCGACTAGTGTATGGACTTCAACAGTGAACGGCTGTACATACTTCATGTGAAAACCCAATGTACAGACATTGAAGAACAAGCAGCTACAGTCCAATGTGTGGACTTGTTGTTCACTGGTGAGTGTACATACTTCGAATGAAAACTAATGTGTAGACTTGAAGAATGTGAGACGATGGCTAAGACACTGCACAATCGGATGTATAGACTTTCGTTACTATAGCAACGTGTAGACTTTGCCTTAGACGCTAAGTGAGACGCTCAATGTACACACTTCAAGTCCAGTGTATGGACATTGCCTTAGACTCTAAATGAAACGGACTTTAGCCAATGCAATGTATAGGCTTGAATGAAAGTCCAATGTATAAACTTGCATGATGCACAATGACACAGTCCAGTGTATAGACTCTTAGCCATGAATAAATGCAATGCAGTCTGATGTGTAGACTATGCAACCGGCAGCCAATGTTCTGATGGGTCGACGCATCAGCAATGGTGGGTCGACCCACTACAGTTCAGACTGTAGATACATGCAGAGACATGATATCTGACAGAATGCAATGCATATGTATAAAGAACAAATGCCATCAATGCTAAACATCATCATTCATGTTGCTATCATATGCAGAGTGCTCAAGAATAAGAATGCACAGAAATACACTTTGTTTATTGCAATCATCAAAACACAATAACATTGCTATCATCAAAATATAATATCAAATACACTTACTATCTTGCTATCATCAAAACCAAATAGCATTACTATCATCAAAGCAACATAGCACATGCTTGTGCCTAAAAGGCACAACATTCTCCCCCTTTTTGATGATGGCAACACAATGTGACAGTGAGTCACACACGTCACACACAAGATTTTCTCCCCCTTTGACATGATCAAAAAGAGAAAAATAGTAAAAACAAAAGTGCAAAGTGCATTATGCATGCAAACACCCTTAGAGCAACAAACTCCCCCTATCGGCATGCAATAGTAGCTATTCTTCCCTTAAAATCAGAGGACCCATAACTCCCCCTGAAGCACAGGAATGAACCCTGGTTATCCAATAACTCAAGCTAAATTCTGCCATTACAGAGAATCTGAATTCTGGTTACATGAACAGAATGAAACAGAACCAGAGCTGATTGTGGAACAGGATGGAAGATTCTAACAGTGTGGATCAACTGAAAATGTAAGATTAGACAATACATCTCAATGAATCAATCAATAGCAAGATGTTGATCAGGATGTCTGGAAAATCTGATCATGAGGGATTTTAATGCATACATCACTTCAATAAGTCTTAAAAGATGTAGACTCTTCTATCATAAAGGGTTATGAAGTGGCAACTTAACCAATCTGATTTAATTTTGATGTATACCAAATTTGTCAACTTAAACTCAATACTCATATCTGAATCTAAGTTTTAATAAAGGTGAACCAAATATTCAGATAACACCCAAAATCAATCATCTTTTATCTTACACATATGATCTCAATAGCACCTTTGAAAGATACACAGATTAGTACAGAAGTTAAACACTTTTCAAGAACATGAGTTGACAGATTTTTCAAGATAATTTCATTTGAAGCACAATATATTTTTCCTGAGCAATTTAAGTTGATCAACACCTTTTTACATGAGGCACAATAAGTCTTAGTTGAAGTGACCCAGTTACTCAGTGTGATAACTGTCATTGCCTCTCACTTTGAGAGCAGAGTTAGCAATATGAGTGTCTTTTTACATGAGAAGACACCTTTATCAGAGGCCAGACTCTCCAGCTACTTAACACAGATAAGCTATTGCTCCGTCAGGTTTTGTTTCACTAAATTTTTATCAGAGATAACTATGGCACCTCATGACATGAGTTGCTTTATTTCATTGATAAAGAACTCAGTTTCTCAGAGACCGAGTCATTGCTCTGAATTCACAATTTCTTCATTTAGTCAACATTTTCAAATAAATGTTTAACAACAATACACACTATATGCATCTTAGCCAAAGAAGCCCAGAATTCAAATTTTTAGATATCTGATGAGAGAGTCTAAGGTTTACATGACACATGTGGTTAAAGTTTATTAACCCTTATCATTCAGATATTTTCAATTCATTTAATTACAAATCTGAGAATACATTAATCTTATATCAGTCTGATTCAGTGGTAATTCTTAAACCTCTATGATAGATATTTCTACAATGTTCTCAGACTGAATTGCATGACATGCATCTTAAGTTCCTCAGATCAGAAGATTAAGTTTAGCTGACCAACAAATCAATAGTAGAGCCAATTCAGTCACACCAGCTGAGAAGAATGTGACAGGTGATTATAGGCTGGTGCAAGAGTAAATCATCAATAGAGACGAGCATCAGAAGAGATTTTATCATCAGACAGTAGCTGAGTCTGGAATACAGACTGATCAGCTATTTTAGAGATACCAGCAGAGAATTCAGTTGAATAGCGCATAGTCAAGAGAGTGAATCAGGTTATTTAAACAAAGGGAGTTCATGAGGTGAAAAAGATATGAAATAGGAATGCTCCCCCTATCTAAGTGCAATGAATTTCCTTTTAGATTTTTCAAAATTTTATGATATGCACTATCCTACATATGCAGTATGCAACAGTTCTAACAAGGAGAGCATGATGATCAATCAACAGCAAACAAGCTCCCCCTGACAAAATGCATGATGTGCATTGAATCTTTTCTTTTCGAATTTTATTTTCTTCAAATTTATGATATGCAATACACTGCTCTATATGAAAACTAGACCCATGGTACTAGGCGGAGGACTCGGTCCAAGGACCACCTCACACATCGCAGTAGCATCCAGACATACTCCATATGCCCTTCAGCACTATTCCATTTAATATACCATGATGGTCATGCAAATGACATATGCAGTGCAGAGCAATCAGATAATGAAATTTAAAACAGACAAATCAGCATTTTTCAGATTATGAGATTTAAACAAAGTTCAGAACTGACCTGAAAGGTAGGATCCTAGGGTTTCTATTTGAGTGCCTTGGTTAACCCCTTTTATTCGTTTCCAAGGCACACCTGCAACAACTGTATTATTTTGATCCTGCAGGAACCCAAGCTACCTTGGGTCCTATATGAGCCCTAACAGGTGTTCTAAACAATCTTTTAGCAGCATGATCATCATATTCCATCAGTTTACACTCAAACATTGAATGTCCAGTTTTTCCACAATAATAACATGAAGCCACAAAATTTTTGTTTTTATTCTTCATGTTAGCAGAAACATGATGCCCATGTGCATGCATATGAGTATGAAAATTATGTGTATGAACATGAGTATTTCTTTTATTGACTTAAAAATTTTTCTTTCCATGCTCAGCCAGCCGACAGTTGGCAGCTTTGTGGCCTAGCTTACCACATTCAAAACATGCAAAGTTTTTCTTTTATCTCTCAAGTTATTTCTAGCAGAATTATAGAAAGCATGGAATTTGACAAATTTAGAGTTTAATCTATTTCCCTGAGCATGCCAGCAATCTTTGACTGCATGCCCATGCTTACCACATTCAAAGCATTTAAGATGCTTGCTTCTTGATTCATTTTTACCCCAATGATTTCCTGACCAGCACTCATTAGCCTTATGCCCAGACTTGTTGCAAGTGAAACAAATGATATGCTGATTGAATTTGAGTTTGCTTCTTTTATACTCATGATGATTTGGGGTGTATCTGGCATGCATTCTGTCATCAGATTTCAAAGCATAGCACTCATTCATTAAATGACTATACCTACCACAATAATAGCATGAAGCATCAGATTTCCTAGGGGCATGGTTTCTATCAGATGAATTCACAGATGCATGTGAATGAGTACAAGAAGCATGAGTATTTTGCATTGACCCATCAGATTCAGCCGAGCTAACAAATTTTAGAGTATAACCAGAATTATTCTTTGCCCTTTTTGTTTGACTCTTTCTTGTCAATTTCTGATTATCCTCAACAGGTTTTGTTTATTTTTCAATTTTCTGAGCTTTAAACTGAAGGACAGATTTTGAAGGTGACTTCTGATTTTCATTTTATTTTGGGGATTGTCTTGAAGTACCAGCTACATCAGTGCTTTGAACAAAAGTTGTATATAATTGGTTTTTAGTGATTTTCTTAACATCAGAACAGCAATTTGTTCCCCCTTCAGAGTTATCATCCTTCCTCTTCCCAACAGTTTTCATTTTTCCTTTAATCTTGGCAGACTCAATAGCTGAATTTTTCAGATTATGAATTTTATCTTCCAAGCTAGCAATGTGAAGTTCATAACTGGCTATTTCCTATTCACTGCAATTAACACATTCGCTTAGAACTTGGTTTGCAGTTTTATACTTCTTAATTTCTTGTTCTAGACTGTTCAAAATTTCTGAATTTCCATCATAGACAGCTTTTCCTTTTTCTATAGTGAGAAGTCTTTCAGACAAGCCAGTGTTCAACCACTTTAATTTTTCAACTTCAGCTTTTAATTCAGTGTTTTCTTCCTCAAGATGTTTATCCTGAATTTCATTATTAGCACATCTCTCTCTTCCAGACATGTGCTCCAATTTTTCAATCAGTTTATCTTCTCTTTCTTCTGCTTTAATTTTCTCAGCGAGCAGATTTTTGTGAGCATCTTTAAGTGAGGTAATTTGTTTATTTAGCCATTCATTCTCACTAAAGAGATCTTCATTACGTTCTCTTAAAGTTGAGCATGTTTTACAATTTGATTTAGCAGAAGAGGACTGTGAAACCTCATTGATTTCATTCATTCTGACCATAAGAGTTTTATTCTTATTTTGAAGATCTTCATTCTCCAATTTCATTTTGTCTAATTCAGAATTAACTTCAGTGAGTTCCTGCATGCCCTTTAGATGCTCCTTTCTCTTATCATTCAACTGATTCTCTATTTCTGACATTTTATCCAACCATGTTTGTTTTTCAAATTTTAAAGAATCATTTTGTTTCTTAAGATTCTAAACATCTTGCATGCAAGCATCATAAGACTTTTTCATATTTGGACAGTTTTCACATGAATCTTTCGGATTTATTCTATCACATTTCTTTTTCAATTTTTTATTTTCAGATTTCAATTTTTTGGAAACTTCTAACAAATTTTCATACATCTCTATCAATTCATCGAAGGAGTATCCTTCTGATTCAGAGCTTACCTCGGATGAAGTTTCATCATCAGCATTTCTACGATCAGCCATTAAGCACTTGCTGTGATTGCTGATTAACTTTAGTTTTTCCAAAATGTCTTTGGCAGACCTGCAAGAAGAAATGCATTAAATTAGAGATCTGTCAATTGATTCTTTTAATAAAACTACAGCTCTGGTGTTGACAGAATCTTTCAATTTATCCTTCTCAGTCCATCTAGATTTATCTCTTGATAAGTTGTATGGACCGTGATTCATTACCTTCCAAAGATTAGGATCAATTGATTCCACATACCGATGAACTTTGTCTAACCAAGAATCGAAGTTATCACCTCTGAACATTGGAATATTAGCCATCAAATCAGATAGCCGACAGATTCAGAACACAAAGCAATCGACGAGAAATGCGCTAGAACAGATGAGCAATGCAATGCACTAAATCAGTGAAACTAAACTACGAATACAGAACGCACTCTGATATGCACCAAACAAATAGCAGGATCCTCTGCAGATTGTTAGATCTGTTAAGTCAGAGACCGCTCTGATACCAATTGTTAGGTTCGGTGCAGTATTCAGAGGGGGGGTGAATGAATATAGCCCTTTAAAAATCTTTCGCCCAATTAAAATATGATGCTCACTAGAATTACTAGTTCGCAAACTAGACAAGCTTAAATGCTAATGGGCAGATGCGGAACTGAACAAACACACATTAATATCACTAGAGTGCTAACAAGACAGATTTAGACAAAATATAGCTCAACTAGAATTTCGCTCTCTTGACAAATTAAAGCACTCTAAGAAGACTAATTAACTCTTCTGCTCAACCAGAAGCCAAACACCTGGAGCGCCCCTATGCATTCATCTAGCGGAAGCCAACCATAAGCAATCAAACCACAATGCAAGAGGGGTTTTTAGGTGGTTCGGTCCTGCAGACCTACATCCACCCCACACTCAAACCGAGTGTGGATTCCGCTGACTCACAGCTTGAACAGCTGGGCATCACAGCTTGCCTTCCAACCGCTGGGCAACACAGCTTGCCGTCCGAGGACTCCTCCTCGCCCCGCTGAGCAACACAGCTTGCTATCCAGTGGAATCCTCCACTGCAAACCGCTGGGCAATACAGCTTAGCCGTCCAGAGGCAGCACCTCTGCAATCCGCTGACTAACAGCTTGAAGAAGATGAAAAATGGAAAATAGAAAATGGAAATAAACAGCAATCTGAAAGCTGTAAACAATGAAACACGATGTGGCTCTTAAAGAGCTGGATGGCCTGAATTTGATCCACGGTCCATCAAGAACAGATCTCTCTCGATCTCACTCTCTTTCTTCACTCTCTCTCTTCTTCTTCTTCACACTCTGCTTGAGCTCTCTATCTCTTTCTCCTTCTTCTTTCTCTTCTTCTTCTGCTCTTCTTTCACTCTCTACTCTTTCTCTTCTCTTTCTCTCTTTCTTCTCTTCTGCTGGATCGTGGAAGCTCTCTCTTCTTTTTCCCTTTTTCTTCTCTCAGCTTCTGCTCTCTGGCTTCGATCACGATCAACCTCCATCTGAAGACGAAGGCTCCATTTTATACCACCACCAGCAGCAGCAGCAGGGTGCGTGTGGCTTCCAAAGTTCCCGCCCTAAGAATTCGGACCACGTGGCAGCATCCAGCAGGCTGTCAGTACACGTGTCCTCATCTGGGCACTCTCCTTATCCTCGGATCACGTGCCCAGCACCAGTACGCTCAGCAACTGGAGTTAGATGGCGTCAACCCACTTGCTCCAAGGAGTTGACGCAGCCTTCAGAGATATTCTATCAGTAAAGCTCAAGTCAGCTGCGTTGACGCTTCCAACCCGTGGCGTTGACGCATTGATGCGTTCCAGTGAGCAACCAGCCTAGCCCTATTGATAGTTGCGTCAACGCTGCTCCACTGCTGTGTTGACGCATTGAAGACAGCCAGAGACAAGTCAACCCTTTCTTGAACTGCTGCGTCGACGCTGCTAGCCCATAGCGTTGACGCAGTGGTGTTCCAGCAGCTAATACTTCTACTAGTATACTTGCTGTGTGGACGCTGTGGTCATTCTGCATTAACCACTGAGAGAGTGTATAGACTTGGACGTCTTCTTGTGACCTCAGTGTATATACTTTCCAATGTCTATACTTCAGGAGATGAAGACCAATGTGCAGACTTTGGATTTCACTGTGGATGTACAGACTCTGAGGAAATGAAATGAGTCACTGTACAGACTTCAAATTGAAGACAGCTGCTGTATAGACTTTGAAGACGGAAGCCAGTGTACAGACTTTCCACCGACCAGTGTATGGACTTCAACAGTGAATGGCTGTACATACTTCATGTGAAAACCCAATGTACAGACATTGAAGAACAAGCAGCTACAGTCCAATGTGTGGACTTGTTGTTCAGTGGTGAGTGTACATACTTCGAATGAAAACCAATGTGTAGACTTGAAGAATGTGAGACGATGGCTAAGACACTGCACAATCGGATGTATAGACTTTCGTTACTGTAGCAACGTGTAGACTTTGCCTTAGACGCTAAGTGAGACGCTCAATGTACACACTTCAAGTCCAGTGTATGGACATTGCCTTAGACTCTAAATGAAACGGACTTTAGCCAATGCAATGTATAGGCTTGAATGAAAGTCCAATGTATAGACTTGCATGATGCACAATGACACAGTCCAGTGTATAGACTCTTAGCCATGAATAAATGTAATACAGTCTGATGTGTAGACTATGCAACCGGCAGCCAATGTTCTGATGGGTCGACGCATCAGCAAGGGTGGGTCGACCCACTATAGTTGAGAATGTAGATACATGCAGAGACATGATATCTGACAGAATGCAATGCATATGTATAAAGAACAAATGCCATCAATGCTAACATCATCATTCATGTTGCTATCATATGCAGAGTGCTCAAGAATAAGAATGCACAGAAATGCACTTTGTTTATTGCAATCATCAAAACACAATAACATTTCTATCATCAAAATATAATATCAAATGCACTCAAATGCACTCACTATCTTGCTATCATCAAAACCAAATAGCATTGCTATCATCAAAGCAACATAGCACATGCTTGTGCCTAAGAGGCACAACAAGACTGTCTCAGGTCCTCGAATTGTGGCTGGAGGGGGGGTGATAAATATTGGTGGTGGAGACGCTTCAGCAGAATTAGAAAACCAAATGATAAAACACGCCTAGTTATCAGTATCCTTAGCATATAGCGAACCTCGGATGCAGAGACAGAAAGAAGAAGGTAATGAAAGGGCGGAGTTCAACCCATTCTCTCATTCTTTATTTCATCTAGACGACTTACACGCATGCTACTTAAGAGAAAGAAATCTGACTCAACAGAGAAAGAAATCCAGGCTTAATCCCTGAAAGCAGGGTTACATTGGCATTCGATGCTATTGAAGCAAAGATGCTAGAAATCAGAAGTACAGAGAGAAATATTCAGACAGATAGGGAGGGGAAAGAGAAGGAGCTGCAGCTGCCCGGCACTCCCACCTGGATCCCTCTTCGAGCCTCTGCCTCTCTCCCTTTTTTCTTTCTTCAGCTTCTTTCAAGGGCTCTCGAGCTCCCTCCTTCTCTTCGGTGGCTAGGCACTCCCTTTTCACTCTTCTTTTTTCTTTCTTCCTTCTCTCGCTCTGCTTTTCTTCTTTTCTTTTTCTTCGCCTCTTTGCCCACCTCTCTTTCGTTCAAAGGGCAGGCCTCTTATAGAGGCCAGGCCTTCACCCTTCCGGCATGAGCTTCCCGGCGCGCCAGGATCGTCCTTCCGGCGCGTCCCACCTCATATTTGGGCTTGGCCCATTTTCTTGTCATTCGGCCCATTCGACCCAGGATCCACTTGGTGGACTCCTTTCGACAATGGGATTCTTGATATATATATATTAAGACCCCACCAGGACTGTTTACACCTTGCATTCACAAACATGTGCGAGGCACAGTACATCCCGTTTCAGGAGTATCAGAGATGTCTGAACATCTGTTTCAGCAGGCAGATGGTTGCCTGAATGTTGGTATAGTTTTATCAGCATGACTATCTGAATGACAGCAGTACTGGACAGCGACCGAGCCAAAGATGGCTTTAGTCGAACAACATGATATGGGTAGTGGGTTTCTTCTATTCAGACTCTTAGATCTCCCAGGGATGGTACGTGAGTTGTGCCCTCGACTGATCTTCAGAACTGTGAATCTGCTATGATCTCTTCTGACATATTTTAGGTGTCAACAAATGCCCCCCACCCGTAGGTGGCGTGAGCGAAGCATGAATGACACGGGACATGCGGGTGTACATCACGTTCACACACTCCGCTCTGTGGTCTCTTCAGGCCTGCTCCTGTGCATTGGCTATTCTTTTGACTCTGAGTCTTCATTCTGCTTTGCGTGACTTCCATGCTTTACAAGCAAATTTTGATGAACACCAGCATTTTTGGCTTGGTCCGGTAATAATATCACCCCTGGTGAGGTAATCGGCTCCATGGACGCTCCCGGCACTATCTTCTCGGCGCGGAGGTGGGCTCGGCATGGAATTCCCGACACGACACTCTTCTCGGCGCGGTCATCTTCTCGGCGCGGTGGTGGCGCTTTTGCTTTTCGGCGCGGAGGCCGTCTCGGCGCGCCTTTTGGCGCTTCCGGTCGTCGGCACGACCTCCCTCTCGGCGCGCCTATTTCTCCTTGAGCTTTCTCTCTCTTCCTCTCTTTCTCCTTCTGCCGCCTCAGAGCAACCGGCGTGGAATCCTTCCCTTCGGGGAATTTTTGTTCGGGACTCCGTCCCTTTTCATTTCGGAGTCACCCCCTCCTGGTGGGTGTTCTCCCATTTGACTTCTGGGCATGCTCCGGATAAGGGGAGATGCTGTCAAAATTTTCTTCTGAAAATTTCTTTTCTAATTTTTTTCTTTATATCACCTTCTTATTCTTTTTTCTTGGTTTTGTGTCTGCAGCTCGCTGGAAATGGCTTCTTCTTCTAGCCGCGTTGCCTCCGGCACTGCTGATGTTGACTCTTCTCCTCAAGGCAGGGCTTTTGGTCCCGTTGTGACTTGGAGGAATGTTGGACAGTTGGACCGGGGTCTTGGGAGGATCGCCATAGTCGATGAGTCCTCTGGCTCCAAAATAGATACAGTATCCGCCTCTTGCATTGTGACTGTCGAGGGAGGACTGGACTTCAATCGCGATGACGACTACCGTCCGGACTTCCCGAAGGATCGTCACCTCGCGCCCTTCATTTGTACCTTCAATGTCTCTGGGAAGAGGGATGTCATGCTGGCTCGGATGTTGGAGCGGGCCATGTTGCTAGACCGGGACAGCTTGAAAGGTTCTGTGTATCGTGGCGATACCATCTACCTTCCGGGGGAGCGGCGCAAGTGGGACGCCATCTTAGGGGTAACAGAGCTGGAGGCAGAGCTGAAGATGCTAACACGGGCCCCGGAGTTCACACCAGCCAGGTGGGACAACACCATAGGTCGGGTTAACAGGGAGAAACCCGGTTACGGTTTATTCTTGGCGCCCATCAAGTGGGGCAACAGAGAGGAACCGTTTGTGCTGAACTGCTTGGTTGTTCAGTTCAAATTTCAATTGGCAGCTGGGTGGTTTGCAGACACGAAGGTGACAGATGCTCATCTCTTTCGTGTAGGGGCAGTGGAATTCACAGAATATGCTCTGAAAGAGTATGCACCGCTGCTGGTCAGGGCCGGGGTGTACCACAGTGTATGCATCCCGCTTCTGGTATCCCATTTCAAAGGGGCTGTGTTGCGGCATGTTCGAAGTATTTTGCCCGCAGTTCAACACTTTCTATACAGCAGAAGGTGAGACCTCTCTGGATCTTTGGAGCCTATCACAGTTATCGGGCCTGCCGATTAACGGAGAGCCCTATGAGGAGGTCTGCATTCATGACTTCATCAAGGACGAAACAGACGGCGAAGGTGAATATTACTTCGGCTATTCATACCGGTACTTGATGAAGGCATACCGCTCCCTCTGCCTGACGCTGAATAGGGGATCCTCAAAGGGATACCAGCCCCGGGAGAAGAGCAGTAAACTGAGAGTCCGAGCAGGACATTGGATTCAGTATTTCTTCGGGGGCCCTTTGAAGTACAGCGAGTTCCCTCACGTAGCTCCTGTTGCGGGTAAACCCAGCAGGCCACCTAAGTTCAAGTCAGAGCTGCCTGCTTCTCTTCGGGGGATAAGCCGCGGGGGGGCCGAATCCGATGGGGGTGGATCCCCTTACCCATTTTGCTGCCTACCTTACCTTCTGGCTGCGTACTTTTGCCCTCCCGCGGGGGGATGAGACAGTTATTCAGCCGGAGGCAATATACCCGGCTTGTCAGATGGCTTGGGGCATACGGCTTGCAATATGTCCAGCCGCACTATGCCTAATTTACAAATCCATTGGAGATATTCATAGGCATCGGATCCCCCGCTCTTTCCGAACGGTGGGGTCGTTTCATTTTTATAATGCCTGGGTGTGCAACTTATTTCCGGAGCTAGCTCCCCAGACTTTGCAAACAATGACATTGTATCCCAGAATGCTGGAGTTTACAAGTGCTGAACCGGGTCCAGTGTCCCAGCAACGCTTCTCCATCCGTGGCCGACTGGCAAGGGTTCCGATGGATTCAGCGGGGACTATCCACTTTTGGAATCTGGCTGCACATTCCTCTCCATTAGTGAACCATCAGCGTGAGTGTAAGCTCGAGGCAGTGGAGACTTTCACACACTTCATTTAGGGCAACACCGTGACCCGACCAGTCTTGGAGCCTGAACTCATTGACTGGGCTTTATCAATTCGCCCCAGTGTTTTAGTATTCAGAAAGGGGGGCGCAGTTTATTTAGAACCCTACTATCCCTTCAGGTTCGGTCAGAATTTCGGCTACGATCAGCATATTCCGCCTTCGGTCGCCCTGTTCCCTTTAGACAGCAGGTCAAAGTATGGCTCGACCGTTGTGGCCGAAGGTCGCTCCTGGTGGGACTATTTTCACCGCCGGGACGCCAATACTTTCAGAGTGCCGATGCCGAACCGAGTCCCCCGGGTCACTCCAGAGTATGTAAAATGGTGGAATGCTCGCACGAGCTTCTACCGCAATGCCCGGATGACATGCTGGGATGTGGCTGAGCGCACCTTTCTGAGTCAGCAGCCTGGGCCCGTTTTTGACATTGATGAAGCCCATCTGAAGAGGTTATTTTCCCACCATCTGAAGGAGGTAGAGACATACATAGCGAGCAGAAAAGCCATCAAGGAGGGAGTGGCTGAACCACTGATACCCGTGCTTGCTGACATAAGTGAAGATGCTTTCACGCAGAATTTAGAACACCTGTGCCAGATTGATGGTTCCCGCCTGGAGCTTCAGCAGTACCCGTTCCCTATCGAGGAGCCGCTCTCCAAAGCAGTTTCATGGAAGTGCGAGGTGGATCGCTTTTGCCCGTGTCGGGCGTTTGTTAATAGAGAGGACAGAACCCTGACATACTATCAGCATACATCTTGGCCGTTCGTCCTGATGAGCATCCATGGGCTGACCCTTGAGAGCCCTATAGCTAGTGTTCTGGACAAGCCTCTATTCGTATCTTTTCATTATGCTGATGTCTGGGGCTTTGACCACCTCGGCTTATATCATTGTATAGCTTCCCACGGGCATGCGGACTTGGCCGACCTGGTTGACAGGTGCAAAAAGATCGGTGACATATGCTGGCTTGTTCGGGAGGCTGCCTCCCGAAGTAAGGAGGTGGCTTATCAGTATTGGCCACTCTCATCTTTTTACAAGGGCCGGGCAGGTAAGTGCTCCTCCGTTGACATGTAGATTAGTTTGATGCTCAGCTCCTTCATAATGGCATGTGCTTCGTTTGGCAGACCATTCGGATATCAAGCAGCAGGGATGGTGCGGACACCAGAGCACTCGATCGGCACGAGTTAGCGAGCCCCGATACCGTACGCGGAGCACCACCCGAGCGACAGCGGCTTCCATCTGGCTCGGAGATGGCCTGGAGACTCCCCCTTGAGTCTCCCATTTATCATATTTAGTTAGACATTATTTTTTTATAATGTGTGTTTGTTTCATTTTATTCGGTATGTAAGTTTGATTGTAATAAGGGCCTATGTGCAATTCGGACCCCGTGGGCCCCACGGGCCCCACAGGCCCCACCCCATTGGGCCACCTCAGCCTAGGGTCCCACGTGGGGCCAGTCAACATGCCACATGGGAGCATCTAGAAGTTTGAATGGGAATTGGACACATGGGGGACAATGGACTTGAAAAGTCCAAGGAGGCCACCTACCCCCACCTACCAAGTCCACATTCTACATCTAGTCCAAGGGCCGCCCCCCTCCCCTTAGTTTTTTATTATTTTTGTGTGTGTGTGTCACATGCCATCCCAGGCCTTCATTCCTATCCCCTAGATCCAATGGTTGTGGATGGATGTGAGATGTAATGTATTTAAACTTGTATTTTCCATTTTACTTGAATTAATGCCATTTGATTCAAAGAAATTTAAGAGCAAGGGCCGGTGCGCCCCCCTCCTCTCTCCTCCCTCTCCCCCTTGAAGCTGTGAAGGCTTCCATTCTGAGGTGTGACGCCTCGTGTATCGGTTCCGACGATCGCCGCCGCCGCCACGAGCCGCCACCGCACCACCATCGCCGTCAACGGAGTTCTTCCCGCGCAGTACCACAGGAGCTTCCACGAATTTCCTGTCTCAGCCCTGAGCTCAGATAGATCTGGGGATTTTAGTGGGTGTTCCACAACTGTCAAGGACATGCCACAAATTTTGGTTTACCATTCAGATCTCGTTTCATATTTTTTTATTTTCGTCCACTCTTCTATTTCGGTTCTGCCAGAGTTTTATCCAGATTCATCCCCGCCCTCAGTTTCATGTCTTAGGTCCACTTTTTTATTTCTTTTGGTTCTCCCAATTTTACTAGAGGTTTCACCCGTCCACCCCTTCATCCAAACTTTTTATCAATTTTTGGTTCATCCATCTCATATTTCTAAAAATCGTTCTCAGTCCCAGCTATAGTTCTGTCCCCCTGTTCCAAGATCCGACCACTAGTCATCCAAAAAATCATAGTAAATCACCACCACCTCCAAATCAAATTCCAAAAATAGTCCCAGTTCCGTGGTTTGCTTCCCTACAACTTTAAAGAAGATCTCAAGAGCTGAATTGGAGGTTTACTAGGCGGTCAATGGTAGTTCTCAGACAAGTACCCTACAGATCTGAGATTTCGGGTACTGTACAACAGGAACTTGTAAATTCATTAAAGTTCTGATCCGACCAGATCCAGCAGATCTCTCTGAGTCTAGATTAAAGCATTTGAAAAGAGATTTTCAATGATAGCTCATGCGTTCTGATCCGACGTTGGGATTGATCGCAGCGGCCATTTTCGCCGGAGCGCGTGCCTGAAAACAGCAACTAAAAATCTGTGGGAAGCAACTTCAAAGCTTTGGAATTGGGACCGATCGACCCCCGATCGGTGTTCCCGGCCGACCGCTGTCCATGGAGGCGCGCCACCAGGGGTCCCCATCATAGTGGGTCCCACCCCCGCAAATCTGGAGGACAGCGCCATCCGTGGGCCCCGCGGGCCCGCAGAACCCGCCGTTCGGAAAGCACGAAAACGCGGAGTTCAACACCACCGGACGACATCAAGATGCTGCCCGTCAACCCGAGTTGCGTGATTCCCGGGCTCCACATGTGACCTTTTACCTCCCTGCGTGGGGTGGGTCAAATCTTTGTATTGCTGTGATATTGTTTAACCGGGAGTCCGTGATTCGGCCGGGGTTATCTTCGCCACGCCGGGTGCGTGGAGGTAATGGTCTGAACCTCTTGACGTTCATTTCTTTAGCTAGTATACGGTCTTTTGCCGCTACCGAGAGTGTAGGTACTAGCCCATGTGTCCATGTCACCGCTGTGAGAGTGAGAGTGACCCGTCCCGCGACTCGATCCGAGTCCTGAAGTTGAGTCGGACTACCCTTGACCTCCGCCGGTTCCTTAACCACGCACGGTCCGCGCTTTCCCTCGCTTGGGACGACGAGTGAGCTTCCACTTCTGTTAGTGACGTTTTACCACTAGGAGCTCGTAGTGTCGGGCTTAGTGTCTCCCTGGTGTGTGCTGCTGGTCGCGTCTTCATCTAGAGTCCGAGGGTGGCACCCAATAGTGTCGTCTCCCGTGTCCGTCCCGCATCAAGGGACTTCATAGAAAGATTATTTCTCAGGTGCAGAAACCGGAGTATTTTGAGGTTCCCGCACCAGCGCCGACTACTACTCCACTGCCGCCTGGCAAAAAGAGAGCGGCTTCTGCAATGAAAGTTCCAATAGGCCGAGCGAGGAAAGCTCGGAAAACTTCTTCCAAGCGGCCTTCGACTGACGCGGATGAGACTCCCCTGCCCGAGGTGCCATCATTTGAACAGATTGTAGCTCGGAAAGAAGCCACTCAACAAGCAGCTGAAGGTGACATCATTTTCCCTATACGGTATAAAGGAGTGCTCTTTTCATGACGTTTCCATTCTTTTGACGTCTTCTTTGCGTGACCTCAGCTTAAGGAGCGGCTGACACCACATGTGCTGAGGAAGCCGCCCTAGAGGCCGGAGAGATAGGGCCTCCCATCATAGCCCCGGTAGGGGTGACTGAGACAGCTAGAGCTGCAGGGGAGAGTCTCCCCGCTGTTGAGGAGGATGTCAAACTTCCTTCTCTTATGCCTGCCAGCGAGGCTGAGGGTGAGCTGAACAATTGTGGTTCTTTAGGTTCCACTTTTTATTGAGCTTTTCGTCTTGCCTTATGCACTTATTTTGTTGTGATGGCAGGAGTGGTCAGCACGGTGGTTAAGGCGCCTATTGTGGAAGCTCCTTCACAGCCCGCGGGACATAAGACTGTGCTGAAGAAGGGTGCTATCCCATTGCGGCGTGTGCTCACCCGCTCAACGTCCCGTCAGGCGACGGAGGAGGCGGGCCAACCCGAGATCAGCATAGATATTTCTTCGAGTAGCTCTGCCACCCCTTCTGACGAAGAGACTGACCATCATTCTTCAGAAGGTGATGAACAAGTGTCTGCAATAGACAGCAAAGGGGCAACGGCTCCCTTCACACTGTCAAGCGATGCTTTGATTTTCAGTCCTCCGAGGCTGCCGAGGGCATCATCCGAGGGAGTGTTGCATGAGAAATTTGCTGGATTGGATGTGGAGGTGGAGATAACCCCTCCTTTTGCTGCTTCGTCTGCAGGGTTGGAATCTTCTATTCAGGGGCTTGAAGAGATGGATGTCATCATCATAGTAAACTCTGTTCGCCCCTTTACAGAGCCGCATATCCCCCTCTCTCTTTTTTTTTGCCACCTTGGTGTTTACATGAATTTTCATTCCAGGAACCCGAAGTCGCTATTCATTCCCCGGCATCGACTTCTGGTACTACTGTGGTTTCATCAGAGGCCTCGGATCTGCTACCGCTGGCCACCGCATCTCCTTCAGGGACAATCACCCTACTCCGCCCCGTGCCGGTGAGGATACATGCGGCTGCTAGGGGATTACCCTCGGAGCCGAGCCAGTCGGGGGAGAGTCTCGCCCTGGCGTCGACGAGAGAGTTGAGGGCTGAGGCTGACCCGCAAAGGGGGTCTGCTTTTGTACCGGCGGCCATAATGACGATCGCGCCTGATTCTGCAACTCCATTTGTGCCGGAGCCAGAGTTAGAACCTCCGTCCCTCCTAGGCTCCGTTGAAAGAAGCCCTAACAGGAGTCTGACGGAGCAGGAACATGTTGCCGTGGTATCTGCTTCTTCGGCTTTGACGGTCGTTCCATCTTCCTCTTCCAAGCCGGACACCGGCTTACGGGCCGCCATAGACAGGGAAGTGACCTTCGAGGTGTCTCCGGCGGCTTCCCTGGGCATTACCTCATCGGAGGAATTTGTCTGGCAGCATCTAGAGATGCTGCGTCAGGTTGTGGAATCTCAGCCAGCGCTGTCTTACTCCCAGTTGAAGGAAGTGGCTGCACGACTGACGATCGGGCTGCAGGCACTGGGCTGCCCTCTAGATATCTGGACCCAGCGGGTGCTTTTCTTGTTGAAGTTTGTGAATCGCCGGGACTTTCTCGAGAAGATGATGGGCAACCGACTGGCGGCCCTCAAACTGCAGAGAGTTGACTGTCAGGCGGAGCTGACGTCTCTGATCTCTGATCTTCAGGAGAGCAGGGCTCAGGTTGAAGCTTCCGTAACCCAGGCGCACATTCTACGTAGCCGACGGGAAGAACTCCGCGCTGAATTGGCTACCATAGAAGCCGAGATACCGCGGCTGGAGGCTACGAAAGTCCAAGGCATCGAAAGAACTTCTTTGCTGGAGGGCCGAGTCGCGTCTCTGGAGACTGAGGTGACTCGGGTTCAGGAAGAGGAAGCGCAGCTCCATGAACTGGGGGCGGCTCCTCATGTTGGGCTTATTGACTTTGCTGGATATCTTCAGGCGGCCTTAGCTGATCCGCCTTTGTAATCTGTCCCCTTAGAAGGGCTCCTTTTGTATTCACTTCCCCTTTTTGTAATGAAGATAGAAGTTTCCTTCACTACATTTTTTGGTGTTCACATCCACACTCACATTTTGTTATGTCTTGTGGCAATTCTGGCGACCTGCTTGGAAGTACCCTAATGTCTGTGTCGTAGGAGAGCATCCACCCTCTCAAGGAAAGGATGGGGGCCTCGCTCCACTGCGGGACGGGGTTCCAGAGGTTGCCAGGTTGGTGCATACGTAGGTCTTGTTGACAAGAGGCATCGAAACCGTGACTGCTGGCTGCTCATGGTAATTCTATTATTGACCATGATTAGGGGAGATGTTGACCGACCTTGTCGATGGTGACACGGGTCGAAAGGGTAGACGGTCTTACTGATGGTGACAAGGACCGGAAGGGTAGCGACCGATCTTGTCGATGGTGACAAGGGTCGAAAGGGGTAGACGGTCTTGCCGATGGTGACAAGAACCGGGAAGGTAGCGACCGATCTTGCCGATGGTGACAAGGGTCGAAGGGGTAGACGGTCTTGCCGATGATGACAAAAACCGGGAGGGTAGCGACCGATCTTACCGATGGTGACAAGGGTCGAAAGGGTAGACGGTCTTACCGATGGTGACAAGGACCGGAAGGGTAGCGACCGATCTTGCCGATGGTGATAAGGGTCGAAAGGGGTAGACGGTCTTTCTGATGATGACAAAAACCGGGAGGGTAGCGACCAATCTTGCCGATGGTGACAAGGGTCGAAAGGGTAGACGGTCTTGCCGATGATGACAAAAAACCGAAAGGGGTAGCGACCGATCTTGCCGATGGTGACAAGTGTCGAAAGGGTAGACGGTCTTGCCGATGATGACAAGAACCGGGAAGGTAGCGACCGATCTTGCCGATGGTGACAAGTGTCGAAAGGGTAGACAGTCTTGCCGATGATGACAAAAATCGGGAGGGTAGCGACCGATCTTGCCGATGGTGACAAGGGTCAAAAGGGTAGACGGTCTTGCCGATGATGACAAAAACCGGAAGGGGTAGCGACCGATCTTGCCGATGGTGACAAGTGTCGAAAGGGGTAGACGGTCTTGCCGATGGTGACAAGAACCAGGAGGGTAGCGACCGATCTTGCCGATGGTGACAAGGGTCGAAAGGGGTAGACGGTCTTGCCTATGGTGACAAGAACTGGAAGGGTAGCGACCGATCTTGCCGATGGTAACAAGGGTCAAAAAGGGTAGACGGTCTTGCCGATGATGACAAAAACCGGAAGGGGTAGCGACCGATCTTGCCGATGGTGACAAGTGTCGAAAGGGTAGACGGTCTTGCTGATGATGACAAAAACCGGGAGGGTAGCGACCGATCTTGCCGATGGTGACAAGTGTCGAAAGGGTGGACAATAGATGTATGTAAGTGGGATATCGGATGAAGACTCTGCCTCGACCTTGTAAATGGCCTTCCGGACGGAGGATGGTTCATCACTATTTATCATTCATTTTTTTTATTCATATTACTGACCTAAGCGCCCTTTCGGGTTTTTGCCGAAGCCAGGCCCCTCTTGCTTTTGCCCGCGGGCCCTTTCGGGTTTTCACGCGGCGGGGTACCCAATTTTGCCTGCGACGCCCTTTCGGGTTTTCGCCACAGCTGGGTTATAGCCATTTTTACACTCGTCCTGATTATAGGAGCAAGTCTGGCGGGGTATATCTATTTTTAACCCCATTTTTCTTTCCTTTCTCTTTTTTTTTTGAATTCGGGATGCAGAAGAACTGGACCGCGAAAATATTGACTGACCTTGTCAATGATGACAAGGATCGAATATTGCTCCGGTTCGTCGACACCGGCTAGATGCCGAAGTAAGGGGTATGGTCTATTAACAAGGATGTAGGATCCGAGTCAAGGGTAAAGATCGACCGATCTCGCCGACGATGACAAGGATCGAAAGTGGGTTTATTAATCTGCATAGGTTACTACCGAAACAAAGATGGGTTTATTAGCAAGGACAGAAGGTCCAAGTTTAGAGGTAGGGATCGAACGATCTCGCCGATGATGACGAGGGTCGAAAAGGGTTTGTTCGTCGGCACGGGTTATTGCCGCAACAAGGATGAGATTGTCAACAGGGACGTAAGGTCCGAGTTGGGGGCAGAGACCGACCGATCTCGCCGAGGATGATGAGGGTCGAAAAGGGTTTGTTCGTCGGCATAGGTTATCGCCGCAACAAGGATGAGATTGTCAACAGGGACGTAAGGTCCAAGTTGAGGGTAGAGATCGATCGATCTCACCGATGATGACAAGGGTCAAAAAGGGTGTGTTAAAGGATTTTCGGTGGGACTTTGATGATTGTCCCTTTTGGAGTTTCATTAGGTGGAGAATAGGAGAGGCATTTGGAAATTACCACTTTACTGACTCAAGCGCCCTTTCGGGTTTTCGTCGAAGCCAGCCCCCTCTTGCTTTTGCCCACGCGCCCTTTCGGATTTTTACGTGGCGGGGTATCCAATTTTGCCTATGACGCCCTTTCGGGTTTTCGCCACAGCTGGGTTATAGCCATTTTTGCACTCATCCTGATATGGGAGCAAGTCTGGCGGGGTATCTCTATTTTTAACCCCATTTCTTTTTCTTTTTTTTTGTATTTGTGTAGGGTGGCAGGTCAAAGTGCGACGTTCGACCCTTGGTTGACAGTAGATGGCTGTCGGCCGAAGCATCAGACCTTGCACCGGGCAGAACAGTTCATTCGTTAGCAAGGGCTGAATGCTAACGCAAAGGAGTGATCTCTCGCCGATTCGGGCGTAAGGCCGGTAATGGCAACAGCATGGTGTATTCTTTCGGAAGCTTGGTCAGGGCAGAATGCTACTAACCGAGGAAGGGTAGCTCGGCTAAGGCAAGGTGCCATTAACCAAGAAAAGGGTAGCTTGGTTAGGGGGGAGTGCCACTAAACCAAGGAATGGTTGTTGGGTTAGGGCGGAGTGCCACTAAACCAAGGAGAGGGTAGCTCGGTTAGGGTGGAGTGCCACTAAACCAAGAAAAAGGTAGCTTGGTTAGGGCGGAGTGCCACTAACCAAGGAAAAGGTAGCTCGGTTAGGGCGGAGTGCCACTAAACCAAGAAAAAGGTAGCTCGGTTAGGGCGGAGTGCCACTAAACCAAGGAAAATGTAGCTTGATTAGGACAGAACGCCACCAACCAAGGAAGGGTAGTTGGGTTAGGGCGGAGTGCCACTAAACCAAGGAGAGGGGAGCTCAGTTAGGGCGGAGTGCCACTAAACCAAGAAAAATGTAGCTCGGTTAGGGCGGAGTGCCATTAAACTAAGGAAAAGGTAGCTTGATTAGGACAGAATGCCACCAACCAAGGAAGGGTAGTTGGGTTAGGGCGGAGTGCCACTAAACCAAGGACAGGGTAGCTCGGTTAGGGCGGAGTGTCACTAAACCAAGGAGAAGGTAGCTCCGACAGATCACTCGGGACATGTCGGCTGCGCTGCATGATACAGCTTAATGTGTTTTCCGTTGAGGGGAGAGAACTGAATGACTCCTTTGTGGTCTACAAGGACGTAGGCACCCCCTTCATATACTCGGCGGACGATATACGGCCCGACCCAGTTTTCGACCAGCTTCCCTTTAGGGTTGGAGGCCATCACTTCTTTTCTTTTGACCATTACCATGTCTCCTTTCTTGAATTCTTGACCCTTGACTAGCTTGTCAAAAGCACGGGCCATGCGAGCTTGGTAGAGCTGGATGTTTTGCTGCGCCCGGAGGCGTTTTCCTTCGAGCTCAACGAGCTCTTCCAATCTTCTTTCTGCATTGGTCTGCTCACCACTGACTAGTCTGTGCTGGATGGCAACTCGCAATGAAGGAACTTCAAGTTCAATTGGCACCACAGCTTCTGACCCGTAGATGAGGGAGAAAGGTGAACAGCCGGTTGGGATCTTGTAGACAGTACGATAGGCCCAAAGTGCTTCGTACATCATTTCTTCCCAATCTTTTTTATTAGACTTAACAGTCTTTGCCAGCAACGTGCACAGTGTCTTGTTAAAGGCTTCTGCAAGTCCGTTAGCTTGAGGGTTGTAGGGGGAGGATGTCCTCCAGTCGATTTTGTATTTGTCGGCCAGCCGATAAATCTTCCGATTTCTAAAATAGCTGTCATTATCAGAGATGATTCGGCTGGGGATCCCGAACCGGAATATTACATTTTGCCGGAAGAATCTTGCAACTAGCTCTCCCGTCACATCTCTTAGTGCTACTGCTTCCGCCCATCTGGAGAAGTAGTCTGTAGCTGCTAAGATATATCGGCACCCTGATGAAGATGCTGGTAGCGGCCCTACTACGTCCGTGACCCACTGAGCAAACGGCCAGCTTGGTAGGGTGGGATGCAATGGCACTGGAGGTCTCCTTGCCACATTAGCATGTTCTTGACACTTCTGACAAGCCTTGGCAAACCTGCAGCAATCGTCAAATATAGTGGGCCAATAGTAACCCAGTTTCTTTATCTCAATTTTCATCTTCGGGCCAGCCTGGTGTGCTCCAGCTGATCCTGCATGGACCTCCTGCATCACCTGTCCTGCTTCTGCTGAAGACAAGCAACGGAGTAGGACTTTCCTTCGGGCATCTGCCATAATTCGGAACAAGGTCCCGCTTCTCATCTCGTAAGAATCCTTGATCCTCAGGAGCTTCATTCTCTGTTCCTTTTCTTTTGGAAGTTGTTGGTGTTGAAACCAGCGTAGGAGATGCTCTCGCCAATCGGGCTGCTGAACCCCTTCGATGACTGCTACTTCCATCTCTTGTTCGTCGGTCAGGACCTCTGTCACGCTGGGGACCTGTCGGCGGTTGATCACTGTTATATTCAGGCTTGTGTCTGGCGGGACCGCCAATGAACTGGCCAGCTTAGCGAGGGCGTCTGCCTGAGCATTCCGGCCTCGATTGATGTGCTTGATGCTGATGAAGTAAAATTTTGACATCAGGCGAGTTGCCAACTGGTGATAGGGGAGGAGCTCTTGCTTTCGCACACCGAACTCTCCTTCTAGCTATTTTATAACTAGCATGGAGTCTCCGAATGCTTCCAGCATCTGAATTCCCATGGACAGAGCAATTTGCAACCCGATTATCAGGGCTTCATATTCTGCTTCATTGTTTGTGCATTGCTTGTTTATGGAACAGGATGTATGCACCACTTCTCCTTCTGGGGATTTCAGGACTATGCCTGCTCCTGCTCTGACCCTGGCTGACCCGGTGGCAGAGGTGTCAATTCTGGAAGCGCCATCAAAGTATAGTTGCCATAAGGAGGGTTGTACTTGCACGGCTTCTAGGGTTTCATCTTCAGGAAGCTCCGGCTCCAACGGGCAATCCCCGGGCACTGGGTGCTCAGCGAAGAAGTCTGCAATAGCTTGGCCCTTGACGGCCTTGCGCGGCACGTAGGAGATATCAAACTCCATAAGGATTACCGCCCATTTGCCCAGGCGGCCTTTGAGTGCCGGTTGAGACATAATGTACTTCAGGGGATCCTCTTTGGATACCAAGCTGATTTCATGCGACAACATATAGTGTCGGAGCTTTTTAACTGCGAAGACCAGCGCCAGACAGATCTTCTCAATATAAGTATATTTCTCTTCAGTTCTGACCAGTCTCCGACTGAGGTAATAGAGGGCTTGTTCTTTCCCTTCTTCATTATTCTGGGCTAGCATTGCCCCCAGAAAATTATGTGTAGCTGCTATATACAGTATCAATGGTCGTCCTTTCACCGGTGCGCCCAACACTGGAGGAGTTTTCAGGTAGTCTTTTAGCTTGTCGAAGGCTGCCTGGCAATCTTCATCCCAATAAAAGGGGATATCTTTCATCATCAACTTGTGAAAAGGCTGGCACCGCCCTGACAAATTGGAAATGAAACGCCGGACATAAGCCAAACGGCCCTGTAGTGATCTCAGCTCGGAGATGTTCCTTGGCGGAGGTAACCCCTGAATCACCTTGATCTTTACGGGGTTTATCTCGATTCCCCGATATCGGACGATGAAGCACAAGAATTTTCCGCTCGACACTCCGAACGCACATTTCATAGGGTTCATTTTTAGCTCAGGCTACCTCAGCCTCTGAAAAATAATCCGGAGGTCTTGCAGATGATCTTCTTTTCTTCTGGTTTTGACCACCAGGTCATCTATGTAGCACTTGACCTTGTGGTAGAGCAGTTCATCAAAGATTTTGGTCATTGCGCACTGATAGGTTGTGCCAGCATTCTTTAGTCTGAACGGCATTCTCTTGTAATAATAAATACCTTTAGAAGTTCGGAAAGCAGTATGGACTCGGTCATGCTCCGCAATCCAAATATGATTATAGCCGGAAGACCCGTCCATGAATGATAGGGCCCCATGGCCGGTTGTAGCATCAATCATGACCTCGGTTATCGGCACCGGGAAGTCATCTTTGGGGCAGGCTTTATTTAGATCTCGGAAGTCGACACATATCCGGATCTGTCCATTCTTCTTCTTAACGGGGACGATATTCGCCAGCCATGTAGTGTATTGGTTTTCTTCAACAAATCCCACGTCAATGAGCTTGTCGACTTCAGCACAAATTTGGGTGATGAGCTCTTGCCTCATGCGTCGCGGTGGTTGCTTCACTGGCTCGACCTCAGGGCTGATTGTTAGCTCATGTTGTGAGACAGCGGGGCTTAGACCTGGCATCTCTTTGTAAGTCCAGGCGAAGCAATCCCGGTATTCTAGCAGCAGCTGGATGTACAACTCCCGTTCTTCTGGGGATAGTTGGGCACTAAGGAAGGTGGGCCTAGGGTCCTCCTCATTTCCCAGGTTGACTTCTATTAGTTCATCGACTGTGGCTTGGCCTCCGTCTTCTATCTCCAGAGGTGCCGGTTGGAGGTCAACGAAGTCTGGAATGCCATCTTGAGGGTCGAGCACTTCGACTTCCTCGTCAGACACCGCCAGAGCTTCTGAGGTTTCTTGATTTCTTGTGCCAGCGGCTGAGTGGATTGTTCTATTAGCAAATCCATTGCCGTCGCCGCTTCCAAGGATGAGAGAGCAGCCTTGGTGTTTGCAGATGAGATTGCAGCCATGACGGGCTGGTAACTATTTACTGCTAGGCCCGGACAGCATGCTGATTTTGCAACAGAAGTTGAGGAAGTTTCGCCTTCTGGGACAGTTGTATCTTCCGCAGAAGTGGCTTTTTCTTCCCTGGTAGCTGGCTCCCCTTGATTGGAGTTGACCAAGGCCTCCCTGATTGGCAGAAAGGGAGTTGAAGTTGTCATTAGTAGGACCCCTGGGGAGGGGGAAACTTCAGCTTCTTGAATGTCTTCGGCTTCGCTGCTGCAAGCCGTATCGAATTCGGCTTGAAGGGCCGCTTCTTCAGGATGAACCTGCTCCCAGCATCGGCAGGGGGCCGAGGTTTCTGCTTCTTGATTCCCGGACCAAGCCAGTTCGAGATATTCGGCTTCCACCGGATACTCATCAAAGGTTGCCCCCAGAGGGCCATCTTCAGTAGGATAGAAGGTGGAGATAGTATCCACCTCGTACCGCCCACTGTAATAATATTCCTCCAGGGTGAAGCCCAACCCTGGATGTTAAGAGACACGTCTCATTTCCTTATCTAGATTTGCAGGATACCACATCTTCTGGAAAGCTTCTTTGCACTTTTGAGACTGATCGGGAGGGATGCGTTGATTCTGAAACATCCTGGCCATTCGATCAGTTGTAAATGCCAGACCTTGAACAGGAACCCGCGGGTTGGCTAGATCTTCAGGGAGGCTGCAGTCTGTGTCTTCCTGAGTGGGATGCTCCTCAGCTGTATAGAACAAGCTGCTGGGCCCATCTTCCTGTGTCACCTCCCAAGCTTTGAAAGGTTCGACAGTGGGGTCGTTGAGGCCGGAGACTGGCTTGGTGAGGCCGGCCGGGACTCCGATGCGGTCGTGCTGTCGATCGACCTGCACTTCCTTAGCTTTGGGGTATAATGCTGGGGGTGTCACCCTGCCGACATTTTCAGAAGCTGTGATGTGGGAGACCACCTTCGGCTTGACATATCCGCGCGGCGGTGGTGGATACCAACCGTCACCCGATCTATTCTTCGACGCCCCTGCGGGGGCCTCAGCTTCAGAAACCTTCCGGGGAGGCCCCGTATATAGGTTGGCGTCCGCCAAGTGACATTCAAACACCTCGAATGGGTGGATATCAGCAAATATCCTCTCCTCCTTCCCCTGGAGGCTGTATTTGATGCATTGGTGGAGCGTGGAGGGCACCACCATATTTTCATGCAGCATGGGCGACCGAGCAGCGCTTTGTAGGAGGTGCGAGAGTCAATGACATGAAACTGCACCGTTGTAGTGAAATCTGCCAAGGTCAGTGTGAACTCTGCCACTCCCATAGATACTTCACATTTTTGGTTGAAGCCAGCGATACGCATATCCCGACTTTCTCGAGATGCACATTAAAGTGGTACCTCTCGTATATTCTGTATGGCAGGATGTTGACTGCTGCACCAGGATCGACCAGGATCCGGTTCAGTTCTCTTCCATTCAGGTGCCCTTTCATATATAGCGGCCTGTTGTGGCTGGCAGTAGGTAGTAGCATGTCTTCTGGAGAGAAGGTCATACTGGCTTCTGGTATAGCCTCAGCTATGCAGGCTTCAAAATGAGCAGGCGTCTGCAGAGCAGTGATGATCGCCTGTCGAGTTTCTTCACTCAAAGAGAGAATTTCCCAGATCGTAAATTGAGCGGGGAGCTTTTGAGCAACTTCATTATTCGGCTCCCAGCCCGGACATTGGAGAGCTTCATCTCTTCAGCCCATCTGGGCTTGGGGAGGTTTTGATTTGTGGGTCCAGACGGACCTGCTTCCTCTTCCTCGGACCCGGCACCCTCTTGACTGGCACCGGCTGTCGGGTCTTCTTTATTAGTTGCCGTAGGGCAAGCTCCATCTGCATTCGCATCCTCAGTAGATTGCGCTGGCTGCGGGTGAATGGCCCCGGATGTAGGGTTAGCATCTTGGCAGGGATGCTTCCCTTTTGACATCTTCATAAATTCAAGGAATGAAGGGACTGCCTTGCCCCCACTTTTGTTGTATAGGCCCGACGGAGGAGGGATTTGGACTCCCTTAACCTCCGGCGGAGGTGTCTTGTAGGGTTGCTCCCCTCTGAACATGATGTTGTGATTGGGTGGTGGCTGACGCCCCCATTTTCGGCCCGACCGAGTGGCATGCGCAGCAGTTGCGACCTCAGCTTTGCCTCCCCCAGCATGGAGTGTGAAGCAAATTTCTTCTTCTTCCTCTCCTCCGGATAGGTTGAAGAGTGCTGACAGGGTATTGTAGGAGACAACCTGTGTTTTATTGGCCCCAGCGGCCTTTCTTTTCTTCTTCTTTTGCTTTTTCTTCTTTTTGGTTTCTGCGGGTGCCTGCCCCCAGAACAGGCTGCCCTCTTCAGGGGGTGCTGCTTCAGCTTCCTCCACCTGTTTGAGTGAGAGTTGTTCCAGTTCTTGCCACGGGACGTGATCCCATACCAGCAGAGGTTTCAATTCGGACTGCACATATTCATCTAGCCCTTCACTCAGGTGCTGCAGTCGAAGGACTCCAGGATTGGTTTCCTTGATTACTAGCAGCGGAGTTTGTCTCCTCATGTTAGGTGTATGTATTCTGACAGCTGTAGGTGAAGTGACCCATACGGGTGCTACCACTGGCGGAGCAGGCCGGGGTGTAATGCCACGGATATGTGCCCCCTCTTTTGGGCAGGGTGCCCTCTTCTTCTTGTGCTTTACAGGGATCTGCTACCACCCCTGTTGTTCTTTCACGGGCTCCAGGAAATGGATTTCGTAGGTGCTCCGTGTGCTTGCTTCAGAGATTTCCTCAGGTAATGCCTGGTAGAGGGAGATCATGTTGACTGCTGCCTTCCTGAAAGGGGCTTCATGTGGCTGAGGAGGGTCTACTTTGTACTCTCCTAGCTCTATTTCATTCTTCTTTATCATCCCTTCGATGACATCTTTGAAAACATAACAGTCTTCGATTGGATGTCCCAACATCTGGTGGTAGGGGCAGAATCTTGGATTATCTTTTCTTTTCAGGTCCTCCGGCCTCCTTGGCTTAGGCAAAGTGACCATGCTGTATTCTGTTACCCAGTTGAACAGGACTTGGGTCTTGTCTTTTGGAAAGGAATAGGCTTTCTTCATTTTGTCTCTCAGCGAAGGACCTTCTTTATCATCTAGAGCTTTTACAGGTTACGGGGGAGCCGCCTTCTTGCCTTTCTCCTTCTGCTGTTCGAACGCCCTGATATCAAGCGCGTTCGCTTCTATAGGTGTGGGGCGCCATTCCGTAGCCTTGCCTTTCTGGGCTGTGCTGGCAGCTGACGCCGGGACAGGCTTGGCTAGAAAAGCCTCCACCTCGGCCACCACATTATTCAGCCGTTCGAACGACCATATTTCCATACCAATCATCTTTTCCAGGACCTCCCTCCTGAGATTTTGTTTGCATATTTGCACAGCGTCCTCCTGATGCGGGGGCCGCTTGCACCTCATTCCGAGGTTCCTCCACCTCTTGATGTAATCAAGGGCTGTCTCATCTGCCCTTTGTTTTGTTGAGTAGAGTTCGGCCACTGTGACCTCCCTCTCTGTGACATGGAATCTTTCTCTGAATTTTCTCTGCATATCCGACCAATCACTGATTGACCCGGCCGAGAGGCTAGAGTACCATTCAAATGCGAGCCCCGTCAGCGAGGACCCGAAGAACTTCAGCAGATATGACTCGTCGGTGGCCAGATCACCCATAACGGTCATATAATATGCAATATGCTCTTTAGGGGACCCCTTCCCGTTGAATTTGTCGAATTTGGGCGGCTTGTTGACCCCTGGGGAAGTCGTTTAGCCGCATGGTGTTGCGGGTAGGGCACCCGATAGGCATCGAATGCGACGTAGTCGCCTTCACTTTTCTCTGCGAGCTTCAGCTCGATCATCCTTTCCACCATCATCCGGTTCACGACCGTGGGGTCGACTGGCTCCGGATAGAAGTGCGCTGGCTGAAGGTATGGGGTGACCAGGGTGGTCGCCTGTGGAGGACGCAGCAGCGGGGGTGTCGGATGCACCTGGGGGAGCACCGGAGGTAGCAGCGGCTGAGGCTGTGGCGGCCGCTGTTGTGCTGTCGCCATGCTTGGCTCTGACGGCTGGGACAGTGTATAGAGCGGTGGAGGGTCGTCACGACGAACCGCTCCCCGGGATGATTCACCCTGGACTTCGGGTGGTTTAGAAGCCGATGAATGCTCAGTCTTTTCCATCAGCTGTTTCTTCAGAGAGTCTATCTCCCGTTGATATTTTTGCAGCAGCATCAGAACTGATGGATCTATAGTGGTGGGGATACCCTCTGTCGTTTCCCCGGACGTACCCTCAGGCAGGATGTCGAGGAGGACGTCGTCTTCTTCTTCCGTCGTCACCACATTAGCGGTCAAGACGGGGGCCTTATCATCCCAGCGGGGATAGACCTGGGGTTGTTTCCCTCTCATGATCATCAGAAGCTCTCTTGCTGCTTCTGTTCTGCGGGTAGTTGGCCCTGGCCGTACGGCCAATTGAGCCAGTTCTTGGGGGTCTTCAGGAAGCTCCCCATATCGGCTGGATATACCAGCCATGTTGCAAGTAAAGACCTGCATCCTTCTTCTCTGTCGATGGACCCTCCGTCTGGCTTGTTGCGGAAAGGTCAGCCTCTCGAACACAGAAACTCTTCTTTTTCTTCCCGCTCGGGGAAGGCTTCATCGGCTTCGATCTCGAAACCGTCGTTGTATCCATTGTCGTCGACTGACGACACCATCATTCTATCTTCCATATCTCTTCATCCGCCGCTGATGGGAGTAATCTTCGTCAGTGGCGACTGTCTGCATTAGTCGCTGCTGACCCAGCGAGGGGTTGCCCAGCCCTCGAAAGTAGTTCCTGATCAGACAGGTTACCTCCTCTTGACCCCGCTCTTGATAGAGTACGGGGGATAGTTGTCGACCTCCAGCAGGAGGGATATAGGCCAGCCGAGCTCTGTCGGCCGGATGTTGGAATCTTCATCCCGTGACTGGGACGTTGGCTTGGCGGGCAGCAGCCCGGAAACTTCTGCGGCGCGGAGGATCCGCAACCACCTCTTCTTCTTTCTTCGGGGGCAAGCCCCTTTCTCTTCTCACCTCCGCCTCGTCGTTCATAGGACGGCGGCGGACGGGTGTTAGATGGTGGGCAGGTCGGGTCCGCTTGGGAACCCACACCTGTTTGAACTTCTTCGGCCTGAGTGCCGAGCTTCCTTGGCCATAGGGGCCGGTTTCTTCTCTTTCTGCCCTCCTTCCAGCGAGAGCTTGATAGGTATTGTGGACAGGAATGTTGGGGATGACTCGGTCTGGGGTCACCCGGGCCGTGCGTCCGTCGAGGAAGACGCGCATGCCTCCAACTAGCATAGATTTCCCAGACTGAGATAGGGTTCCGGTGATTACAGCAGCATTCTTGCGGGCCTGGCGACGCTGGCGTCCTCCAGGGTGTTTGTTGATGACATTGGGGTGGGTCCCACGTATGACGTGGTGCACCAAACAGCTAGCTGCCGGGGCCGGACTTTCAGGCAAGTCTTCGCAGCAGGGAACCTTCAGAGGCTCCATCTTCTCTGCGACTTCCTTGGCAGGCACTGGGGTTTCGACCTCCAGGATATCGACAAAGGCTAACCCCAAAAAGTTGGGGAAGCCCACAACGGCAGGGAAGCTGCCGAATTCCATGGGTACCGCCAGGTACCCTTGCGCGTGTTTAGCAACGATCGAATGATCGAAGTCGACGCCAGTTATCCCGTTGATCATCATTGATCTGCCTGCAAGGACAAATATGGAAATAATCAGTAGCCTTTGAGAGGGCTTCGAAGCCCGAATATCTCGGCAAAGAGATGAAAGGTGACACTGGTCCCACCGGGCGTGCCAGACTGTGGGAATGGATTTATTTATTTTGATGGTTTGTTGATTTGTTAGTTAGTTTATTAGGAGTGCCAGGCTTGTTCGATGCGTGGAACTCTTTCCTGTCTTTCGTTTCGCGGGTCGATCAACCATTTGACTAACTGGTAGTCAACTGACCGATTGACGACGCGGGCGTGCCAGTCACATGAGTGACGATCTTATTGTGCGCTCATGCTGACCCATACTGGGCGAGTGTGAGGTTCGGTCGGGACTAACAGTCCGCCATACCATAAAGGCTATGGCGTTAATTACATCCCCCACGAGGAGGGAACACCTTTGATTAATTGCCGAGATAGCGGGCTGTCAAAGCCAGAATGAAAAGAGCTACATGGTGGCCAAGACGAAGGCATGCAGGATGCATTTATTTATCATACAGGGGATGCATAGTTCATCGAATTATGGACCCTTGGTACGTGGCAGAGGACGTAGGTCCGAAGACCACCATCGCGCATAGCAGAGACTTCTGGTTGGGCATAACCCGACCTTCTGTCAACACCATTTAATATACCCGAGGGTCGATGCAGACATGCACGAGGAACCGTGATATGCGGGGTGTGATAACGATGTTATAACACAAATTCGGCAGCATGTCCCCTCCCTTTGGACTATGCCAAATGGGAATATAGGACATCCATCCACGGAGAGCCGGAATGGAAGCCAAAAGAGAATCGGGCGTAGCCCTGGGTCCGAGAAGGATCCAAATACGGGACAGTGTGCACCATTGCGCCGTTCGTTAATATTCCCCTCGAAGAACCATTGGAGGACATGTGGTGGCAGAACTCCGAGGGTCAGTGGGGTGACATGAGAAACGTCGTATTCGGTGTGATGTAGGGTTGAAACCCCCCCTCATTAATGTATCTCCCATGGACCTGGGTGAAGAACTATAATTCCCTCGTGGGACAATGGAGGTTGACCCGGCAGTTGGTAGTGACACGGGATATTGAATTTGGGTTATGTTTGGGTTTGATAAGGTGGGGAGGACATCAGATATTCAGATGACAACCATTATTAAGGTGAAACGGCACAGAACATGGAGGCGGCGCGAAGGCCAAACGGCACGGCATGCTCCTGGCGCGATGGGAGGATTGGGGGTAATCGGCACGGTAGTGGTTTGAGGGGTAGTCGGCCCGAAAGGAGCTCGACGCGCCAAGGCAAGGGCATTCGGCGCCCCCTCCACCCGGCGCGGGTTTGGCGCCGGGAGGCAGTGGCGCCGGGGAGTAGTGGCGTCGAGAGGCAGTATTTTGTTGATCTTGCCAAAGGTATTATGAGGTTTTCCTCGCCCAGTGGGAATTTCAGGGTGATGAACGGATAGGAATGGAGGGTGAGGGTGACTCCACTCACGAGGGGGGTTCCAAGGAGATTACCAATTACGGGATATATTCCCTGTGATGTCAAGATGCCATGAGATTACACAGCTCGGGCCCTTGCCATATCAGGGGATTAAATACGTGATTCCGATGAAACATCGTGCCATATTATGGAGTAAAGCTTTGGGCAAATTTTGGCAGCATCTCCCCTTATTTTGGGAGTATGCCAAGAGAATACTATGGGCTATCCACTCACGAGTGCCGGAGTAGAAACCTAAATGAGAGCCGGGCGTAGCCCGTGATTCGAGGGTCTGGATCATATAAGACCTCATCCCCTGTGTTGTAATGTCCCCAATGCAATCCATCGGAAAGCCTGCAATGGCAGGACCCCGTGGTTTAATGGGTTACAGAATGTAGGGGGAGAATTAACCCCTTTGATATAGCTCCCGTGGGGCCAGAGGGAAGGGCAATGCACACCCATGAGGGTAGGATATAATGGACGAGGTCTGTATGGCTCGCCGTGGTAACGAAGGCATCAGGATGTCCAGACGATGTAAGGGTATCAATGCAGAGAAGAGGGGTGGTTTCGGCACGGAAACTAGGTAGGCTCGGCACGATAGGGAGGTCCAACCGGCGTGGGGAGCCCTCGGCGCGAAACTCACGCCGGGAGATACCGGCGCCGGGAGGCTTTCAGAAGGGATTTTAAGGAGGTCTTCGAACAGGGTTTCGGGAGTTGTTAGGAGAGGGGTTTAATCTCGACTGTTTTGGATGATCGGAGGGGGAAGACTTTGGGGAACACCTTTCCTCTGGGGCCTCATTGGGAGCAGAACCACGGACGGAAATCCCTGAACCACGTCCCCCTTTATTTCACATACGAGGAGCCATGAGATAGACTGTCTCAGGCCCTCGAAATGTGGCTGGAGGGGGGGTGATAAATATTGGTGGCGAAGACGCTTCAGCAGAATTAGAAAACCAAACGATAAAACACGCCTAGTTATCAGTATCCTTAGCATATAGCAAACCTCGGATGCAGAGACAGAAAGAAGAAGGTAATGAAAGGGTGGAGTTCAACCCATTCTCTCATTCTTTATTTCATCCAGACGACTTACACGCATGCTACTTAAGAGAAAGAAATTTGACTCAACAGAGAAAGAAATCCAGGCTTAATCCCTGAAAGCATGGTTACATTAGCATTCGATGCTATTGAAGCAAAGATGCTAGAAATCAGAAGCACAGAGAGAAATATTCAGACAGATAGGGAGGGGAAAGAGAAGGAGCTGCAGTTGCCCGGCACTCCCACCTGGATCCCTCTTCGAGCCTCTGCCTCTCTCCCTTTTTCCTTTCTTCAGCTTCTTTCAAGGTCTCTCGAGCTCCCTCCTTCTCTTCGGTGGCTAGGCACTCCCTTTTCACTCTTCTTTTTTCTTTCTTCCTTCTCTCGCTCTGCTTTTCTTCTTTTCTTTTTCTTCGCCGCTTTGCCCACCTCTCTTTCGTTCAAAGGGCAGGCCTCTTATAGAGGCCAGGCCTTCACCCTTCCGGCATGAGCTTCCCGGCGCGCCAGGATCGTCCTTTCGGCGCGTCCCACCTCATATTTGGGCTTGGCCCATTTTCTTGTCATTCGGCCCATTCGACCCAGGATCCACTTGGTGGACTCCTTTCGACAATGGGATTCTTGATATATATATATATTAAGACCCCACCGGGACTGTTTACACCTTGCATTCATAAACATGTGCGAGGCACAGTACATCCCGTTTCAGGAGTATCAGAGATGTCTGAACATCTGTTTCAGCAGGCAGATGGTTGCCTGAATGTTGGTATAGTTTTATCAGCCTGACTATCTGAATGACAGCAGTACTGGACAGCGACCGAGCCAAAGATGGCTTTAGTCGAACAACATGATAGGGGTAGTGGGTTTCTTCTATTCAGACTCTCAGATCTCCCAGGGATGGTACGTGAGCTGTGCCCTCGACTGATCTTCAGAACTGTGAATCTGCTATGATCTCTTCTGACATATTTTAGGTGTCAACAGGTCTCTACCCCGGAGAGCTGGTCGGCCAGAATATCCCTTCATTTATTGAGTTTCTCATGACTCAAGGGGGAAGGCAGTCATGCCCCGAGAGTCTCGACAGGTCAACGAAGCAAGTAGCCTCTCGGCCCCACTGGTGGCAACTCCTTCTCTGTCAAGGGATGAACCTGACAGCATCCCGAACCTTGCCGAGTTCATGCAAGAGAAGGAAGAAACCCAACAGGCCCCGCAAGCCCAAGTAATACCTGACCCAGTGGAGGAAGCACCCCTTGAGCCGGCTCCCCAGGCCCAGACTCGGGGCAGGCGCAGTAGAACCGAAGAGATGAAGTTGCTCGAGGTCCGAGCCGGCAATAGAATACTCAAGCACCTGAAGAAGATCCCAGCCAGGTTTACCGTCTGGGAGATTCTATCTCTAGATGAAAAGACACGGCGGGCCGTCATCGCAGCACTCCAGACGCCAGCTTATGTGAAAGCTTGCCTTGCAGAAATGTCACCCGAGGTAGTTGTGACTTTCATAGAAGAGGATATACTCCTGCCTACCTACAGCTACAACAGGCCACTCTACATGAGGGGACAGCTGAATGTGCACCCCATCAATAGGGTATTGATTGACCCTGGGGCGACAGTGAACATACTCCCCTATCGGATATACAAAAAATATTACTTTGACGTACACTTGATCGAGGTCAAGAATGTTAAGATTGCTGGCTTCAACCAGAAGTGCGAGGTCCCCATGGGGATTGCAGAGTTTAACCTCTCTCTCGGTGATTTCACAACTAAGGTCCAGTTTCATGTGATTAACTCCATTACCTCCTACAAAGTATTGCTCGGTCGACCTTGGCTGCACCAAAATAGGGTAGTGCCGTCCACACTACATCAATGCATTACGTATCCCGGCAACGGGAAGGAGGAGAGTATCTTTGCTGACCTCCACCCTTTTGAGGTGTTCGAATGCCATCTCTCAGACGCCAATTTGTATCTAGAGAAGCCGAAGCAAGCTCCCCAAGTCACTCTGGACAAAGAAAAGAAGAAGGCGGAGCCTGACAGCTGGTTCCCTCCACTGCCGCCAGGCTATGTGGCTCCCCGCCAAGTGTCATTTGTTTCTGGGGCAGAAGGAGTATTCAAAGCCACTTCCCGTTCCATCTACTCTGCACTAGGGATGCCGCACCTCGAAGACTTGCTGGAGGACATCAGGGTTTAGATATAAGAGCATGATAGCTAATCAAAGAGGGCCAAAGAGAAAACCTTTCATTTCTGGAACATTTAGCATATACAAAAGTTAAGTGAAATGGTGGCAAAGAAGAAGCAGTTTGGAGAATTGCTATTTGTTGCTCATCACTGCAAATATGACAGAAATCCAAAGGTTCTTTCCACATGATCCAGATATGTGCATTATTGTCATTGTTGGCAAGAGCCTTGTCCATCCCCAATTTTTTACACATACTGTTCAGTTTAGATACTTGAATTTTGGGTTCCAACAAAACAAGACATTTAGTGTTGTGAGCTTTCAAGAGGAATTTCACCCTCCGTTGAGAAATGTCATTCCCTATACCACGTATATTCCAAACAAGGATAGACATAATTAATTATGAATGTTAGGAAGGGTACCCATGGAACCAACCTTTTTCATTGATCTAGTAATAATCACAGATTGGCCTATGACCCGGGCATTATTGATATAAGCAGACTGAGGAATATCATGTCTGGCAGCTTGCATTTTCTCTTGTGAACTGATAGTAGAGGAATCTAGGCAGGTGCCTTCCTTAGTCTGTTGATTTAAAGATACTTCTTTTGGTGTAACAATCCTTGAGTTTGATTCAATAAGAGAATTTGGAACTTGGGTACTATACTGGTTTCGAATGTTAAGTCTATCCTCACTTTGTTTCTCTTTACCTTTAGAAGTCCTTTCAGCATCAACAATATCCAATTCTAGAATAGGGACAAAAGCTCCAAGAAAATCATCCTTTTGGATTGAAGGAAGCTCTGATTGGCCATAAGCCATCACCTGAAGGTTCAAAGAGACTAATTTTGTATTTTTCTCAGACTGAATACCAGAGTTGGGGTCCAATTCAATGGTTTGATTATCCATAATCACAGGGTGTAACTCTAAAGCCGAGGGATTAGTCCCCAACACTGAGATGTCCTGAGTAGAATTTTGGATCAAGTCTGAAGTATTTGAGTTAGCCAATTGATTTTCCGCATGTGTGACTATCGGAACAGAGGGAGCATTCAAATTCTCAATATCGTTCTCTAGAGGCAATTCTTCGGTTGTAACTAGTCCTTCAGCAGAGCAGGGAAGGTTAGCTTCATGAGTAATTCTTGTCGATGAAACAAGCTTCCAACATTGCTTTGGAATAGGTGGCTTGAAAACATCATATGGCATAGACGGTCTCTCAGAATATTTACATTCAGAAGAGGAGTGGCCAAGTCTGGAGCAAGAGGAACAATATAAAGGAAGCTCCGGGTAATTTATTTCTTGCCAAGCACCTCCCCCCTGGGAATCCAATCCATATTCGAGATGGATGAGGTTTGGATACATCAAGTTCAACACAAGCACGCGCTGCAGCAGTATTCGATAGGTTAAGGGTGGAGGGGTCAATTTTTAGTACTCGACCAATGTTGCCAGCAATCGACCGAATCATGTGTTCCAGATAGAAATTGACGGGAAGTCCAGGGAAAGAAATCCAAATAGGTAGAATGGGAGAGTCTGAATCTGGAGAAAAATTCATAGAGCACTTGAAAAATCGGAACAATCTACCTTGAACATACATTGAATCCCTCGGTAGCAGCTGTAGATAATCTTCATAGTTTCTGAACCTCAATAGAAGATGGCGAGTATCCAAAGCGCTTATCATGAATTCATCTTTGAATTTGCACCGGTTGGAGAGATGGCTTCTAATGTCTGTGAATGCAGGTCTTCCACACAGAGTCTGAGCCACAACGGCAAAATCGAACGGTTGCAAACTTTGAGCAAGTTCATCCTTGGTGAAGAACACAATAGGCTCTCCGCTATCCATCGAAGCCGGGGCATGAATCGTACCACGCATAACATGAGGTGACATGGAAGAGGCCAAAACTTCAACAAACAAACGCGCCAAAGGACGCGGCTTTTGCGCGGACGGAGAAGAAGGTGAGACAGAGGCAGATTGCGAATGCATGAGCATGGGGGTAACAGGGGCCCCCCGAGGTCCACCATGACCGACAAAGTCGCCGGCGAAGTCAAGCCAGGGCTAGGTCAATTCGTTCTCTCTCTCTCTCGACAACATGGTCAATAAAGTCAATGCACAGTCAATGAGAAAAGTCAATAGTCTTGTTTCTCCTGCACCCACTTTCTTACTATATATATATATATATATATATATATATATCCCCCTTTAATTCTTTGCCAAACGAACAGCATGTGACTTATCTGACTCACATTTAATCCTTGAAGGATGTGAGCTCGGAATTTTTTTCCCACAGTACAAAAAGGGGTGACTTGATGCGTTAGATAAGATTCGAATTTGGGTAGCGCTGCAATCGCTCAGCTCTCCGTACCATTCTGCTAGATTTTTTGTTATTAAAAAAAAATTTGACGACTCTTGAATTAAAAGCCATTACCTTTCTTTCGAGATATAATTTTTTTGCCGACCTTAATTTCTACATATGTTGACAGGTCATCCAATCATTTTTATTTGAGTAGCTCGATCATAAAATGAGTCAGTTGCAAGAGAAAAATAAATGGACCAAAAATGCATGTGTTTAATTAATATGATCAAATAATTGCATATGGTCCGTGCAGGGTGAGCATTTTAGGAAATTTGACACGACAAAATTTCCCAAGCCAATCGTATTTGCTATTAATTAATTAAGAGTCCACGTGAATAAATGGCAAATATATTAATCTTACATTAGAAGCACAGTCAATGTATCTGAAGAGGTGAGATCTTATGCAGAGTCGTGGACCGCCAGATCTAAGACAATCGCGGGATGTAGTCACCTTAGAATGAAATTCTGCAATGAGAAAGAAAACGATCAGAGAGCCCAGGACTTTGATATCGGAGAAAACTCTTTGATACTTAAGTCAGTAAACAGTATACGCGAGGTGCTGAAGGGAGATAAAAGAGTTGTAGGGCATGACATTGCTATGAAGTGGCTAGAAGCTGGCCTACCTTTCGGGAGGAGTTTCCTGAGTTTATATAGCTAGCAACTCTCTTCATTGAGTTGGGAAAGCATGAGAGTTTGGGGACGTTACGCCCTTAATAAGAACTCTTACCATTCATGAACTCTTGCCTTACCCCTATCCTCTTAAGCTTCCCGTCTCTAAAGGCAGTGCGCGCTCAACACCTGCTGAGATAATGAAGGATAACTATCCATCTGCGAGAAGTTTGCCCCGATTCATCTAGGAGTCTAGGGGGTGGACTAATGCATTGAAGATATCCCATGTTTGGGTCGTGATCTAGAGGCGTGGGCACTCCCCGAGGGAGCGTTCATCTATCTTGCGGTCGCTTGATCGACTACTGGTCAGACTTTCTTGAGCAGGGGGGGGGGGTTAGTCAAGTGTCCGAGCCAAAGTTGGATGGGCCATCGCCGATTTGCTTTGCCAAAGTCCCATGATTAGTGGGCCCCGCTGGGATTGTTACTTATTAGACTATGCAGACCTAAACGGGCCGTTAAGTCGAGTAAATATTGGGTCGTAAATCTGTCCCTCTCCGACACCTCTATTGTTGTGGGAGGATTTGCGTAATATATTTAAGAGATATATATTGCTTGCTCTCATCGAGAAAAGAATTTTCTTTTAAAGGGTAACCTTTGAGTGGAAGATTGAACATCTCTATATATGAAGTGCAAACATGACCTTATTCCTTAGTCTGCTCGATCGCCCCCGTCACCATTTATTTATATGATGCAGGATGGATCAGAAATAGCACTGCTAAATCATCCTATGTATCTCCCGGTGAGATGTCATACTCTTTTTTACCTTCCTTCTTGCTCGCGTGAGGCCAAATCCCAGTACTCTTCCCTCTCTTTTCCTTTTTTTTTTTTCCCACTCCGTGCTCTACCGACGCAGATTTCTACTTCTCTACTATTGTTCCCTGTTGCCCACCTTCTCCCGCCACCGGAAAACCACGAGCCCTCCGTTGGTTTATTTGAGTTGTTTTTTTCTTCTTAAGACTTCTGCTCATCGTTAACCCTGGGCCCGCACCCCGTATACCTCCCCACGGCCACTCTTCTTCTTCTTCTTCCCCTCCCCCGTGTTCGTTCCCCGCTCGTGCATGCGCCGGCGAGGCCAGCCTGCACCCCGTCACCGCGGTGTCCGCCGCCGCCCCGGTTCTGCACCGCGCGGCCGACCGCCGTTGGACCCTGCCGCCGGCCCCTGACCGCCCCTGCGCACCGCCACCCGCCACCGCCGCGAGCCCCTGCTGCCGTTCCTGCACCTTCGCCATCGCGGGTCCCCGCTACAACCGCTGTCGCGTTGCCCTTCGCGCTCGCCCTCCAGCTGCGGCCTCCGTCCGCCGCGTCCGCCGTCTGAGCCGCCGCGGCCTCCTTCCCGCTGGACGACGTCGCTCCCCCGCGCCACTCGCGGGTCTCGCCAGCCGCTCGCCGCCGCAAGCTCTGCTGTCACCGCTGCCACGGCGGCCCTTCCCACCGTGACTGCTGAGATCTTCCCCGCTGCCAGCAAGCCTCAGGACTTTCGCATGGCTGCCAGTTCACCAGCGCTATCGCGGGTCGCCCACGGCTCCCTATCACCGGACAACCAACCTCACAGGTATTTATCAGTACCCACTCCGATGATCAGTCGCCGCAAGATGTATGCATGATTTGCCGTGGGCCCTCCTCCTCCGAGCTGTGAACCTGCCACCAGATCGATCACACCCCATGCATACTGTGTTCTTAAACAAAAAGGAAGGTCCAGCCAGCGTAACCCATGCTTAACATCTTTTTTGAATTCCCGTTCTCCTCCATTGACGTAGCTAGGGCGCCTTATTGGCATGTCCGAGGGAAGAAACAGGGTCATTAATGTCAGGCAGGAACGTCAGATGGCAGGGCTAGCTAGTTGTAAGATCGATTAAACTCATCACAGTCGTTAAGGATCATTTTATATATTTAATGTAGAATATTGCTGTAAACTTAATCCTAGTAATTTTCTTCTATATACGTTTATACGTACAATGCTTTCAGTAGTAGTGTTTTTCCCCCATATACAAGTGCAATTAATGACGGATGAAAAGGGTGAAAAGGATCGAAAGATTCCATGGAGCATGCAGGCCTCGATCTGCATGGTACATACATGCACGTAGTTGATACATACATAGCCGGTCACCACACACCACTCAATAAAGATCAGGTACTGTTAAAACTAATTAAGATCGATGTTGCGACTTTTCTAGTGCCAGCAATTAAGGGCAGCCTCTTGGGTGCACATATATTTATAAAGTAAACATTGTATGGTATCGTACGCCTTACATGCATGCATGATTCCCTAACTAAGAATATGGATGATGTTGTTTGCATTGAGCCAACAATTACATATACATGCATGCACTTTTATTCATAATCAACAATTCCCAATTACTCGCTCACTCTTCCCAATTTAAAATATCCACTTGGACTTGCCATCCTCCTTGCGAGATCCCGTCCCCACCAACCATGACATGTGTTGGTGGAGAATTCAGATGTAGGAAACAGAGAGAAGTGTCAAGTAAGAAAGAGAGAGATAGTTTAGTGGGGGATTTTTTTGGGTCTAGCTTCTATCTAGTGTGCATATAGGGGTGTCAACTGATATGTTGCATCCGAAAATCCGATCCCAGTTCAAAAAAAAATTCAGATTCAGAGTAACTTATTTGATTCGAAACGAGGTTTTTGTGTGAATTCGGGGCGACATTTTTTTGATTCGAAATCCTTGATTTTGAATCGGGTTAATTATCGGGCTGCCATAAAACCTCTCCTTATGGGGTGAGCAAATCCCATCGGCCATGCGATTGGCATTCGTGGCAGCCTCCCTCCCTCTAGGGTTCCTCCCATGCATCTCCACAGCACTCTCCCTCTGTTCCTCTCTCTAAGGTTTCACTAGCTTCTATCTAGTGTGCATATTAATTGGAGAGAGAACGTTCGGAGATAGAGTGTAACTCAGGAATATTCTTCTCTTTCCATCTCTCTCTATCATATATATATATATATATATATATATATATATATATATATATATATATGATAGAGAGAGATGGAATAATCTTTATCACAGTTAAATAAACTCGGCAATAAACATCTTAGTTCTGCATTTCTTGCACTCAATTACCGTAGGAATATATATATATATATATATATGTTTGTTGTTCATGGACAAAAGTAACGGATCAAATGATCAAAATCAAATCCCTGGCCCCAACGTACGTATGTAATTAAGCATCTCTTAACTAGCTAGATTTGCATCGCATCGTCTGTTGGTTGTATATTACTCATCCAATCTTAATTTTCTGTGTACATGGACGCCTCTCTCTCTCTCTCTCTCCCCCAAGTGTGCATGCAGCTATATATATATATATATATATATGAGAATACATGCATTCGACCCGGGATGATCAGTAGCCTTCCCGGTCGCTACTGCTGAGAGAGCCCAGCTGCTGCGGAGGAGGAGGCGGAGCTTTACGAGGAAGCCTCGCTTTTGCATACGTTTCCTCTAGGTTTTCCTGCGAGCTTGGTCTACCGGTTTTCCTTCTTTGTCAGCAGTTGATGAAGAAGGCCTACGAGCTGTCCATCATCTGCGAGGCCGACATCTTGCTGAAGGTTTTAATAGTTCTGACATCTAGATGAAGGTTTTAATAGTTCTGGAGTACTCACTTCGAACTTGCTAGCTAGTTAATTAACGGAATTAGAAGCAGGAACACATGCAAATTGCTGTGTGTTTCCACCCTGCAATCTCAGTGTTCCTTTAGAATTGTATACTGTGTCTTTACATGGTATCAGAGCGATATGGCTGACGCCTCCAAAGGTCAAGATGCCTCTGCTTCTTCTTACACTTCAGCGTCCCCTCCACCTCCTTTGGCCTCTTCCATTGGTGTGATCTCCGCTCCCATTCCTACCCTTGTTTATGCTCCTACGTACTAGTGTTCCTACTTTTCCCAATGTCACGCATAATCTTGGCGAGCTCAATTTCTTCCCATTCTCAATGCTTATAAACTACATGGTTTTGTTGATGGCTCTACCCCGTGCCCACCCTCTGTTCTTAATTTCGGACCCCACTGATGCTTCCAAGGCCATTCCAAATCCCGCAGCATAACTTTGGTATCAGTATGATCAATTAGTTCTTATCTGGATAATTTCCTCCCTCTCCGATGAACTCCTTACTGATGTCGTTGGTCTCACCACTGCTGCCGCGGCTTGGTCTGCCTTAGCCCGTTCCTATGGTTCCCCCTCCCGAGCTCAGATTCTCCAGCTTCGTTTACAGCTGCAGACTCTCAAGAAAGGGGACCGTTCTATTCGTGACTATTTTCATCAAGCGAAGACTGTAGCTGATGAACTCGCCACTGTTGGGGAACCTGTCTCTCCAAACGATATCCTTCTTTTTCTGCTCGGAGGCCTTGGTCCAGATTATAAATCTTTTGTGACTGCTCTCACTACACGCACTGATGCTGCTCAACTCCAAGTGGAAGATGTGTATGCGATGCTCTTAAATCATGAGATATGGATACAGAAGCATCATCAACCAGTACCAGCTGATACTTTCTCCCCTTCTGCTAATCTCGCTCGCTTCCCTCCCCGGTCTACAAATGCAGGTTTATTACCACGCCCTTTCACCGAGCGCCGGCCACCTTCATCTGCTCCTCGCCGTGGTCATCGAGGACGTGGCTCCGGAAGTCGAGGCTCTACTCCATCTCATCCTGCCCAGGCTCCTGAACATCTTGTATGCCAATTGTGTTATTGTTTTGAACATGGTGCTGCTACATGCAATCGTCGATATCATCTCTCCTTTCCTGGAGGACCGCCTTCCAGGTCCGTGCGGGCACCCAGTGCAGTGCAAGCCTATGCCTCTTACATGGCTTCTCCGACACCGGTCCATCGAACTTACTGTGTTGGGTCCTCTTCAACTTCCAACACACCACCGGCAGATCCCAAATGGTACCCAGACACAGGGGCCACTCATCACATGACCCCTGACTTCCATAATCTCCAAAGTGCCACTGACTATCAAGGTTCAGATCAAGTGCGAGTAGGACATGGTGCAGGTTTGAACATTGCCCACATTGGTACTTCTTCCTTTCTCCACAATCATCACCCATTTCATTTACGCAATATTTTGCATGTTCCTAATCTCAATAAAAACTTGCTCTCCGTCTCTCAGTTTGCAGCAGATAACTCTGTTTTTTGAGTTTCATCCTCATCATTTTTATCTTAAGGACTCCACGACGGGGCAGCCACTTCTGCGCAGTCCGGCAACTGACGGGCTTTATCGTCTCCCGCTTTCTACTCCTGCCGCTTCTGAACGCGCACCCCATTCTCTCCTCAACACATGAGAACCCTCTTCCTGGCATGCTCGACTTGGACACCCAGCATTGCGAGTGGTTACAGAAGTTCTCTCCTCAATGAAGTGTTCTCCAGTTGATGCGTTCTTTGGTACAGTCTGTAACTCTTGTCAAGTAGCAAAAAGCAGACAATTACCTTTCCCTTCTCCTTCTGCACCTTGAGAATTGATTTTGTCAGATGTCTGGAATCCGTCCCCATATGCTTCTACTACTGGTGATTGATATTATGTTCTATTTATTGATCATTACTCTCGTTTTACATGGTTGTATACTTTGTCTACAAAAAGTGGTGTGTTTCCTGCCCTCACCGACTGTCTATCTACCTTGATGACTGTGGCATTGCTCACCGCATTTCCTGCCGCCATACCCATCAGCAAAATGGTTTAGCAGAACGGAAGCATCGGCATATTATTGAGTCCGCTCTCGCCGTGCTCCACCATGCCTCCTTACCATTTTCCTTCTGGGATGATCGATGCAGTGCGATGTGCAATTTTTCTCATTAATCGCCTCCCAACATCTGTTCTTCAAAACATCTCTCCCTTTGAAATGCTATTTCACCATCCACCTGACTACTCTATGCTTCGAACATTTGGATGTGCATGTTTTCCACGTTTACGACCGTACAATACTCACAAATTCTCTTACCGCTTGTAATACTGTGTTTTTCTCGATTATAGCTACCATCATAAAGGGCATCGCTGTTTCAATCCTACTGCAAATAGAATCTACATTTCTAGGAATGCCATTTTTTATGAAAATTCCCTTCCTTATTCACAGCTTAATGTTACGCTTCCTCCATCACCAGCACCCCCATGTACCACTATTTCTTTGCCGACATCGCTGATCATCTTTTGAGAACACCACCAATCGCCAGGTTACTTTTGCGTTAGTTTTACACTTAGTCGCATAATGAATAAAAGTTTTTTTTGCTTGAGTTTTAAGTTTATATATATATATATATGTATATATTCTCAACTAGTTTTCAGCCATCTATATCTTAATGTATGTGGTTAATCTACTTGTTACTGGAAGTGATACATCTGCCAATACCTTCATCATACAAGCAATTCAGGCAGACTTTGCTGTGAGAGATCTGGGCTAAGCCCATTACTTCCTGGGCATTGAGTTTTACCATGATCCACTAGGTTGTGTCCTGTCCCACACAAAATATATTTTTAGATATAGTTAAATGCACCCAGATGGAAGGCACAAAGCTCATCTCCACGCCCATGGTTAGTGCAGAGTCGATGTCAGGTCCAGTGTCCTCGGCAGTCCCTGGTCAAACACATTCAAGCGCTTACTGTGCTATCTCAAAGCTACTCCCTTCCATGGACTGGTGCTTTATTGCGAATCTCCTTGCTCTCTGTATGCCATTAGCGACGTGGAATGGCCTGCCTGCGCTACCGTGGCTATGCCATTTTTCTTGGCCAGAATCTTGTCTAACGGAGATGTCGCTAATGCAACCGCTGAAACTATTTGGCTTCAGTCACTAGTTCTAGAGCTCGGCATCTCCCTTCCTTCTCTCCCCACACTATGGTGTGACAACATTGGAGCCGCTTACCTGGCCACCAATCTCCCTCCTTATTCTTCTTCATTGACTCTCCCCCCTTCTTCTTCTTCTTCAGACATTGTTCCCAGAAGTCTTCTACAGGCCCCTACCGTTGTGGCCATTCCCACGCAGAAGCCCAGGGAAGAGGATACCCAAAACGCCGCCATCCTCATTGTCGCCCTCGTCGCCTTCCTCTTCCCCGCCGCCACTGCCCCGCCGCCAACACACAGTGGCCTTAATGTCCTGTCCCTAGGCTCCCAAGTGTGCATGCACACCTGTATATATATGGGAACACATGGCATCAGTAGCCTTCACGGTCGGGGAAGGAGGAGAATTTGCTTGAGGACTATGTACGAGCTTTTGCGTTAGTTTTGCACTTAGTCGCATGATGAATACCTATTTTTTTGCTTGAGTTTTAAGTTTTTATATATATATATATATATCCTCGACTAGTTTTTAGTCATCTATATCTTAATCTATGTGGTTGATCTACTAGTTTTAACATATATATGCACCCCCCCACCGAAGACAACTGGGTCTTGCATTTCTTTTCCTAGCATGAACATGCCCCTTGATCAGCATTTGTCGTTGCCAAGTTATCAATATTTTACAGCATAATATACGTGGAATAGGAAAAGATAAAAAATTCCCTTTGGTGAACATTTTCGAGATCTAAAAAACAGATACTACTCGTAGGGCCGAGGATACCGGGTGAGGATCACAGAAGAAACTATGATTGATGATATTATAGTTTTGACCTCCTTCAATTCTCTTTTCGTGCTCTGCAGCAGGTGAACACAGAGGACCTCTAAAAATTTCTTCCAACATGGCTCGAAGTCTACTACATGCCCCTCTCGATGTGGCCCCTCTCACGCATCAAGTGGAAACCCAAAAGATCACGATCATCGCTATCGCCATCCTCTCCTTACTCTTCATGATGGGTCTACTAGTGGTGGCCATGTGGCATTGGCTTCACAACTGGTTATGGCCGTCGCCACCGCCACCGCCACCGCCGCCACCGCCACCGCCGACGGACATTGGCCTCAATTTGCTCTCCCTTCCTAGGCTCCTATTTAGGTCCAGTGCAGCAGACGAGGATGATTACACCGACTGTCCCATCTGTATTATGGAGTTTGCCGATGGCGAGCAGGTTCGAGTGCTCCCGCCTTGTGGCCACCGATTCCACGTCCATTGCATCGACCAATGGCTCGTGGCTCACTCTTTATGCCCTTGCTGTCGGCGGGTTGTCGCGGTCGATGGTGGGGCTGCCCCATAGAACTTTTGTATGTATATGTACAGTTGTAATGTTCATCTGATAATATACTATGATAATATATATGTTTTTGGGAATATATTTTTTTGTAAATTCTATTTTAACAATAAACTCTAATGTCAATCCGTAATTTTTAAAAATAGTGAGAAAAATCAAAGATTCTCCGATGTCAATGTTTGAAAAACAAAATCTATGTGGATCTGATTTTGATTTCTATAATTTAATTTTGCCAATCGAAAGTTAACTAAACCAAGTCATGATCATCCGTGCCTTCAACAAGTAACATTTCAACACCCAGACGGAGATTCTCCCGGCCGTGGATGCTCATCTAAGATAGGTATATTTGAAAGATCAAACTACATACGCGGGCTCATTTCTGTGGACCTAAACGTCGGCGTAAATTAATAGTCATTAGCCTTCACAATATGTACACAAATATGAAGCATCCACTTAAAATCAATCTCAAAGTTTATAAAACCGTGGTTAATTATTTGTCCTTATCCCCATACCATAAATATATCCCTCGACATAAAGACAAGATTTACCTTATAAGACATGATTATTTGTATTTTATACTCGGATAAACGAATGAGGGTCGAATAAAATGAGTTATCCACGCTATGCGTTATTTAAACGAGTTTGATAGTTCGAGTAGATTACTCAGGATCGGATAGGATGAGTTATTTGAGAGTTAAAAGTCGAATAATTAATGTAACAGAAAAGATCAAATTAATTATTCTAGATTGAGGCAGTAGGGTAGATTTCATATTTATTTAATTATTTTATCTATTTTTTTTCTTATTCTAAGCTTAATAAAAAAACTATAGTTATCAATTAGAAGAGACTTAACCTTGAATATATAGCTTATCCGAGTTTAACTTAACTCATTTATCCTAACAAATTATCAAAACTACTGCTTTCATTATTTGGTGGAGTACCGTAAACCTTGCCCCCGAAGTACAACGAGGACGATATAGCGTATGAAGAACACCTCTGTCCTCGCATTTCACTGCCGAAGGAGGGATAGCAGGTGGGTGGCAGCTGGCCGAAACCCAGCGGGACGCAGGTAGGGTTCGTTCGAGGAGGGACTCGTCAGCCAGACATGGTCGGTCGGCGACCACCGACGTGTCGTCGTCATTCCGGTGCCAGCTCCGGCCAAGAAGCGTCCATCTTAAAAATCAAAATTTAAAACACATAAATATCATTAATTATAGGTTTTGATTACTGTTCATCTTAAAAACATTTCATTTTAATTTTTAAATATTTTAAATATATTTTATAAATTAAATATACTATGAAAATAATTTTTGATACATAACATCAATAATTTCATTATTTAAAATTTAAAAGTCAAAATGATATTAATTACGAGTTGAAGTTACTGTTCATCTTAAATAATATTTTATTTTAATATTTTAATATAATTTGTAAATTAAATATAACATAAAAATAATTAAAGTTTATAAATAACATCAATAATCTTACTAATTGAAATTTAAAAGTAAAAAATGGCATTAGTTACAAATTTAGGTTATTATTCAACTTAAATAATATTTTATTTTAATTTTTAAATATTTTACCAGACATCTAATGACTTATAGTATTTGTTATCATTAAAATCACAGGGGCACAACAAAATTTAGGGTCTAGGAGTTAATTGAAGATTTGTTGATGTCGCCCAGTACGTAGAAGAAGTAGAAGGAAGAGTTTATTGTTGCTAAATTTTTATCTGAAATGGATGATAGTTTTAAACATGTTAGAGATAATTTACTTGCAGACACTCAGGTTCCTAATATGGCTGGTGCTTATTCCCGTGTCCTTCGAGGAAGTACCAAACTGAACCTGAATGGGGCTCCATCTAGTGAGACAGGAGAGAGTACTACACAAAAGACTTTTACCTATATTTTTAAAATGTAAGTATAGGTTCAAAAAATATGGGTAAAAATTTTACCCGCTTTTCTTTGCCACGCTTTTAAAATGTGACACTTATTCGCATGACTATAAATTATACCTGCATTTCAATGAAACGTAAGTATAGATTGACCTATACTTAGGTATGTCAATGGGCCGGGCCGGGCCGGGCTTAGGTCGGCCCGGCCCGGGCCCGACTTATCAAGAGTAAGGCCCGAGCCTGGCCCGGGCCCGACCTATGTCGGGCCGGGTCGGGTCGGGCCCGACATTATGTAAAAAATTCAAAGCCCGACTAAGGCCCGGCTCGGCCCGACTATTTAAATAAAATAATAAAAATAATAAAAATTAATAGATTTAATACTATAAAACTTATAATCTCACTAAATAAATTAAAATTTTGATATTAATTACATAATTTGTGTGAAAAGAGAATTTTAAAATTTCTAATTAAGTAAAATAACATAAGTTTGACTAAATGGTTTTTAAAATTTGAAGTGAGAATAAAAAAAGGGATCGGGCCGGGCCGGCCCGCGGGCCGAACTCAAAGCCCGAGCCCGACCCACGAGTCTAGTCGGGCCGGACTTTTAGGCCCGACTAAAAACCCGCGGGCCGAAAAAGACCTTGCGACCCGGCCCGAAATCGGGGCAAGCCCGCGGGCCTGTCGGGCCGGCCAGGCCCATTGACAGCCCTACCTATACTTATATTTTAGAAGCATAAGAATAGTGCAATAAAAGCATATAGGTAAAAGTCATCTATAGATATGCATATGAAAGGATATACCTATGTTTTTGAAAATGTTAGTATTATCTTTTGCCATGTATTAAAAAACGTACGAACAAATATTAACATGACTTTTTAAGAAACGTAGGAAAATAGATTAACGTTAGTTAATAAAAAATATAGGAATATGTTATCTTTTAAAAAAATCATATTAATATATGTGCCTTCAAGACCCATAATAATGCATCCATTCATATCTTCATATTCATAAGATTATATTACTCACAATCATGTTGATCCACACAATTCTTATTCAGACTTATTTATAAATCTCATTCATTGAAGATAATTGAGGAACACCCGTTTACATGATTAAATCTTAAAGATATTTATTCAAAAAATAATAAACTCATAATACATCTAAAACAACTTTATTTATAGATCTCCATAGATGAAGAAAAATTAATCTACATTCATGACACGTCATGTCTTTCAATTTAGGAGAAAAATGCTACATTGACATACCAGGATTCTTGAGGAGGAAGACAGTACTGTTGCATCTTTTTCACAGATTGATTTTTGTCAGACGATGAATCCTCTGAACAAAAATGGAAAATGATCCGCAACCACAAATACGGATGAAGCAGAAGACACTAGTCATGGGCACCAGAGGCTATCACCACAATGGTAGAGACTAATAATTCTATAGAGTAATTAACATGTCGGCCATAAGATGGCTAAACTTCTCAGCAAAGTCTAGGTGATACGTTAGAACAATTGGATGAAAATGAGGAATGCTATCATGTTTTGGTGAAATTAAGTATTCTTATTGAAAAGAGTTATGCATATTGGCTGGCATCTTGTGCCAAAGAGTCAGAAAAAGACATAAAAGAGGTAGCTAGATATGCATGGGTGCAAAGCGAGAGAGTGATTAGGAGAGAAAAAAAGATCATAATATGAGATTTTCAACAAATTAAACACTGATGAGAAAAATATTTTTACAAATGTTGCGATGTACCAAAATTATTAAAAATAATATGAAAATAAGAGAGAGAATTTTAGAAATGAAAATGTGAGTACCATGCATGGCCGATACTTTTTTTCTCTTGTGGCCGCTATGTTTGGAAAACAAAGAAAAAGATGGACATCGTATAATCACACCATACGTAGAGCATTAATATTGGGTTCAGATGCATCAATGTGGCTGCATGTGGGTGCACCATTAATATATATATATATATATATATATATACCTCGTTTATCCACAAATGATGAAAGCATAATAATTAATCATCAATATGGTTTAATGTAATTACGAATTTTAAAGTATATTGTCGAGGGTAATTAATTAATGACACATGACATTTGAGGATTAAATCCTCCGACTCCCCCCACCCCACCTTATTACATACTTCAGATCGAGGAGATCAAAGACGTCGACGACGGGCGATTGGCAGCCATCAATTATATATAACCAGCTATCATTTGCGTTCGCATACGCATCTGGCCTTGATAATAATGAAACCCACGCAGCGGCCAGTACCATACCCAAAAGTTTCACATGAATGACGGAAGATGATAGATAATAGGTGAACACCCTTGTAGAGGATGTCTGGAACACCACACTTTGGCTGCGGGAACACCACCTGTTGTTCTCCGCCTACTGCAGTACAATTGAAGAAGAAGAAGATACGAACCCAATCGAGACATGCAGATAAGACCACACAATATATTCATCGGTACTGGTGGCAGTGCATACTAATTAAGTGTATAATTAAGTTTAAATTTTTTAACATATAAACCAGTATTAAATATAAATTTGTAAATATATCTTCTCTAGATTTGTGTTAGCAAAGATATCTATGATGTCGTCAAAATAGTGTAAACATACCACTGTTGTTAACTTTCGAAAGATTGAATATTCTTTCTATTTGATAATTAGAAGTCTAAAATATCACTCGTAAACCTCAATTCCCCGCGTCAAAAAGAGAGATGATTTATAGAGAGAGGGGGGGTTGTGAGGGAGAGACTGTGATACAGAGGTGAGAGAGAGATGGCCCTGGTGGGTGGGGGTACGAAGTTGGGAGAGAGATCAGTGCAACTTTCTTGGCCTGCATGATTATACTCTCTCTCTCTCTCTCTCTCTCTCTCTCTCTCTCTCTCTCTCTCTCTCTTGGGTCAGAGTGAAGATATGAAAAGAGAGAAAAATATTGGGCCCCTATAAAAAGAAATATATAAGAATCTAGGAGACTATATATGTAATAAATTAATTTTCACTAGAAACAAAGATATGAAAAGAGAGGAGAAAACACCTGACTAATCTCTTCTCCCCTTTCTTAAGACTATCACAACTCTGCCTTAGCATAAAATAATTAAGCTGAGGAGCGTCTACTTACCACTGGACACAACAAGCATCGTTAGAAGGGCACAAGTGATCGGTGCAACCTTCTTGACTAGCATAAAATAATTAATTAAGCCAGGCTTGGCGTGTATATTCTTCTCAGTCAGGGAAGGAGTTGCTTGTGGCAAAAGCTAAGGTGCCGTTCTCCAAGAGCTAGCAGGCAAGCTAGCATTAGGTACAGGGTTATTGTAACACCCTCAAATATAGCTAAGTTGTACTCTATATCATCGAGGCGCCTTTTCAAGTATCGGCTCAGTTCTTGAAAAGAACTCCGAAGTTAAGCGTGCTTAATGGGGAGTAGTACTGGGATGGGTGACCTGCCCGGGAAGTCCCTCATTCTGGAGCCGATCACTGTTAAAAAGGGATAAAACCGTGAGGCCGGTAGGCCAAAGCGGACAATACCTCGACGGTATAGAGTACGGGGCGTGACAGAATGGTATCAGAGCCATACCCCAGCCGGAAGTGTGGGAACTAAGTGCCATGCAGGGCAAAGTGCTACGCTATGGGAGCCACCTCTTGAACCCGCAATGGGACAAAGTGCTACATAGTGGGAGCCACCTCTTGAGCCTGTAGGGGGACGTCGCCTATACAAGAGGGGTAGATTGTAACACCCTCAAGAAGTCCCTCATTCTGGAGCCGATCACTGTTAAAAAGGGATAAAACCGTGAGGCCGGTAGGCCAAAGCGGACAATACCTCGACGGTATAGAGTACGGGGCGTGACAGTTATCCATATATATCTTGCACTTAATTTATGGTTACTAACTATTAGCAAACTGTAACCACTGTGTTAACTGAACAAATATATATATATATATATATATGTGTGTGTGTGTGTGTGTGTGGATACAACTCTGCAGAATTAATGTTCCTAGGTGGTCAAAGGTGAGGTGTTTAATTAAAGTTAGGAGACACCGAGGCTCCACTTAGAAATCAATAGTTTGAAAGATTCTCCATGGAATCTTTCGGTCTTTTTCACCCTTTTCATCCCTACGCTTCAAGTCCAACTCCATATTGTAAGATATATATCCGGATCAGCTTCGAGCCCAACTTTACGTTATAAGATAATATTCAAATTTGTATTTGCTTTCTCAGATATAGATAATATTCAAATTTGTGAGTCAGAGCAGATACGCATATAGTACCATTTGCTTCATAAAATGTCCATCTATAAATTAATATGGTGAATATCTATTAATTTACTATATATATTTCATCAAAATTATTATCATTAGAGTCATTAGAAGTGTCTTTTTCATTTTTTACTTAGTATTATTTTTCCCTTCTCATTCATCATCTTAATAAAATTAAGAACAATCTCCGTCATGTATAGCATGTTAAATTTGTGGAGCATTTTGAAATGGGAGCGGATAATTTGAATAATCTAAAATTTTTATTCAAATCAAATACGGATAAATAATATAATTAATAATTCATCAGATAGTGAAACATGCAAAATCGGATAATTTAAATTTTAAAACAAGACAAATTCGTATAGACATATATTCCCTTTGTATCTACTCCGTTGGCAATCCTACCTCTACCATATATAGTTCTTCATTCTTGCAGGGTCACGTCCTCGTCCTCTCACACATATGCATGTTTTAGTCAGGATTTGTCGGCCCGGTCGACCGGGCCGACCCGGTCTCGGCTTGGGTCGGGTCGCTCCCGTCTCGGTACGACTCGGTCCGTCCCATTCTAAAACACTACTTTATATATATATATATATATAATATAATATAATAGAAAAATACACATTATATATAAAATATTATATTAAAATAATAAGTCGACCTAGTGGCGACCCATAGCCTGGCCGACCCGATCCCGGCCTGGGTCGGGTCATGTGGTGCGAGTCGGTGCGAGACGCACCGGGTCGGCAAACTCTGATTTTAGTTATATTTTACAGCCAAATTATTTTGGTCATCTTATGTGTATACTATTTTATCTATTAGTGACAATGATTATACTTTGTAATTTTATTAACTGTTCTATCCACTGGTGCATTTTCCTACCGAGTAACTTCACCGTCGGGCAGAGAGGGGCATGTCCTGGGAACGGGAGTGCATGACCAGTGGAGATTGGAGATTTCCCACCGTCTGGCTCTGGGCATATATATATGTATAGCTATCTCTTTTCTAAGAACTGTCGGACGGAGGTTTCTCATCATTCATCTTGTTTTTATTATTTCAAGTGTCGTCAATTATTGAATTTCGAATTCGTTGACCTATGTGACACTCTTTGTAACTGATTTTATTTGGAAGAAAATTACAGAGAAAATTATAGATAATTATAAAACCCATGATTTTGAAGTCAAAATTTTTATTTTCATAAGTTTTAAAATTTATAATTTTAAAATCATCCGCACACGCGCACACACGTACTCACGCACACACACCCCTCTCACGAGGACTAGTTAGGGTCTGTATCTCTACTTCTATCGGCGCGGTATCTAATCCTCCAATCACGTGTGCATACGTTAGACAGACTTCTCATCATCTAGTAGAATTTTTTTTACAATAATACCCTAGTTGCAAGTTTATTTGTAAAAAAATACTCTTCTTACTTTTGTATCACTTTTAATAACCTTATTAATTATATCAGTATCGTGTCAATTAAACAAATCACTATTAAAGATTGAAACAATATATACTTCATTCTCCTTTATATAATTAAAATTTTGGTGAAATTAAGTATTCTTATTCAAACGAGTTATATATATTGACCGGCATGTCGTGTCAAAGATAAAGAAAAAGACAGAGAGATAGCTAGATGCTTAGGTGTAAAGAGAGAGTGTTCAGGAGAAAAAAATCATATTTGAGATTTTCAACAAAACACAGATGAGAAGAATATTTTTACAAATGTTGCGATGCACCAAAATTATTATAAATAATATGAAAATAAGAGATAATTTTAGAAATAAGAATGTGAGTATCATGCATGGTCAATATTTTTTTTCTTTTGGCAGCTATCTTTGGAAAAAGAAGAAAAATATGGACATCGTATAACACCGTACGTAGAGCATTAATATTGGGTTCATGTGCATCAACGTGGTTGCATGTATATATATATATATATATATATGTGTGTGTGTGTGTGTGAATATAAATATATATATATATACATATATATATATATATAGTTTATCCACAAAAGATGAAAGCGGAATAATTAATCATCAATATGGTATACTGTAATTACGAATTATAAACTATTTTCGAGGGTAATAATTAATGCCACATGACATTTGAGGATTAAATCCTGTCACTCTCCCCACCTCACCTTATTACATACTTAAGAGGAGATCAAAGCCACCGACGACGGGCGATTGATAGCCATCAATTATATATAATCAGCTAGCATTTGCACACGCATCTGGCCTTGATAATAATGAAACCCACACAACGGCCAGTATCATACCCAAAATCTTGGCATGAATGGCGGCAGAGGATAGATAATACGCAAACACCCTTGTAGAGGATGACGGGAACACCACAATGTGGCTGCGGCACCTGGTGTTCTCCGCCTACTGTAGTACAATGGAAGAAGAAGAAGGTATGAACCCAATCGAAGTATGCAAATAAGACCACATAATATATTCATCTGTACTTGGGGCAGTGTATACTAATTAAGTGTATAATTATATAAGTTTACGGTTTTTTAATGTATAAACCATTAAATATAAATTTGTAAATATATCTTCTCTAGATTTGTATTAGCAAAGATATCCATGATGTCGTCAAAATAGTGTAAAAATATCATTGTTGTTAACTTTCGTCCACGTACTAGTGAATGTTCTATAAAGATATGAAAATATAGAGAGTGAAGAGTGAAGATATAGAGAGAAGAACATTGGGCCCCTATAAAAAGGAATATATAAGAATCTAGGAGACTATATATATGTAATAGATTAGTTTTCCCTAGAAACAAAGATATGAAAATAGAGAAGAGAAAACACCCTACTAATCTCTTCTCCCCTTTCTTAAGACCATCCCAACTCTGCCTCAGCATATAATAATGTGGATAATATACATGGAGATATAGATATATATATATATAGATATGACTATGGGGAGAGGGGGAGGGAGAGACTAATTAAGCTGGGGAGCATATACTTACCATTGGACACAAGCAGCATTAGGAGGGCGCAAGTGATCAGTGCAATCTTCTTGGCCTGCATGATTATTCTCTCTCTCTCTCTCTCTCTCTCTCTCTCTCTCTCTCTCTCTCTCTCTCTTATTCTTGGCTCAAAAGGATTTGTGAGGTTAATGTGTATATATATAATGTCAACTGGCCATGCTTGGCGTGTACATTCTTCTGGAAAGAGTTACTTGTGGCAAACACAATGTGCTATTCTCCGGGATAGCAGAGATCACCATCTGGGTTCCAACCGTAATTAGCAGGCTAGCTAGTTGGTTGAAACTTGAATTCTCTATTATATATTTGTCCTGAATCTTTTTACATCTAAGAGCATTAATTATTAGGTTAAGGGTTATCCATTTATATCTTGCACTTAATTTATGGCTATTAATTCTCCGGGATAGAAGAGATCACCACCTCGGTTCCAACCATAATTAGTTGGCTAGTTAGCTGGCTGAAACCTGAATTCTCTATTATATATAAATGTCCTGGATCTTTTTACATCAAGGAGCATTAATTAATAGGTTAAGGGTTATCCATATATATCTTGCACTTAATTTATGGCTACTAATTCTCCGGGATAGAAGAGATCACCACCTGGGTTCCAACCGTAATTAGCAGGCTAGCTAGCTAGCTGAAACTTGAACTCTCTATATATTATATATATGTCCTGAATCTTTTTACATCCAAGAGCATTAATTATTAGGTTAAGGGTTATCCATATATATCTTGCACTTAATTTATGGCTATTAATTCTTCGGGATAGAAGAGATCACCACCTGGGTTCCAACCGTAATTAGCAGGTTAGCTAGCTAGCTGAAACCTGAACTCTCTTTATATTATATATATGTCCTGAATCGTTTTACATCCAAGAGCATTAATTATTAGGTTAAGGGTTATCCATATATATCTTGCACTTAATTTATGGCTACTAATTCTCCGGGATAGAAGAGATCACCACCTGGGTTCCAACCGTAATTAGCAGGCTAGCTAGCTAGCTGAAACCTGAACTCTCTATATATTATATATATGTCCTGAATCTTTTTACATCCAAGAGCATTAATTATTAGGTTAAGGGTTATCCATATATATCTTGCACTTAATTTATGGCTACTAATTCTCCGGGATAGAAGAGATCACCACATGGGTTCCAACCGTAATTAGCAGGTTAGCTAGCTAGTTGAAACCTGAACTCTCTATATATTATATATATGTCCTGAATCTTTTTACATCCAAGAGCATTAATTATTAGGTTAAGAGTTATCCATATATATCTTGCACTTAATTTATGGCTACTAATTATTAGCCAACTGTAACCACGTGTTAACAGAACAAAAATATATATATGGTCGTCACTGAGTTGCTTGAAGGATGTTGCATATGCTTTTCATGTGTGGGTAGTGACACATTCGCCAGAATTAATGTTCCTTGGTGTGCAAAGGTGAGGTTTTTAATTAAAATTAGGATACAACGAGGCTCCACTTGGAAACCAATAGGTTGAAATACTCCAGCCGTTGAAATTTTATGAACGTACACAATTAAGTGCATATTAGCAAATTGTTCGGATCAAATGGTTATATAATTATTTTATCGATTGATGGGAATTAAGGAATATATCTTTAAATTGATCATTATGCTGTCTACACGTGTACTCCCTCCCTAGGCCTGTCAACGGATCCGGATATATATCCGGATCTTCTTCGAGTCTGACTCCACGTTGTAAGATATCCGGATCGGCTTCGAGTCCGATTCCACGTTATAAGATAATATTCGAATTTGTATTTGTTTTCTCAGATATATATGGATAATATTCAAATTTGAGTTAGAGTGGATACGCATATCGTACCATTCGCTACGTAAAATGTCCGTCCATAAATTAATGTGGTGAATGTCTATTAATTTTATATATATATTTCATCAAAATTATTACCATTAGAGTCATTAGAAGTGTCCTTTGATTTTTTACTTAGTATTATTTTTTTCCTACTTATTCATCATCTTAATAAAATTAAGAACAATCTCATGTAGAGTGTGTTAAACTTGTGGAGCATTTTGAAATCGGAGCGGATAATTTGATTAATTTAAATTTTTTGTTCGAATCAAATACGGATAAATAATATAATTAATAATTCATCGGATAGCGGAACATGCAAAATTGGATAATTCAAATTTTAGAATGAGACAAATTCGGATAGACATGTATTCCCTTTGTATCTGCTCCGTTGGCGATCCTATCTCTGCCATAATTCTTTGTTCTTGCAGTAGGGTCATCTAATGTTTATACTATTTTATTTATTAGTGACAAAGATTATACTTGCAATTTGGTTGACTATTCTATCCATCTGTGCATTAATTTTCCTACAAACTTCTTAGATTCCAGCCACCTTTAATTGTTCTCCACGAGATATTATTTTCACATCTGTTGCGTGCCCTAGAAACAGATTTATTTAGTCCCGAGGAAACTGATTACATAATGCCAAGCAAGGTTAATCTAAAACCAATATTGCTGCCAGGTGCATGCCTTTCCACGTTCTTGATGTCATGGTCATGCAATTTAATCTAAAACCACTGCTTAACTGGTTTTGGTTTTGAAATTAGAAGCATATGCCACGGTCTCATACTTAACCAATTTACGTGGTCATATTGGTCAGATTTGATATTAGAATAGGATTTGCCACCCTTTTGAAAGAGAAAATGTGGGGTCCACTTCTCATCTCACACACATAAAAGGCTTAACCGACCTCGGGTGAGGTATTCGACCCCACACTGCCAGATTTTCAAAGCGGGCAAGGTTCGGGATATTCTTCGCAAATTGCGTAGTGTCCCATTTGTTCGATAAGACAAACAAAACACGGATATGCAAGAACAGGAAATTGTGGCCACGTGGGTGTAGCAATTTTAGTGAATGACGGATCCACCAAAGCATTAATAAGTCTCTCTTTGGTATTGGTTTATCTCGGGGTTAGTTCTAAGTTAACTCCGGAATAAATTTTTTTGTGCTTTGGTAAGGAGTTAGTGTTAGTCGAGTTAGGTTAAGGGTTAACTCAAGAATATTCATGGGTTTTGAAACCCACACCCAAGGGTGGGTTAAGATGGGTTAACCTCCTACCTCAATAAATGCTCAATTAAATATGTCTCTCTCTCTCTCTCTCATAATAAATGTTATTTCTCTTTCTCATTATTACTAGATTAACCTACTATTTACCAAATCATATTAGATTAACATTATGTTAGCCCACATCCTTACTCCCAGATTAACTACCCTCCTACCAAATCAAAAATAGGTTAATTCCAGATCACTTTAATCGGGTTGACTTAATCCATCTTTACTCTAACTCCATACCAAAGCCACCCTAATTGTAAGTACCCTCACTCACTACAATAAGCACAGACTATATATGTACATCTACGACGCATGTCATAGGTCAAAGAATCGTTAAAAAAAAATTTAAAAAAAAAAAGCAGACAAGGAGTTACATAAAGAAAAAATATAACATATTTGGTAGGGATTTCAAATTAATATTCATGTCACCCTCAAGCTACTACTGGTGTTTGTTTAGTACAAACAAGAGTTCAAAAGAAGCTGAAGTGGTCACCATCCTGCATGCGATCAATCATGCAGCATCCATCAGCACACGGCAATGTGGGGAATGCATGTACGTGCCAAATCTTTCAGAAGGCCACACAAATTGAGGATAATATATATATATATACTATACCCCTCCCCCCGAAAATTAAGTTAATGATTACAGTTTTGATTATATCGGACTGGGTCTCAGTGAACTTTAAAAGAGCTTGCTGCACGTCATTACTCCAACCCAAAACCATCCATCTGTTTCGATCTCCCAAGATTAATTAATGAAGTCAAAGTTGATTTCAGAAGAAGAAAAATCTTTAACTACGTACATCTGGTTCTCCATACGTCATAAATGCCGAACCACTTGGGACAAGAGTCCCTAACAAACACCTAAAACAAATAAAAGAAAGGAAAAACGAACATCCGATCGAAAAATCAACGTAACAACCAAAATCGAGAGGAAACGACTGTACACTCACTCATCCATACAACCGGAAACAGGAAGTTCGAATGCCCCAACACTACCAAACCCTAACCCTAAGAGCCCACCTCTCTTGATCAGGTGACGGAGATGGGTTGCTGCGTGGGTGGATCCATGCCCTTCCCCTTGTTGGGATCGCCAACGGTGACGTAGAGGGAGCAGCTAGGACAGTAGGCGATCTCCCCCCAGATCCGGAGGTCCTTCCATGCGATCTGGAAGAGGTCCCCGCAAGGGTGTACAAATGCAGCTCCTTGTTCCACTCCATGTCCTCGATCTCCACATAGTCATACGACATCTCTCTCTCTCTCTCTCTCTACCCTCGACTCTTCTAGCGCTCCGGCACGATCACCGTTGAGACCACAGCCAGTTGGAGCCACCGCAGCCACGAAGAGGGGAAGGAGACCAAAGTTAAGGAGGGGGTCGGGGAGATGGTTTCCCCCACCCCAAAGGATACCGGGGAGGAGAGGGAGCCGAAGACGAGTATTAAATATTGGAAGGGCTAGAGCGGGCATGGAGAATGCCAACGCTGTCGTACGTCAAGTGGCCGCCTTCCACATTCAGTAGCAACACACAACAGGAGGCACGCTGATGATGCTAAGATAGCCGGCAACAGCAGACGAGCAAAAGGGAGGAAGGGGGCCATGGCTAATGTCTAACTTCGAAGCCTCTGGGGTTGGGGGGGTGTATGGTACGTCTTTCGCCAAGGTCGATGAGCAAGGGAGACCAAGTTGGCAGAGGACATATCCCTATAGACCTCGACGGCGGAATAGTTAGAGACGTATGATCGGCTCCCCTTCTTTCGTTCTCACAAGCAATGAGTTGTTGGTAGCGCTACTGCTGTCGGCGACCTTGTGTGGTGGTGGTGGATGTTGATGCCCCACCACCGTTACCTACTGGTGGTCCTCCTCGACGCCTAGGGATCAAAAGCCCTAGCCGATAAGGCTCTCCAATCAGGTCACACTGATCAGGAACTCCATCTAGGTAGACAACTTGGCCTTGTAGAAGCAGGTGATGGATCTCTGGACGGATGGGTCAACATTGGCAGAGGTGGCATTGATGCTGCCCGATCAAGTAGCTAGAATGATCAGACACCTTGACGGCGTGTTCGTTGAAGCGAAGTCCCTCATCGCCACGGTCATTAATCTAAGTTAACTCGTAATTAATGATATTTTTGAATTTTAAAATTTAGTTAGTGAAAATAATGATGTTATTTATCAAAAATATATTTTCACAATATATTCAATTTATAAAATATATTTAAAATATTTAAAAATTAACTAAAATATATTAAAAATATTTAAAAATTTAACTAAAATAAAAATTTTAAAATACGAATAGTAACAAAGTCCATAATTTATATCGTTTTTGACTTTTAAGTTTTAATTAGTTAGATTATTGATATCATTTATCAAAGAAAATTATTTTCTTAGTATATTCAATTTATAGAATAATTAAAAATATTTTAAATTTAAATTATAATAATTTTTTAAAGATGAACAGTAATCTAGCTACACTCGTAATTAATGTCATTTTTGACTTTTAAAATTAAATTTGTGAGATTGACGATGTTATTTATGAAAAAAAATTATTTCCATGGTATATCCAATTTATAGAATATATTTAAGATATTTAAAATTAAATTAAAATAATTTTAAGGTGAACAATAGTCTAAATTCATAATCAATATCGTTTTTCACTTTCAAATTTTAATTAGTGAGATTATTGATGTTATTTATAAAATTTATTTAGTTCTATGAAATATTCAATTTATTAAATATATCAAAATGCTAAAATATTAAAATAAAATGTTTTTTAAGATAAACAGTACTAACTTCGACCCGTAATTAATATCTTTTTTACTTTTAAATTTTAAATAGTGAAATTATTGATGTTATTTATTAAAACTTATTTTCATAGTATATTCAATTTATAGAATATATTAAAATATTTAATTTAAAAATTAAAATAAAATAATTTTTAAGATGAACATTAATCAAAACCTGTAATTAATGATATTCTTGTGTTAAACAACGCTTGGATTTTGAGTTTTTATATGAAAATCTTAGGTTCGAATCTTGCTAACGCTCCTAAGATTTTGAGTTTTTTATATGAAAATCTTAAAAAGAAATCAAAAAATGAGTTTTTTATATGAAAATCTTAAAAAGAAATAAAAAACACATGAAACCGGTGAGTTTCGAATTCAAACCACCCCCGAACCGATGAAAACACTTAATTATCTTACCTATAAAATATTTTATTTTTAAAATAAAATATTAAGTATATGAAACATCTCGCTTGCGTCCTAAAGATGGGTCGTCTCGGTGTATGACTGAGACGGGATGAGACGGGTGATTCGGGCCGTCCCATCCCGGTTTGACAAACCCTGTGTTAAATAACACATAGCGTGAATAACTCATATTATTCTACTCTCATTCGTTTATCCGAGTATATATATATATATATATATATATATATATATATATATATATATATATATATATATATATATATATATATATATATATATATATATATGGAGAGAGAGAGAGAGAGAGAGAGAGAGAGAGAGAGAGAGAGAGAGAGAGAGAGAGAGAGAGAGAGAGAGAGAGGATAAGTTGATAATTTCATTGTTCCTCGTGCTTAACTCAACTTAAACCTACGTACGAAGGTTACGATAGGGGTCTAACTGGAACATTTAAAATTAAATAGTGGATATTCTTGATAATATGTTCACACATAATCAATATTTAGAGAGATATTTATGTAAAAAAATATTTTTTGGTAGATACTTTTTATCTTAATGGGGAGAGATGAACCTGTGATCGAATCGAAGAACTCCTTTGAAGAGGGAGGTGGTGAGACAGTCACCGTAAGTCATGAGCTCAGACGGACATGCTATAAGTCCTTAGAAAACTTTGTCAAGCAAATCTGCTAAAATGACTGGTATTAATTTGTTTGACATCCTGCTCAGTTTTCTGCTATCCGCCGTGCAGTTTATATCATCGTACGTCTTAAAACGCAGGCTTTGAAGTTAGATCAAGCTAAACCTAATTTCTTAGATATATTAAAAGAATGCCGTGAATTAATTGATCAAGAGGAACATGGGCTCTCCCGGTGACGAGTTCTCTCTCTCCACATGCAGGCAGAAGTAGTGAGGAAATGGTGCGATGAATAATATTTCTTTATCTGCTGAGTCAGATTGTCTTGAGCTACTATACTTTGTACTCCTCTGGATCAGATTGGACACTGACTGCCGTTTCCAAATTGCAAACAGTGGCTCTTCTCTTGGCCCTACGCATGCAGGGGGGGTAGAAATTAAGGAGAGATGATAGTGATGGTCGATATCAGCGCTTCAATCGGATATACATGGAAGCGGCCAGGTTTAGTAGCTCTGTGCAGGCCGTAACAAGTTTTTGCAATGCAACTGAATTTATTATTGTTTAATCTTATCTATGTATTTTAGGATAAATATTAATTTTAACTATTATTATTAGTTAACTTTTGGAGGAGAAAAAACTCAATATGCATGTGATTGTAAAGATATTTGTATAAAGTTTATTACTTTTGATAACCTCGTACGTAAGATCTTTTTAATTCGAAATGTGAGATCTTTTTCAGCAAATGAGTTGGTATCTACTATATGGCAAGCTAAAGTTGAGTTTAAAATAGGCCTGCCAACAGATTAGAGTTATTGTTAAAATAGAATTTACAAAAAAATTATTCTAAAAATATATATATATATTATCTGACATATCAATGTGTAAATTCGTGCAAATATGTCATCGAAATTAACTTCTATCGATGGAGAGGTGAACATTACATAAAGATTCTAATGTTCTCTTTTATAACTAGATCTGTCGTACTCATAGGATTTTTATATGCACGTGTTCTAATTGTAAAAGAGAATATTAGAATCTTTACGTAATATTCACCTCTCCATCGATGGAAGTTAATTTCGATGATATATTTACACGAATTTACACAAAAATGTCTGATAATATATATATTTTTTTGGAATAAATTTTTTATAAATTATATTTTAACAATAAACTCTAATCTCTTGACAAGTCTATTTCAAACTTAACTTTAACTTGCCATAAAATAGATACCAGCTCATTTGATGAAAAAATCTCACATTTCAAATTAAAAATATATTAAACACGAGGTTTCGATGGAGGGGAAACTGGTAGAGGCCGTTGATGCAAGGGCCGCGGAGAAGTTCCCTCCCTGTGGTGGAATCCTTTTTGTTGCTGAGAGCTCTCTTGCGTCGAGGCAGTGTCTTGCTGCGTCGAGGCAGTTTCTTGGACTTGGCTTCTTTGATCATGGCTGCATCGAGACAGCGTCTAGCTGCGTCGATGCAACAAGGATAGATACTTGAATGCTTCTTGGAATTTGACTGCGTCGATGCAGTGGTGACCCTGCGTCGATGTTCTGATAGCAACCAGAACACTGTCTGTGAATTGATTGGTCGACATCAAAGAATGTGGGGGTGAAATTCAAGAAAGGCAGAGCTATCACGGGTAAATTGGGAGACAGAGAGTAGATTTTTAGAAAGGTTGGGAACTTGGAGTACGTGATTGAGGGTGAAAGAGTATGGGGGATGGGGGGGGGGGAGAGGTGTTACCAGTGTGATGAATGGGCAGCCCTGTGCCTTCACCGGCTCGGACCTGTTCAGAGCCATCGAACTCCTTTGGCATCGGCAGGATCCCCCAGGTCTGGGGTCATGTGATTTTTAGTGCCCGAGTTAGGGTACCAGAGGAGGCATGGTATGGTACCTTATATGGAATGGGCAGGATGGGTCTGCCGGGTCACCACATTCTTCTTCTTCTTCAGACTTCATGAAATCATTGGATATATATATATATATATTAATTTTTTATAAATAGCTCACGAGCCACCCTTAATTAATTACCTGAACAATGGAACAATAATGATTATAACTTCACTTCTTGCTGCTGCTGCTGCACTTCTTAAATTAAGTATCTCGTTATAATTAGAGGTATGTTAATTAATTGATTTGTAAGTTAAAATAAACCCCACATGCAACCCCATTTCTTTAAGACCGTACGTTTTGACCTGAATGCGCAACCAAATCAAGTCAAACCCAAAAAATTTATGCGAAACATATTTGTTTATTCTAGCTGTTGCACTGCGGCAAGCTGTACCTAATTAACCTCCAATACAAGACAGCCACACATACATACATACATACATACATACATATATATATATATATTCCCCGTCCCATCCCAGGCATCCTCAAATACAAAAGTATCAAGTATATATCAGACAAAGTTGCATGTGGACTGTCCCGGAGGCATCAAGCAATCACATAATAGAACTCAAGGTGGGGGAAAACTTTACAAAGAAAACAAGTACTCAAACATAATAGAACTCAAGGCACCGGATCAGGAAATGGGGATTGTCTTGGAGGCCACAGCTCTCTTAAATCATGGGCTGATCCTCTTTTGAAATCAACTAGCATTTGCGTTTGCATACGCATTTGGAATAAAAACCCACGCAGTGGCCAGTATCGTACCCATAACTTCTGCATGACCTCCTACAGAGGAAAGAGAATATGCAACCATAATGGTAGAGGAGGACTGGAACATCGCACTTGTTCTGCAGCAGCACCACCTGTTGTTCTCCGCCTATCGCAGTACAATTGAATAAGATAGAAGAGGACTGGAATATTATTAATTTTATAGTAGATAGAAGAGGAATGTACGTACGTGGGGCAGAAGATGGCACTTGGCCATTCAGGCAGCAGTATCGGAGGCAGATGCCGCGTTGGAACAAGCAGCAGCGGCACCGGGGAACCTGCTTGCTGTCGCCCACCCCAGCAGCACTACCTTCAGCTCCAGCAGGGGTTGCCCACCTCGCCTCCGAACCTGCACCCTCTGCAGTTCCATCGTACGTAGTATATATATATATATACAGATATGTAGAGCAATATTAATTAATTACTGTCAAAGATGCATGTACTAGCTAGTCTAACAACATATTTTATATATATATATATATATAGAGAGAGAGAGAGAGAGAGAGAGAGATGGCAGTGGCCGTGCGTGGTGTTTCTCAAGCAGAATATGTTGAAGATATGATTCGAAATTAAAATTTTCAGTTAGGATAGTGTTTGAATTAGTCAATGTGATTTAGTTTGGTCTTTAATATGAATTTCATTTTTTTTCTGTTCGTGTCCCACGTCTTTGGGATAGTGGTCTCATGTTTTATGTTTAGTTGAGAGAAGGGGGCAGTTTCTGTGCTCCTTCGTGTCCATGTAGGTCTATATGAAAGGCATATGTACTTCTGAATTTAGGTTTTTGCAGTTTACGTGTTCTTCCTCCATAAAACTTTCAGTTCCCAATTCTTGTGCTGTGTTCTGCTCTGTTCTCACAACAGAGAATGTGCCTCATCTTCTGTTGCTCTTTTTTGTGGTTCTGATTTATACTAACATTTATGGTATCAGAGCAACATGTTTGGTCAGAGTTGGGCGAGAGAAGGTGGAGATCAAATGTCAGAGGTGACCTGCAGGTCAGCCCCGAGTTATTCCCAAGATCAAAGGGAGAAAGCATTTGTACACCCACCAAGTGTCTGATAAAAGGTCTGAGAGATAACCATGGTAGCAAATGGTAATCTTATGACTTCTCAACCAATCATTCCTATATTTAAGGGTGAATATTATGAATTTTGGAGCATTAAAATGAAAACCTTGTTCATATCTCAAGACTTATGGGATTTGGTTGAGAATGGGTATGTGGAAGGTGATGTAGATCAGATGTCTGTAGCACAGAAAAATCAACTGAAGGAGGTTAAGAAGAAGGATGCCAAAGCTCTGTTCTTTATTCAGCAAGCAGTACATGAAACTATTTTCTCCAGAATTGCAGCAGCAACAACATCAAGGGAGGCATGGCAACTATTGCAAAATGAATTTCAAGGCTGGTCAAAGGTAATCACGATAAAGCTCCAATCCCTTCGTCGAGAATTTGAAACTTTAGTTATGAAAAGCAATGAATCAGTGCAAGATTTCTTGTCTCAAACTTCAGCTATAGTTAGTCAAATGAGATCATTTGGTGAAAAAATTATTGATAAGAAAGTAGTAGAAAAGATTTTGAGAAGTTTAACTCCCAAGTTTGACCATGTCGTTGCTGCAATTGAAGAATCTTAGGACTTGTCTATTTTTTCATTTGATGAATTAATGGGTTCTTTGCAAGCACGTGAAGCAAGGTTAAATAGGTCTGTTGAAAAAGTTGAAGAAAAGGCATTCCAAGTAATCGGGGAAGCATCCTCGCAAAGGGACAGGTTTGAAAACTCATCAAGTAGAGGTAGTGGGAGAGGTGGCTATCGTGGCCGTGGCCGTGGTAGAGGCCGAGGCAAAGGGTGGTCAGATTGGCATGGAAACCAGCGACAATACTCGAAAAATCAGAGAGAAGGAAGATCAGGAAGTATACAATGTCATCATTGTAAGAAATATGGTCATGTTGAGGCAAAGTGCTGGGACAAACAAAAGGAAGCCAACATACAATGTCATCATTGTAAGAAATATGGTCATGTTGAGGCAAAGTGCTGGGACAAACAAAAGCAAGCCAACTATGTTGAAGAAAATGAAACTGAAAGTAAGTTGTTCTTGGCTTGTTTTCATTCTCAAATTGATACTAGCAGTGTTTGGTTCATAGATAGTGGTTGCTCCAATCACATGTCTAGACTGAGATCAAAAATTTCAAATCTTGATGAGTCACACAAGACAATGGTTCGATTAGGAGATGATAAGCAAGTACAAGTTGAAGGGAAAGGGACCATTTCTGTCCAAACAAGCCATGGTAAAATTAGATACATGCATGATGTTTATTATGTTCCTCATTTAACACATAATCTGTTAAGTGTTGGACAACTGTTAGAGGCTGGTTATTCTGTTTTGTTTGATGATGCATCATGTGCTATTACTCATAAAAAATCTGGACAGACCATAGTCAATGTGAAAATGACAGCAAATAAAATGTTTCCCTTTGAAACTTCAGTTGTAGATGATCATGCTTTGATGATTAGTCACAAAAATCAATCCAAACTTTGGCATCTACGATATGGGCATTTGCAAATGAATGGATTGAAAATCCTAAATCAAAAGGATATGGTTATAGGGCTGCCTAAAATTGAGTCATTTGATGAAATATGTGAAGGTTGTGTTTATGGTAAGCAAATCAAAAAATCATTTCCTGTGGGAAGAGCATGGAGAGCCAAATCCACTCTTGAATTGATTCATGCAGATGTGTGTGGGCCGATGAAGACTGAATCATTAAGTGGTAGCCGATATTTTCTATTATTTACTGATGATTACAGTCGTATGAGTTGGGTGTATTTTCTGAAATACAAGTCCGAAGCATTTGAAAAGTTCACAAAGTTCAAAGCTTTTGTAGAAAAACAAAGTGGTAACTATGTAAAGGTACTTCGGACAGATAGAGGTGAAGAGTTTTTATCTAATGAATTTAACTCCTTTTGTGAGCAAAATGGCATTTACAGGGAACTCACAGCACCATACACACCAGAGCAAAATGGGGTGGCTGAGCGAAAGAACTGCACCGTTGTTGAGATGGCTAGGAGTCTACTGAAAGGAAGGGGACTTCCAGATCATTTTTGGGCAGAAGCTGTGGCTACAGCTGTATATTTGCTGAATATATCTCCCACAAAAGCAGTCATAAACATGACTCCCTATGAAGCATGGAGAGGGAGCAAGCCACGGGTAAGCCATTTGAAAAATTTTGGTTGTGTTGCCTTTGCCTTGTCAAAATCTCAAGATAATAGTAAATTAGATGCAAAATCTAAAAAGTGTATTTTCATTGGTTATTGCCCCCAATCAAAGGCATATAGGGTATACAATCCAATCTGTTGAAAGTTGACAATTTCTAGGGATGTTGTATTTGATGAAAATGCATATTGGAATTGGAATGACAATAAACTGGAGGACACTACAGCTGTAGATCCTTCATTTTCTATTGCTCCTACAAGTGACAATGTAGCTTGTCCAATGAGCAGGCCATGTTCTCCTCACAATGTTTCAAATGACAGCCCACCAGAAAAAATAAGATCACTGGCTGATATTTATGAGTCTTGTAGCTTTGCTCTATTTGTTTCAGATCCTATGAGTTTTGAAGAGGCAGCTAAACAAGAAGAATGACAGAGGGCTATGAAGAATGAGATTAGTGCAATTGAGAAGAATGAAACTTGGGTTCTTTGTGATTTGCCTCAAGAAAAGAATGTTATCGGGTTGAAGTGGATTTTCAAGACAAAGTATAATGCTGATGGAACAGTCCAGAAACACAAAGCACGCCTAGTTGCGAAGGGATATGCACAGCAACAAGGCATTGATTTTCAAGAAACTTTTGCTTCAGTTGCTCGATTTGAAACTGTAAGAACACTCTTAGCCTTAGCAGCTCAATTGAAATGGCCTGTTTATCATACGATGCTTTGGACTTGGGCCACCACCCCACTTCACGGGTGCACCTTCCCACGTCTGCAATTTCCACTAATCTAGCCCCACCTAGAAATGACAACCTGCTGTGCTCCGCTGCAACTTCGTTTGGGCTGCTTTGTTTTTGATTTGTTCAGGGCCTGGCCCACTTGTTATTTTGGGACTTTTATCTTGGGCTTAGCCCCTCTGTTATAATAGGCTCCTCCCTCCCTTTGCAGTATGTCTATCACAGAAATAATTATTATGGATTTGTTCCGGTCATAGAATAAAAATAAAATTTAACGAGGATTTGGTTCATCCCACACGTACCCGTCATGGACATCCCGCTTTTCTTGAACTTCCCCCCGAAATCTAAAATCCTCACATTAATTTTTGTCTCTTCCTCTCCCTCCCTCTGAATCAAACTTTTTTTTGCCATAATGTTCTCGAAGAAAATAAAAGCAGATTCATAAATTATTAAAGTATGGTAGGATTGGAAATCTTGTATTTTACATACCCATTCGATCGAGTCTTTGGGTTCCGAAATCCTTTCTATACATCAGAGCTCTTTCTCCCATTCCATTTAATCAATATTTTTGGTAACTTGTATAGTTCTCACTTTTTGGGATAAGAATGGCTGTTGCACAAAATGTACTTCTAAGTAATTGCCCTATCGGAGTGAAATAAGGGATCTAAGAAAAAATAGAGGTTAAACTGCATTAGTAACAAGTAAATTCTTTGTAAATAGAACCATCTAATTTGATTCGCTCACTTTCGTGGTCCCATGTATCCCATTTTCTCTTCCTTTATGCTTATTATATATAAAAACTCTCTTGTAAGGTGGCTGGGTCGAGCCTCTCCCCCTGTCCCTTGCAAGTATGGCTTTAGTGAAAAAAAAATAGAGAGGTTATCTAGCTTTTGTGTGTGAGAGAGAGGGAGAGAGAGATGAAAGGAACATATAAAGGAAGAAGTAGTAACTGGCCTGCAGTGATCATCTTGCCTTCGTCATTAATTGTCTGTCAGGTATATATAGGTGCATATATGCACACTTGGGACGTGTAAAGGAACCTTGCTTAATTATCACCTTCCAGGGAAGGCTAAACAAATTAAGCAGGGGCTAATCTTGGCATGCCTTGACAGTCTTTTAATTACGTACAGCCGTGTACAGATTTTAAGAATCTAGATGTTTTATGGGATGCTTGGTAACTCTTTTTTACCTCTTTTTTCTTTCAAATTTAAAAAAGAGAGTAAGAGATCTTTTGACTCCCTCCGGCTCCCTCCTGCGCAGCCTCCTCTCCTCCCTCCGGCTCCCCCCTCCGAGATGCTAAACAATTCTATTTAAAATTTAAAAATTATATTACTTTTACCAAACATATGTTATCAATTTTTATTAATTTTAAAATTTAAGTTAAAAATTAACACAACATAATTTTTAAGATAGAAAGAGTTCAAAAAAAAGTATTTCCAAACACCCTATTAGGAAGGCGAAACAAAGCAATGGCTAATCTTGGCATGCCTTATTGACAGTCTTTTGATTGCAGCCGTGTATTAAATTACCTCTTCTGTAAACATTTACTCAGCATACACCACCTAATTATATCTCTATGGGGTGCAGTGATTTTTTTAAAAGAAAAAGAGACGTGAGATTTACCCTCCTCTAATTTACTGTAGATGTTATTTTTGTAAGAAGAAATATAGATAGAAATTGGCTATTAATTAATTAGATAGGGACGTGACTTTTTTTGTGGAAACATGATAGATCATTTCATTTCATACTAGGAACATAATACATGACATACAAAGGTGATAACCCAGTCGACACAGCGACATACAAAAGGAAGGGAGAGGACCCAAACCGTGCAGAAAACCCATACATGACCCATATTATCATCGAGGCGACATACAAACGTGGAAGATGCCGAGGAGGGGTGAAGAGCCGCAGCGTCAGCCACCATCGGTGAGGACTCCATAGGGTCGGAAGACGAGTCAGCCTGTGCTGAAGGTGACATAGATCTTCCTCGAGGCGCACGTGGCAGTCGGACCGCTCTAGCATTAAGCGGTAAGAAGAGAACGCTCGAGAGGCCGATATCCGGATGGATACGGGGGGAATGCGCTGTATCTCCGAGCTTCTTCGAAATCGAGGGAGGATATCCGTAACCAGCAACACTAGGGCTGTACCCAAACTCCGACGATGCCCGAGAGACCCAAACCTGCGGGGGGGGAGCTGGGACAGGGTGACGGGCCAGCGGGCTTCAAAAAGGTATGGGGGGGGGACTAGGAGACAAGGGGGAGGGGTCGCCGGGGGGGGGGGGGTTTAGGGGCGCCGGAGGAAGAGAATGGAGGGAGGGCGAAAGGGATGAGGGGCAGGCGGATGGGGCAGAGGGGAACGGTAGGGGGAGACAGGGGCCGTCGGGGGGGGGGGGAGAACAGCACGGGAGGGGGGGGCAGAGAGAGAGCGGCGGGTGGAGGATGGAGGGAGGATGTCGGAGCGGCGGGGGTGCCAGGGGGTGAAAGGCAGGGGAATGGGGGTAGGGGGCGGAGGACGATGGGAACGGCGCAAGAGGGGGGGGGGGAGTAGCGCGGGAAGGGGGGGCGGAAAGAAGGGCGAAAGAAGGAGGGGGGGGAGAGGCCGGAGGGGAGAGACCAGGAAAGGGGGGGCGGAGGAAGGGGAAATGGAGCGGAGGTCGACTGTGGTTGGAAGGGGGAGAGCGGAGAGACAGAGAGGGGGGGGAGGGGGGCGACGGAGAAAAGATGGAGGGCAGGAGCCGGGGAGGGCGGGGGAACTACGCGGGGGGAGAAGGGGGAGAAGGAGAGTGAGGGTCACTCTCCGATCTTCCTGAGAAATCCAGGAAGGGTTTGAAAACCCTCATGACAAAACCTAGGGAACGCCCTAGAGAATACCTGACGATGAGCCTCCTGGATAGGAGAAGGAGAGAGGGGGGGGAGTTCCCGGCGGGAGCTCCCCCCCTCCCGACGTTCCGCGGTGATCCCGCGACCGGAGGCGACCGCTCGGCGCGCAGCGGAGCTCCGCCCTGCTGGACCCCAGGGACGTCACTTATGTGACAAGTTAAAAAAGTGTTAATTCCAAGTCATAAAATTTTAAAAAAACACTCACTGCACCCGAGTATGGGTGTAATTATGGGGGGGGGTGTAGTAATCATTGCTCGAAAGAATTAATAGGTTCTCCCCTACTCTTACGTGATATTATTATATCAACCAACATCCATTACACTTGGAAGAATCTTTACCCATGACAAATGTCGTAAGTAAAGACATAACAACCGTAGGTATATGATTTACTTATGACACTCGTTATATTTATGTGTCGTCGGTAAAGATTACATAAGTAAAATTTTACCTATGTGATAAAAAATCGTACGAATAGGGTCGTCAACACTTACAGTTACATGACGTAGGTAATTACTTATGCTAAATATTTGTACTTACAAGATTTGTCTATTCCTACGATTTTAGTTCGGTAGATAATTTCCTATGATTATTGCATACGAAATTTCTTTAATGTAAGTAATTTCATATGCATTTTTGCGTAAATAAATTTTTATGATTTATTTCACGTACTTAGTTTCCTACAAATTTAATATTACATAGGTAAAATTTTACCTACTTACTTTTTACGTACGATCGTAATATGCTCACACAATCCGTAGGTACTGTAAATAAATCGTAGGTAACTCATTTGAACCGTAGGTAAATTATATTTAACATAGGTAATAATTTAAATCATATGTAACATGTATGAACCGTAGATAACTTGTTGGAGCCGTATGTAAACTTGTATTAACCGTAAGTAACTCATTTGAACTGTAGGTAATATGTACTAATCGTAGATAATAATTTGAATTATAGGTAACATGTACCAACTGTAGATAACAATTTGAACCGTAGATAATTATAGATGGCTTGTAGTAACATTCGTAATAACATGCACATTCACAAATTATACATATTCACAACTTATATACGTCCGCATCATTCACATATTAATCATAGAACGGATTCGGTCAGCTCTGGTCCCGGCCTGCTCACGAGTGAAATGAGCAAATGATCACCCATGCATGATTATGAGTTGAGCTCCATATGTTCTCTTCACTACCGGTGGTGAATTAATAGTGACAGGATATGATCACCAAGCTAAAAACCCAGCCATAGACGAAACATGGTGTTGGTTTGGGGACACCTTTTCTAGCGTGGGGATTTGGGAAACAATCGGCCAACATGTATTTATAGGTCTTTATATTGCTCTCTATTTGTCAAAAAGCTGCTCTAGCTAGGTTGGCCAGGGCTGGGGGATGGTGAGTGGATGGTCTCTTTTTCCTCTATTTGATCGAGTGGATGGCGAGGGGGCATTTGTAGGTACCCTTCATTTGGACCATCATCTACGAGCACGGGAAGGAGACCACCGTGTATATATATCCAGATGGCCATTATGTGTTGGTCGGATCAGTTCACCGAGGTGAAGAAGATCCAGTGCTCGATCGCGTCGGTGGGCAGGAGGGGTACACACACACACACACACACACACACACACACACACACACACACACACACACACACACACACACACACACACACACACAGTGTATATATATCCAGATGGCCATTATGTGTTGGTCGGATCAGTTCACCGAGGTGAAGAAGATCCAGTGCTCGATCGCGTCGGTGGGCAGGAGGGGTACTTATACACACACACACACACACACACACACACACACACACACACACATATTGTACATATATCAGCATGAAATTACATCTACATATTTTTTATACACGGAGATGCACGTCACATTGTGTCAGTTTGTGATTATAATGATACATTTTTACACGATGTGATTACAATAGACCTATTTTGTATATAATATCAATGTGACTAATTTCTTGATCTATAATTCTTATCTGAATTATGTGGATGTGCAAGTTGTGATGTATAATTTGTGAATGTACGTTATTACGAATGCTACTTACGATTTGTACAGGTTGTCTACTGTTAAAAATGTTACCTATGTTTAATATTGATTACCTATGGTTTAAATGGGTTACCTACGGTCAGGACAAGTTATCTACAGTTAATACAAGTTACATACGGTTCGAATTGCTACTTATACTTAATATAGATTACCTACGGTTCAAAAGAGTTAACTACGGTTCGTAAAATTTACCTACGGTTCATAAAATGCATATTTATATACGGTTTAAATAGATTACTTACGATTCAAATGACTCACCTACGGTTTGCTCACATTGTCTTCCTGCGGTCGAGTTGACGGGTCATCCAATAATTTTATTTGAGTAGCCCCATCGCAAAATGGGATAGTAAGTTGCAAGAGAGAAATAATTAAATGGACCAAAAATGCATGTATTTAATTAATATGATTACATAATTCTACGTGGTTTTGTGAATAAAATCTATTAAAAAAATTTAAAAAAATTTTAAAAAATAAAAATATGAAAGTGAATAATACCCTTCAAAGATATTTTTTGAATTCTAAAGTTTAATTAGTGAGATTAATTAATGATGCTATTTATAACATACTTATTTTATAAAATGTATACTTATTTTATAAAATATATTAAAAAGTAAAGTAAAATAAAAAATTAAGATGAACCAAAATTTAAACATATAATTAATGAATTTTTTTACCTTTAAAATTTTAATTAATAACATGTGTGGTGGGCCACGTACTATTGGCCTCCGGTTCGGTGACCATATATATATAAGAGAAAAGATGCACTAGTTAGAGTGGTGTACGTTTGCATCATTCTCACACGAAGGAAATGTAATGTTGAGTAAATTGACGGGGTTAACGTTATATATGCAGCACTCATTTGCTCAATTTATCGTAGGAATATATATATACACATATATATATATATACATATATATATATATATATATATGTTTGCTGTTCATGAACAAAAGTAACGGATCAAATGATCAAATCCATGGCCCCAACGTATGTATGTAACTAAGCATCTCTTAACTACATATATTTACCTCCCAACGTGTATATATATAGAAGTCATCTTTGCCAAATAAAGAGGAATCCAGCTTCTTCTTAAAAAAATCTTTGCTAAAACAAGAGGATATAAAAAATGAGAATAGAAGCTAGAATTATTCTTTTACTATAATATGTTTTCAATTGTTTCTCTGTTATCTTATTTTAGAGGACATTTTTGCTGAAAGGAAAGATCGGCTAAATCATTGTTATCACTCAAGACTAATAACATGTCATAATTGCTAAATTATGTGACAAAATGGGTGTTTACTGCCCGTGAGACTCTTGATCTCATGGAGAGTTCTATGTAAAAGAGGATTTGCTCATTTTTTGAAATCATGTCTCACATACACTTCGGGTGACTGTTTGTTTAAGTTGCGCCAGTGTTTTGGGTGGAAGATGCAATCATGTGACTGATGGATGAGTTTTTTTGATTTGAGATTTTCCTCTTGCCTGGCTACTGTCTTTGGAAATGTCTATTGATCCATTTCAGAATCCACTTACATGTTGATTGCGTTCATTTTTTTTGTAACACTACAACTTTTTCCATTTCTGCGGATAACTCAAGGTGTACTGGTTCCTAACTTAATTTTACTAGATTTAATGGCAACTGATGGTTTGCTTTCCCATTCTTGTTTTGTTTCTTGGTTGAGGAATGCACCATGATTTGCTTGAGATTAAAGAATAGCATTATGTGCTAGTACATCTAACCTAGACAATATTCTTGTGGCTTCATGCTCAGTACTATCTGTTTTACTGAACAATACAAATAAAATATCAAAGGGTATGTGTGTTTATAAATGATAGTCATTTCTTTGTCGGATTATATTTAGAGCATCTGTAGATCCACAATATGCCATTATTGATTCTGTTGCTCTCAATTGTTGATCCACATTGGCTACAATATTTAGGAGAAATATGCATGTAATACTGAAGCACTTAATTTGTGACCCTCCTACTGTGGAGCATGCCTCAGAGTGTGAAATACATATAGAAGTTCTGTACCGTTCAATGTTTACTTGTGATATTTTGCACTTAATTTGTGATGGAGATGAAGTATCCCCCAAGACTTTGAAGGAACAGTTGCTTGTCTATCAGCTATGTTTGAACTTCTAAAACATATTTTTTGGATTCCAAAGCTATTTTCATCCATGCTGCTAAAATTATGATTCTCCTGGATTCTTTTTCATGTAATTTCAATTTTTAAAGTTGGCATGTTTCTACGTTCTTTTCTTTCCTAATGCCTGCATCTCTTTTTGACAGATATGGCAAATATCTTTTTTTAAAGTTGGTATGTTTTATTTTGCAGTTAATCCCCGATGGCACGAGGAGTCTCTTTCATGATCACTCGCGATTTTCTTATTTTTTTGGTGACATGATGAACTTCCTCACATTTTGACATGTATATTGAAGGCAAAATATGCAACATAGATTCTTGTAGGCCCCCGTCAATCACACTGTGGCCGCTCCCTCGCCGCCGCCCGTGGAAACGGATATCCACATCATCGTCGACCTCGCGGCCCTCCTCTACATCTTGACCTGTGTGGTGAGTTTGTCCCTCCTAGCTCGTTGGGTCTGGCTGCGTCGTTACTTTTGGGATCTGCCATCCTCGCTGGCATCGGTGACGGACAAGGGCCTGAGTAAGAGTGTGCTCCTCTCTCTTCATAGACTCCCCTTCTGGCCGGGCGCGATTGATGAGGATGGGTTTGCCAACTGTCCCGTCTGCTTCTCGGAGTAAGCCAGGGCGAAGAGGTCTGGATGATCTCGCCGTGCGATCACCAGTTCCACGTCGGCTGCATTAACTTGTGATTATGATCGCACTCCTCATGTCCATCTTGTTGGTAGATTCTCATGCCCGGTGGTGGGGCCACTGTCATGGATGTTGGCCGTGCGTCTCTAGTGGTGGACTCTGGTCTGGCTGAGGCTGCAAGGGTGGTTTCGGCGCTGCAGGAGGAGGTGAAGGGTAATGTCGAGACCAAGGAGGGTGGTGATAATGTTTACAGATTTCATCACCACCGTCCCTGGCCTCGGCCTTGTCCTCCACCTCTTTCTGTAGCGTCGAAGTGACCTTCGCAGCCTCCGTCGGACCCGAGGCCACCACCGGAGATGCAGGGTCAATGTAATTGGCGGCGGCTCCACCTTCGGCTACGAGAATCTGTCGGCAGGACGAGCACGAGGAGCAGTGGCGGAGCTAGGAATATTTGAAAGGGGGGGCAAAATAAAACTAATGTAATAAAAATCATTCATTTTCATTCAAATAGAAGGCATTTTACAAGTGAGCTGTCCACGACGGATCTTCATATTCTGGAAGCGTTGCATTATTGCTTCATTATCAATGCTCTCGAATATCTCTTTCTCAATATATGTCACTAAATTATCATTCATCCATTGATCACCCATTCTATTGCGCAATCGATTCTTCACAATTCTCATTGCTGAAAATGCTCTTTCCACAGTGGCTGTAGCAACTGGTAAAGTCAATGTCAATGTCAACAACAAATAAACTAATGGATAGATAATATATTTTCTCTTTTCAACCATCTTTTCAGCAAGTTCTGCAATTCCAACTAGTTGAGTAAAATCATCATCAGATCTCATGTCAATTATATAAGTCTCTAATTGGTTATCAAGTACTTATAATTGCACAGAAGAGAACTCATTTGGATATAACTCAGCAAATTTGATTAACCTTTCTTTATTGTAGGCTGCAAATGATCTTTCTGGACTCAAGCATGATAGACAGAGTAATAGCTCAGTGTTTACTTCAGTGAATCGACTATTAAGCTCTTGGAGTTGCATATCTAAAACTGAATAAAATAACTCAACACGATAGTGATGTAAATTTGTAATTTGTTGAGCTCTTCGTCTTGAACGTCCTCGAGGCATAAAAATATCATCCATATTAGGAATGTCAATCTCATATTTTGCACAAAAAGATGAAACATCTAACAAATGAGAATCCCACCATCATTTCTCATTGTTTGCATCCGTTGTTTTGAGATACGAACTAACTTCACAACATTATCAATATCTTGATCTTTCCGTTGCAGTGCTTGTGATAGCTCATTTGTTATTCCTAAGATCTTTTTCATTAAATGGAGATTAAACACAAAATCATAAGTCTTAATTGACTCCAATAACATATATGCTTCAGCCCTTTACTCTGAATTTGAACCATCTTCCGTCACAGTCTCAACCACATCAAGTATAGATGTAAACATAGAGATCAAGTTAACCAATGCATTATAATGAGAACCCCAACGAGTATCCCCTGCTCTTTTTAAGCTTCTCTCTTGATTTAAACCTCTCCCACTTTCAAGTTCACCAATTTCAAGAGCTTTAGCAATTTCTGTAGCTTGTTTTTCTCGGAGTTGATCATACCGCTTACATGAAGCTCCAGCAACATTGAATAACATAGCAACCAAATTAAAAAACAGAGCAATTTCTACATGAGATTTAGCAACTGCAACTATTGCTAATTGAAGCTGATGTGCAAAACAATGGATATAATAAGCACATTCATTCTCTCTCATAATAAGTGTTTTAAGCCCATTCAACTCACCACGCATATTACTTGCTCCATCATACCCTTGATCACGTATTCTTGATATAGTTAATCCATATTTGGATAACAATAACTCAATACCTTCCTTGAGTGTTTGAGCTGTAGTATTTAGAAGATGTACAGTGCCAAGAAAACGTTCTACCACATGTCCGCTTTTGTCCACATATCGTAAAGTAACTACTAGTTGCTCCTTATTTGACATATCTCGACATTCATCTACTAATTAAGATTGAGAAAAAAACATCACCAAGATCATCAATGATAGCATTTGTTGTTTCCTCAGCACTTGCATGAGCTATTTCCTTCTGAATTTCAGGTGCAACTAGTTTCAAATTTTCTGGAGCATTATTTAAAACAACCTGAGCAATACTGTCATTATGCTTAGCAAGAAAGTGTAACAATTCAAGAAAGTTACCTTGATTTCTTGAGTATTCAGATTCATCATGTCCCCTAAAAGATAAACCCTGTCTTTGGAGAAAACGAACACAATCAACTGATGCCTCTAAATGAATTCGATACGCATGTTTTTCCTGCTCTGATTGCTTAATCAAAATTGACTGAATATTTTGATTCTGCTTGAATAAGCTCTCACACTTTCTTCTAGCCTCGTTATGTGCACTGTTATGTCCTCCAGCATGACTTCCTATTTTCTCCTTTTTCTTCCAATTTTTAAATCCATCAGAAACAAATGCATCACCTCCACCCTCTTGTTTCTCAGGTCTAAAATAATAACAATATAAACAGAAAACAACATCTTTCTCTTTACTGTACTCCAACCAATCTTTATATTCATTATACCATGCAGGATTAAATCGCCATTCTACTTTACCAAACTTAGTCTGTGGAAATTTAATTAATATCCTTAGGTTGAAAAGGACCCTTTTGTAAATATGCTCTTCTAATTTGATCTCGATCATTTGGATGGTAATCAACAATCTTTTTTCTCAATCCTGGATCTGATGGAAGATTTTCAATGTCTACAACTTCACGTTGTCTCTTGGATGAAGTCGGTATCTCAATAGTCACATTGTCATTTACTTTGTCATGTGCTGCTTTTAGAGTTATCCCTCTCTTCAAAAATTTATCTATCAAAAAGTATATAATTACTTTAAGTTAGCATTATAGTGAAAATAAAATTTTTTATCTATATATTTAAACTTTACATCTTACCCATGTTAGAGTGAAGTGGGGTGTGGGGGGCTGGACGTGCGGATCGGAGAGACTTACTGCAGGCCTGCAAAGCAACCCTGTGCACAGCCCGTTAGCCTTTTTGGGGAGCGGAAAAAATAAATCTAGGCACATAATATGTTTAGTCGAAGAATCAACACGAAAATAAATTTATCCGTACACCTTTTGGCGTCTCTGTACAATCACATTAATTTCTATACCATCCATATGCAAGTATCCGAGTTGAAAAATCACTAAACCAACACAAGCACAAGCACACACAAAATGCACTAGATTTTTAACATCAAAAAACCCCCCACGACATGGAGGGGAAAAAATCACGGGACAAACCGACAACACTCTACTATGAAAAATAGTAGTACACAGTTCCTCGGAAGAGAGAAACTTCATCTCTCAAGATTTGTCCAAATCTTGAAGAATACAAATAAAAGAGTGGAAGAATACGGGATTACCTTACACAGAGTAAATTCCCAAATCAAAAACTCCAGGAGAACAGACAACACCAGAAATAGGGCTCACAAGATCGAGCTCTTTCTCTTCTTCTGTGAGTCTGTGACAACCACAAGAAAATAATCAGGATATATGGATTATATAACTATGCACATGGAATATGAATTCTCCTCAATCCCCACTAGATCATAGCAAAAATATACGGTAAAATTGACCGTTTTGTGGTGAAAATATATTCTATCCTTCTTTTCTTCTCTTGCTCCCCGTGCTTAATCACTGCTGCCTGCTGGTCGATATTTTCCCGACCACATCCATTATAGCCGAGTGCAATAGGTGCAGCTCTCTCCTACTCACTTCACTGTTGTAAGAGATAAAAGAGAAAAACCTGTTTTTTTCTTTCTTGCCGCAAGCCCCAAGCCACTCTTCTCAGCTGCATTTTTTTTCTGCTGTAGCCTCCTTGATACTTACGAGCTACGGCTGCCGCACCACTCGTTTGATTTCTTCCTTAACAAGAGAAAGGGCCAAAAGGCCATCTCCACCGTCCATCATGGGAGGGTATAAGACCCACCACCTGTCATGTTTTTAGCTTTTAGGTATAGTTTAGATGGGGTGGGGTATAATACACCCCACATCTCCTTTAAACATATCGAAGAGTGAACCTGCATTCAAAATTTTCCCAGGTCAAGCCCCCCTGGCTCCGCCACTGACGAGGAGTGCAACTGGAGTCACGAGTCCACGCAGTCGACGTAGAACCGGTGGTTGCACGGTAGGATCACCCAGTCCTCCTCGCCCTGGCGAATTCTGAGACAGTTGGTGCAGTCTGTGAACCCATCATTATCCTTTGCGTTCTATCAGATGGAGAGTCTGGAGAGGGAGAAGAATACGTTCTTGCTCAAATCCATGTCCGTTGTCGACGTCGACTGTAGGTCCAGGAGTAGCGGTGCAATCAGGCCTAGCGGGACACAAGGGATAGACCCACCACACAGACCAGGGTGCAAAGGAGGTCGACGACGACGTGGGTATCTAGTTTTATGGGCGGCGTTGAGGGAGTGACCACGGTGTGGCTGGCGGGGGCCTGCAGGAAACTTCACAAACCCACCAGACAGAGGACGGCGGTGAGGATGACGGCATCAATTCCCACGGGCGTCGATGGGGGAGCCGTCACGGTGTCGCCGACGGGGGCCTGCAGGAATCTCTTGGGGACGTGCATTGCCATGTCGCAAGAAGGAAGGATAGTCTGTAGAGAGATTCATATGTTGCATGCAGAAGGGGGGGTGATTAGTTACAATAATAACCCCCTTGGCATGCACAATTGTAGCATTATTCACGATAACATTCCTCTACAATCTGTTATGTAATCTTGGTTGATCTTTTACTAAATTTGAGAAATTAAGGGCCAATATATATATATATATCACTAATTAATTTCACCCTTTCACCTAAGCGCGTGCTCTCTCTCTTTCTCTAATGAGGTTATGACGACGACGATGATGATTGGCCTCATCCACCCTATGAGATTTATTAAGACTCTTAATGAGACACCTATACATCATATATATATATATATATATATATATATAGACTCTTAATTAGATACCTATACATACACATTACTACACTTTGGAAAAATTCAAGAGGATGTACGTATATACACCTATACATACACATTATTACACTTTGGAAAAATTCAAGAGGATGTATATATATATATATATATATATATATATATATATATATATATATATATATATATATATTCTTAATTAGACACCTATACATACACATCACTACACTTTGGAAAAATTCAAGAGGATGTACGTGTATATATATATATATATATTCTTAATTAGACACCTATACATACACATCACTACACTTTGGAAAAATTCAAGAGGATGTACGTATATACACCTATGCATACACATTACTACACTTTGGAAAAATTCAAGAGGATGTACGTGTATATATATATATATATATATATATATATATATATATATATATATATATATAGAGAGAGAGAGAGAGAGAGAGAGAGAGAGAGAGAGAGATTGATGTCCATGGTCACGTGACATACTTTGGAAAAATTCAAAAGGATGTATATAATATATATATATTGATCCATGGCTATGTGATACATTATTACACTTTGGAAAAATTCAGGAGGATGTACACCCGGGGAATATATGGTACGTACTCATGCCAAGAGGGTGAAGCGCTGCGCGTCGAGCCTTCGTCCCCTCCGGTCGTAGGGGTTCTCCTGCAGAACGCCAAGAGGGGGGGAGCTTCCGCCGGGAACTCCCCTCCCCTCGCTCTCCCTCTCCTCTGTGGAGGATCTCACCAGGTCAGTCTCTCCGCGGATCGACCGGGCTTTTTTCAGGAGGGGCTTCTCCCCCTTCCTGGAACTGTCAGAGGAGATCAGAGCTCCTTCGATCTTCCTCTGGATATCCCTCCCTCCCCGTCCCCCTTCTTCCCACTGTTGATTCCTCGCCTCCCTCTGCCCCCCCCCCTTTTCCCCTTCTCCGGCGACCTCCCCCCCCTCTTGATCTTTCGCCCTTCAGTCCTCCCCTCCCCACCACTCCTTAGCCCCCACCCCCGATGCTCCCCCCCCCCCCACCTCGGCCCCCCCTTCCCAGTGGGCCTCCAACCCCTTCCCTCCATTCCCCCCGCCCCACCCCTGGTCCTCCCCCACCCCCCTGAGGTGTCCTTCCCCCCTCCGGCTCCTTTCCCCCCTCCGGCGCCGCACCTCTCTTCTCCCCCCCCCCCCCCTCCCCCCTCTTCCCTGTCCCCAGCCGACTCCCTATCCTTCCCCCCCCCTTCCTTTTTGGACCTCACCCTCATACACCCTGCCCGATCCCTTTGACTTCCTCTCCTCACCTCGTTCGAGCCTTCCCCCCCCCCCCCGCTCCCCTCTCTCCCCTATCACCACCCCTCTCCATCCCTCCCTCACTCTCTTCTCCTTCCGTGATCGGTCTCTCTTAATGTGGGGCGTCTCCTCAACCTCCCGGAGAAGCTCGGGTTGTTTCAGTGTTGTAGGTATCGGGCTTCCTCCTTCGATCTCAAAAGGACTCGGAGATTATGCGCTCATCCCCCATGCACCCATTGCGATGCTGGCCTCCCGAGTTCCTTCTCTACATAGCCATCAGTCTGTGCGGTCCGGCAGTCTTGTGCTCCTCGAGGAAGGGTCCCGTCATCTACTACAGCGGCAGCCTCTTCCTCAGTATCTTTTGGTCTCCTCATCCCTGAGGGATATCTCTGTTTTCTATTGTTCTCTGTTGTCTTCCTATTTCTTCATTAGGTTGTTTAAGGTTTGGGTCATCAACGGCTGTTCTTATTGGGTGAACTGTCTTTGTTCGTATGCTTGTAATTATCGACTGTCTTGAATGAATATCACATGCTTATGCTTCCAAAAAAAAATGGTGCGTACTCTATCGGAAAACGACAACCAACCTAAAAAAAATCTAGTGGGGGCCCTTGATGGAGAATACAATTATAGCACCTGCTTCAATTCTTTTCCTCTTGGAATTAGTTAGTTGTCATCACGATCACGGGAGAATGTATATATATATGTATAGTATCGGAAAATGGACACGAACCTAACTCTGGTTGGTGGGGGCGGAATTGATTGAACGGACTATCACTAATATAATCGTAGGTAATTGTGGTAAGTAACGTTAAGACGTTTGACGGTGCTAACTACATACGGATCGTGGCCGTACTATTCTGGGATATATATACACTGGCCTTTAGACGCTCGCCCGGGGATCGCTTTGACAACGGGTTGATCGGACGTTTGTGAGGAGTAACGATAATTGAAGAGAGAAAAAAATTTCACCTCCTCCTCACACAGTCGTCCTTAGCCGACCCTAGATAACGTAATCAACATTTCGAGATCGATTAAGTTACTCCCAGTTGATTATCAAAATGCCCTAATTGTCGGTTAATTCTTCCACTCTATAGTCTATACATACCCGGCTCCTATATTATTATTGATACTACATATTATGTACACATCGACATCAGAGATTATTATTTTAGTTATGCCCCTCGTATATTATATTATGTGACCGTCCAAATTAATTAACATAATATGATATTGAACAGAAAAAAAAGTTTTAGAGGGATATATATATATATAATAACAATTTGAGATACTATATGTATAGATATAATTTTAATGATGCGACGAGATTAAATAAAGGTTGATTAGTCTTTTCTTCATCCTAATTCATCTAAAATTAATTAATTTAAAAAAGATTTAGGTGATCACGTACCAGAGTAACTAATTACATGGTGTGAGATGGTATTTATAATAGATGCAGATATTTTAATTAATTTGAAGAATATTAGGTGTGACCCTATAAAATATATTAAATGAGAATCTAGGAATATTGGGCCCTACGTACGTACATAGGTGATCGGCGCAACCTTCTTGACCAGCATGATAGCATATATTGGATCCATTAATTTCTTGTGTGTGTGTGTGTGTGGGGGGGGGGGGGGGGGGGGGTTCTGATCTCTTTTCTTGAAAATATCGCGTTGTTTCTTAATTTTTCTTCATAACAAGATAATACGTAGATTATTTTTTGTTCTCTTCCTTTTGATTGTCCTCGTCCCTTAGCTCTATTTTGTTGGGGTATAGACAAGAAGTAAGTTAACTCGACTAGATTAGATTGTTCTGGAGTTAATATAACTGAGTTAGAGTTAACTAACCTTTTGAGGTGGATTTTGAATTCCGAATTAAATCGGATTAACTATGTTTTTAGTCTAGTTATCTTATTCCACTTATCAAAGTAAAAAAATGTTAACACATAGATAAAAATTGGGCTAACTCGTACTTAACCCGATATCAAAGTGGAGCTTAATTCTCACCTTTTCTTTCTCTCCCATTTCTCATTAAATGCGATGTTTCGTGAGACCACCCCGGTCATCTTATCTTCTCACCCAGCCGGTCTAAGTTAAAGTGCCATGACCACCCCCACAAGTGAAGTGGTACTGTCTCCTTCATTTGAAAGAAAGGCCAAGTGTAAAGGGTGTGGGGAGAAGAATAAGAAAAATGATTTTTTACATATTAGTCCCTACAAATATGACGAATTACTTTTTAGTCCCTACAATATCTCTATTGTTTAAAAAGTTCTTAAAATCATGTAACTCTTACGGAAAGGTCCGTGTAGTTCATCGACGTTAAAACAATTGGATATGCGATGGAATATTCCATCCTTCCGTTTAAAAAAGTTGAAAATCCTAAACTACCCTTACTGATGACCCTTTCCCAGTGAAACCCTTCACCCCCGCAGACGTCCCACCGCCGTTGCAAGCTGCGGACTACCCCCACCGGCCCCCGCAGACGCCCCACCGCAAGGCCCCAGCCGCAGAAGCCCCACCGGTCGACGGTGACGGCCTACCGCCGACGGCCCACCGAGCACCGCCGGCCCTTGCCATCACGCCCAACACGACAAATCGACCCTTGTTATTCTCCCCATGTCTGAAATGGTATGTTATTTTGATGGCTAGATTATTCTCCACATCTATGTTTACAGTGATAATAACTTGTTCGTGTCGTATGCAGTCATCAAATATTAGTGGAATGCAGTTGTCTCGAGGAGATGGTGTCTCATCTCGTGTGCCGCCGATGGAATGCAACTGTAGAAGGGGTAATTGTCAAGTTTACGTCTCAAATCATGAGAGGTCGAAAGGCAAACGTTTCTATTGTTGTCCGTATGCAAATAATGACGGGGATTGCGATTTCTTTCAGTGGGTTGATGATAGTACCTATAATGTTGTGGATGTCAAATATCAACTGAAGGCGATGGAAGAATGCATGACAAAGAAATTAGAAAGGATAGAGTTGCAATTGAAAAACTTAAAATTACTGATGTATTTTGTCATATTTGTACTATTTGTCATTTACCTATTCAAGTGAACGTGTTTAAGAGAGACATATATATGCAATGTAAGTCCTATATTGGACATGTAATCGTCTTTACTAGAATGTAATGCCACTTATTATCGTTAGTCTTATATCCCCCATGTGTATGCTTCACCAACTCATTTCCAGATCAAATGTCTGCCAGTGCATGCTTCATCTGCTCATGCCCATGTTTCACAGACATGTGTGAAGAGTGAGGTGTCATCATCATCATCTCTGGCCAATGGACATTTAGCAGAGTTCTACAGATATACGTTCTGTTAGCTTGCAGCCCATGATCCAGATAGAAGAGGCTGGAGAGGTGTCGACACCCCCTAATGGAGAGGTCGACCTTTTATGCTCTTAATAATCAATACATATAGTCAAAATAGTGTATTCATTAAAAACCCATTCCATTAATTCTCAAAAGGTGATTCCAGACATTCATTCTCAAAAGGTGATTCGAGACATGGACAAAACAATCACAAAGGATTGTTACAATAAGTGCAAAAATAGAAACGACATGATTCAAAAAGATTCTTAATGCATGATATGCATGTAGAACTATGTATGTCTCTCCCTTTGTCATCAAGCAAAAGGGTACCATTCACGAACGCGGAGCTGACCTAGATCCTGAACTGGATCCTCTTGATTTATTCAAAGGGATTGCTGTTGGAACATCTCCAATAAGCTTTGATACCTTAATCCCCAGTGAGGCAAATTTGCTATTCATGAGTTGGTTTGTCTGCTTGAAAGATGTTTGAACATGTGCAATCTGTGTATTTATGTCCGTAGCCCATTGCTGCATAGTGTTTAATAAATGATCGAATTGAGATATCACTGTAGAGGGAATATTAGAGCTGGAGCCGGCTGGATGCTGGGAACTAAGCTGCGAGGAGATGTGAACTACTACATCCTGGAACTGTGAATGTTGAACAGAAAGCTCTTGAATTTGTTGTTGAAGTTCAGTGTTTTTCATCTGAGTGTCTGCACGTAATTCCTTAAGTTCATTCATAATAGGAAGCAGCTGTGCACTGACATATACTAGTTGGGTATGAATAAGCTCTTGATTGGAGTTCAGCTTAAAAATTTCACTTTTCATGACAGTAAATTGCTTCTCCATATATTTCATCATTTGGGAATGAAGAGAATGATCGGAGCTTGTGCCGGCTTCATCTGGTGCACATGTTTGTGTTTGGAACTCTGGAGGTGCATCTGACTCTGTGAACATCTGAGGAGGTATAGGTCCAATGTGTGTGTCTGGAGTACCCTGAGGTTCGGTTGAGGGAACTGTTGGACCTTGTAATGTCTCATAACCTGGAAGATCTCTTACTATCATGTTTCCTTTCTTCTTGTAATGTATAAACGTGCCAATGAATTTCTGACAGTAGACATTGGTCCTTGGAATTCCAAGAACATGTTCATCTTCCAATGGAATTCCAACCTTGATGAACACAGCAGTCAGGGCACCAGCATAGGGTAGATTTCTCTTTTTAGCAAAGCAGCCAGCTGACATCACATGCATAACTATTTTGGGGAGGCATACTTTCACATGTTTTAACATACAATAAAGCAAAAACCGTTGAGTCTCAGTAAGTCTGCTTCTCCCTCCACCTTGTGGTGTGATGATCGTAGTGAGCATGTGATGTAGTAGGCGTTGCAAAGGAGGGAACTGATTGGTGTTTAGGGATGTTATATGAATGTCAGACTTGATAGGTTTCCCAGATATAGTAGTGTATACTTCTTCCAAATCATAGGGGAATTCTTGTTCTGTCAATCCTTGTTTAGGAATGTGCCATGCCTTGTAAAATAAACGGGGTTGCACATGAATGGTCACACCCTGAACCACAGTCCACATCTGACCATCTTTTTCAGTCCATGCATTTTGATACCATTCCCGGACTAGTTTAGGATAGTACACTGTATGTGTACTCATAAACTCCACCCAGCCTTGAAATTCAAACATAGGTAACAGTTCAGGAAAATCTTGTAGCATATCTTGGTCAGAAAAATCTACATATCGAGGAAATAGTATCCGTGAGGGATCGGAATCAGATTGGTCCTCGACCTCCTTGTCTTTCTCTTTGGTGGACAACCTCGTCTTTGTAGCTGCTTGTTCCTTTTCTCCGGAATATTTGCGGACTGCTGGTTTGCTCCTTGTAACAGGATGTTCTTGCGCTGTAGAGGTCTTGCGGGCAGCTGACCTTTTCTTCCGAGGAGGGGCATCCGGCTGTGGCGAGGGTGCACGGACGGAAGAAGAGTCTTGTGGTCCTCCCTGTGCAGCCGGCCAGTCATGGAGCCACTTCGTCCGTGGTTCCTTTGTTATAGAATCTTGACCTCCGGCTTGTTTTCCTCTAGCGGCGGTTGTTTCTTTCTTCCCTCTGGTGACCGGCGGTGCCATTTGCAGAAATAGGGCACAAGGGGATGGAAGGGAAGAAGGGCGTGGCAAGAGGAAGAGGTGCACTCACGAGATGTTGGCGGCCATCGACCTCTCGAAGGGAGCCTCCACCGGTTGGAGTGATGTTGGCGGCCACAAGATGTGAGAATGAGAAGGTGAACCGGGGGAGGGGGGGTGACCTATTACTTGGGTGAGAGTGAATGGGTTAGAGTGGATGAGAGTTTATACCATCCTACTCAACCGTGGTCAACTGACCTAAAATTTCGTGGACTTAAAAGTGTGGACCTCTTGAAGTGTGGACCTCTTGCATCACTGCACTATTCTTATATGAGATATTAAAAAGCAAGACGTTTCTTGAAGCGTCGACCTCTCTTCCTTGAAGTGTCAACCTCTTGACATGTAACAGAAGCTTTGTTACATAGGAAGTGTCGACCTCTCTTGCTAGGAGGTCGACCTCCTGACATGTAACAGAACCTTTGCATCACTGCAGTATTAACATGTAACAGAAGCTTTGCATGACTGCACTATGCTTATATGAGGATACTAAAAAGCAAGACGTTTCTTGAAGTGTCGACCTCTCTTGCGTGCAATGTAAACAACTTTGACAATAGGATGACCCTTTTAAAAGTAATTTGAACTAGTATGAGATCGAGCAATGTAAACAACTTGACTGACTGCCCTAGTCAAGCATCTAGCGTATGAGAATAAACAGACACAATCTGCGTCAACCCTGTACCAATCTCATAATCATAAAGTAGCACTTGCAACCATTGTAACCATTGTATCAATCATATCAAATCATCACAACCCATATATCATTCATTTCAAACCAACACAAACCATCTATCATTCAAACCTGGTTTAAGCCCAGCACAAAACTACAAATATCATTCATATCACCAACAAATAAACAAACACTTGTATCAGTTACATCAAAACTTCACAATCCATAAAACTTGTGCGATGAGTTTACATTGAGGACAACAACACATAAAACGGATATGAAATATTGTTCTTCAATATCAATCTTCACATCCGGTCGGCAACAACATTCTTCACATCAACCAATGTCCTGTAGGTGTGACAAAGAGAGGTTGTCAACTATTAGAAATAACATAATCTTTACCTACAAGTTAAAAAGTATATTTTAAACTCACAATTTGGCGGGAGTTGTTGGAAGTTGAATATAGAGGAATGCTGATCAAAGTTAATGGATGCTTGACTGTCCATATTTATCACCGTGTGCACACGAATGTCTCCTCCGCTAGTGCTGCTGGAGCCCGGTGCCTCCACTGAAATTGTGCAACCTACATGAGTTATACTTGTATTAATATCAGTCTAATTCTTATTTCAATTTAGAAATTTAATATGTGTGCTAACTTACCTCTCCCCCGATTGCTTCCTTCAGTGTTGCCCCTGCTGGTACCTCTCCTAGCCCTCCCGTGGGTCTGACCTGGACCAACCGAAGTTGCAACTTCTGGCACTTCACCACCATCACTAGTTTGAGCCTGAGTAGCCCTACCACTTACGAACCTGGGTGGTCTTCTTAGGCCTTGCCTACAACATAACTTTCAATATTATGCACAAAGCAAATCAAATAGACAAAATACAAATCATAATTGCAATGCAAACTTACTTCCGTGCCACAGTTGTGGAACCTACGCCAATGTCTGTAACTGCAGATTCTGGTCCTGGGAGGGGTTCTTTGCAAGTTTTTTTATGGTGGCCCCACTGTCCACATCTTTTGCATGTATGGGATCTCCTAAGTGCCTTTTGATTTTCATCAGCATCTCTAATCCTCTTCTTCCGAGGGCGACCTCGGGGTCTTTGGCAGCGAGGAGGAAGCACCTCAACAGATTCTACAGTCTGCCACATGCTCTTACTTGGCAATGGTTGTATTGACTTTGCATACGTGGCTTTATATGTCTCAATTGAATAACATCTATCAACAAAATTATTAATTTGGAGGCCCCTACGTGCATCAACAGCAGTAGCAACATGTTGGCAAGGCATCCCACTGACTTGCCATTGACGACAAGAACAATACATCTCGTCCAATTTAACAACACACCTCTCATACGGACCTTCCACCTCAGCCATAAAATCAGTGGAATATCTGACTGCATATTTTCCCAACTTCCTAACAATTACATTTAAATAGGCAACAGCCCGTGGCACAAACTTTTCTTTGATCCTACGTGCATGTCTCCTCCTGTGATCCATTTTCACCATAATTTTCTGCCTAATTCCATCTAACATGTCTACAAGTGGTAGGCCTCTCGTATCACCAACAAATGAATTGAATGACTCTACTATGTTGTTAGTGATGTAGTTTAGCTTACCCTTGTCATTAAAATGACATCTTGACCAGGCACAACGCAAACTTTCTAAATAGGAAGCAGCCTGTGGATCTAGTTTCTTCATCTCAAATATAGCTACTTTATATTCTTGAACAATGTAAGATTTTGCTGCTGCCCATGCAGCATTCTTGAAACCTGGGCCCGGCCATTTCTTCTTAAAATCCCTGTAAAGGTGCCGCATACAAAATCTACAAGCAATTCAAAATTACAATCTCATCATTAATATAAAACCTATAGTCAATGTCATTAAAATACATAGTCACTCAATTCATACATTATGGAAAATAAAACTAGCAGTAGATTAAACATTGTAAAAGGAGAAACTTAATTACCTATGCTCGGCACCTGGAAAGATATCTGGGACAGCTATCTCAATGCCATTTTCCATATCAGAAATGAATGTAATCCCTGTCGGATTTCCAATAGCATCTTTCAACTTGTGCAAAAACCATGTCCACGAGTCTATACTCTCCCCCTCAACAACACCATAGGCAACTGGGAACAAACCATGATTCCCATCAAGAGCAACTGCAGCCACCAAGATCCCAGTGTAATACTCTTTCAAGTGGCATCCATCTATTCCCAGCACTGGACGGCAGCCATCTTTGAAACCACTAATACATGCCCCTAAGGCAATGAACACCCTCTGGAAACAACCATCCAATCCAATCTTGTACTGTACAACTGAGGAAGGGTCGCTCTGCTTTAATTCATTCAGTAGCTGTGGCAAATACTTGTACGTTTCCTCAACCTTCCCAAACACCTTCTCCTTTGCTGACTCTCGTGCACGCCAAATGCAGTGATAAGGGATTGAAATATTATAAAACTTCAATAAATCAGCTTGCAACTTTCTTGGAGGTATGTCAAGATTCTCCTTTACTGCTTCCAATACCCTGGCTGAAATCCAAGATTTGGATGCCATCCTGCTATCACACCTAGATGTGGCTGAACATGTGTATTTTTCCTGCATTGTTTTGACTGCAAAAGTAACTCCATCTTGAAGCCTTGAGGCATGCACTCTCCATTTGCAATTAATATTTGCACATACCATAGTAATTCTCATGCTGTCATTTTTCACTTGCTTGAACTCAAATTGATTTTTAATAGCATGCTGACGTAGAGCAATCATGTACTTCTGACTATTTGTAAATAGAGAATCAACTGATATATCTGGGGTCTCTTCATCAACCTCTAACAAATCTCCATCATCATCTAAAACTCCTCCATCAATATCAGATTCATCTGAGGGACATGGCCTTGAATGATAGCTGTCCTCAGTGTGTACCTCATCAGAATCAGCCACACTCTCGTCAGATTCGCTGTACTCATCTTCATATGCAACAAATTCTGAGTCACTGTGCTCAGCTTCAGAATATATCCTCTTCTTTAAAATATGATAATCATCATCAACTACAGAGGCAGGGGCAGGGACAGGGGCAGGGGAAGGGACATCATGAATAACCTCATCACGATGAACAACTGCAGCATCATGAACAAACTCAGGATGTTGACCAACCTCAGCATCATCATCCATCTCATCAATGTCAACAAATGTCTGGGAATGGGCCTGAGTAGACTGGCTGGCCATACCTTTCTGTGGAATATTAGTTGGCTGTAAGTCTAATGGCCGACTATCCAATGTGCTAACATATATGGTCATCTTCCCTACGGGCAAATGGGCTTTCATCACCTCATATAATTGAGCATCTGAAACAATTTCCTCATACTGAACAGGTTGTCTATTAGGCAATTCATAATGAAATTCTAAACAATGTGTACTTGCCCACTTAGATAGATGTCCCATATCCTCAATTAATATGCATCTACTGTAGTAATCAGGATATGCCACGACTGTCTTGCTCTGACCTAGTGCATATGCCCTCCTCCCAGACTGAAGAGTTTTCCAATAACCACCAAACTTATATGTCAACTTTAATGATGGCTCTCGTTCCCCCATTTTCACAATCTAACAATCTGAAGACAGAAATAAACTCTTCTGAACAGTTATCCACATTACAAAATCAGCACGCATACCCAATAATCTGAGTACAATAATAACATTCTTAAGTAATATGAATTGAGTGACTGAAAAATATTAAAGCAAAAATTTTTGACAGAACCATAAAGAAACTGCACCTGTGAATTCAGACATCTACAATTAATAACAAAAATTTTTAGAGCATTAAATAATCTAACAACATTATAGCAAAAAACGACATAACAACAATCTTATCCCTAAACCATATAGAAAGAAAACAAAAAATGATGTCCTTAATATTTCGACTCTGTAAACATATAAAATGCACGAGTAAACATTTATATTTACAGATCATACTGAGTGTGAGGTGGCAGGAGCGCCTGACGCATACCAGAGTGGAAACGGAGGTGTGTGGCCCAGACCTGGACGTGGGGTGGTGACTCCGGTGATGCGGCGTTTGAACGAGGGCGGTCGTACGTCTGCGGCGGTAGATGGGGTGCTGTGAAGCGCCGCGGTTGTTACGTGCAGGTTTGGGTAATGGCGATGGTGCCTAATCGACCCTGGCGGTGGCCGGTGGTCGTTGCTGTCGCGACGACCCAGAGAGTGAAATCAACAGCAATGGCGACTGTGTACGGGGGGAAGGGAAAGAGGAGGGTTCGGTCTGTGGTGTGCCCTAAGGACCCAGACCGTTACCCTCGATTTGATTAAGCGAGAGTATGTTTGTCTTTTCAGCAACTAGGGTAAAGGTAACTATCCTCGCGTTTAATATCGTCGACGATAAAAAAGGACGGGGACTATTTAGTTTAACGGTAACATTTTTAAGGACTTTTTAAATAATAGAGATATTGTAGGGACTAAAAAGTAATTCGTCATATTTGTAGGGACTAATATGCAAAAAACCCTAAGAAAAAAGGGCGAGTTGTGAAGGGTGGGGGTGTGATTTTCTTTAGAGGGACTGCACATATATATATATATATATATATATATATATAGCACATGCAATCTTTCTTTGTGTTGCCGTGACATCTGCACGGCAAATAATGTATGTAATAAGGATTATTTTGGTCTTCACAAATAACTCATATGTTACATCATGTCAGGGGTGGTGAGGGCGTAGCCCCGCTTTGGTAGCTAATTAATTTTGGGTCTAACCCAAAAGTGATTTTTGTGATTTGATTGGAGTTTAAATTAATCAGATAATACTAAAGGTTAATCTCTAACTTCAGATTTTAAAATCCATCAGAAAAGATGGATTAGAGTTAACCCCCTCCTATGTATTAATGCACTCTCTCTCTCTCTCTCTCTCTAGATCTCTCTCTCTCTCTCTCTCTCTCTCTCTCTCTCTCTCTCTCTCTCTCTCTCTCTCTCTCTCTCTCTCTCTCTCATATTCTTATGTTTAACATTGAACTATTAAAACTCTTATCATCATTAAATTTTAGTTAGCGATATTAACGATAGTTTTTATCAAAAATTTTGTTATTGTAATGATCTATTTATCATATAAAATATATTAAAAATGTTTACAAAAATTTAAAAAATAAAAAATATGAAAGTGAATATAAATTTCAAAGATATTTTTGAATTTTGAATTTTAATTATTGATATTAATGATGTTATTTATAAAAAATATTTTATAATACACTTATTTTTATAAAATATATTAAAAATTAAAGTAAAATAAAAAGGTTTTAAGATGAATCTAAATGTAAACCTATAATTGATGAAATTTTTATCTTTTAACTTTTAATTGGTGATATTAATTACTACCAGTATACAATTAATACAAGACAAGGATGATGACCCCACATCGCTCCTAGCTATAGCTAGCAATAATCCGTGTGTAGTGGGCCACGCACCCTTGGCCTCCGGGTCGCTGACCATCGGAGAGACGATGCACTAGTTAGTGGGGTACGCACGTTTGCATCATTTCCACGCGAAGGAATCGTAACGTTGAGTAAATGGGGTTAACGTTATGCATCACTCATGATCTGCTCAATCATTATTCGGCAACTAGCTGTTTAAAAACGGGTGCTTCCATCTGATCTTGCACCAAATTATCCTAGGAATATATACATATGCTTGCTGTTCATGGATAAAAGTAACGGAGCAAATGATTAAATCTCTGGCCCCAACGTACGTACGTACGTAATTAAGCTCTACATTTTAAGGAGTAAATAAGTCAATCTATACTTACGTTTAAACGAAATGCAGGTACAATTTATAGTCACGCGGGTAAACGGTGAAAACGTGACAAAAAAATGTAACCGAAGATTTTAACTATGTTCCTTGAATCTATACCTGCGTTTCAGGAACGTAGGTAAAAGTCAATTTTATTAGAATGTCCTTTCCGGGGGAGGCCTCTTGTCTTGCGATTTGACCTTGCCTAGCGTTACTCTCGCATATCTGGGAGGAGGTTGCGAAGACTTGGCCGTAGGTGAGGCAAGCATGTGGCGATGAGGCCTACGTATTTGAAATGACTAGACTGAACGATGTAGTGGCCGGAGCAGCAGGAGTTCCGGGACACGGAATTAAAAAGGGACGCATGGCCTTAGGACTAGATGGCTTACCTATTGAAGTATGGAAAGGCCTAGGAGATATTAGTATTCAGTGGCTAACTAAATTTTTTAATAACATTTTAAAAGAACGGAGAATTCCAGAAGTTTGGAGAAAAAGTGTTGTAGTTCCTTTCTATAAAAATAAAGGAGATATTCAAAGTTGTAATAATTATCGTGGAATTAAGCTTATGAGTCATACTATGAAACTTTGGAAAAGTGTAATTGAAAAACGCTTCCGTTGTATGACTAATGTATCGGAAAATCAGTTTAGTTTTATGCCAAATAGATCTACTACAGAATCTATTTTCTTACTACGGTAGCTAATGGAGAAGTATAGAGAGATGAGAAAAGATTTGTATATAGTTTTTCTTGATTTAGAGAAGGCGTACGATCGAGTACCGAGAGAATTGATTTGGTGGACATTAAGAAAGAAAGGAATCTCTCAAGGATATATTGATTTGATTAAAGATATGTACGGCGGTGCTGTTATTAGTGTTCGACTATTGCTGGGGAGACTGATGAATTTCCCGTTTCTATAGGTTTGCATCAAGGTTCTGCACTAAGTCCGTATCTCTTTGCCTTAGTTATGGATGAAGTAACTAAACAATTACATGAGGATATCCCTTGGTGTATGCTATTTGCAGACGATATTGTTTTAATTGATGAGAGTATTGATGCTCTAAATGCTAAGTTAGAGCGTTGGAGACTTGCTTTGGAGTCTAAAGGTTTTAAAATTAGTAGGAGTAAGTCAGAGTTTATGCACTGTAATTTTAGTAATGGGAGAGTGGTTCAGGAAGACATGGTTCTAATTGATGGACATAACATTCCGAAGAGTAGTAGCTTTCGATACTTAGGGTCTATCATACAAGAGAATGAGGAGATTTATGATGATGTTACACATAGGATTAAGGCATGCTGGTTAAGATGGAGAAGTGCATCAGGTGTCCTTTGTGATCGTCGTATGCCTGTGAAACTCAAAGGGAGGTTTTATAGAACGGCTGTGAGACTTACTTTGTTATATGGTACCGAGTGTTGGGCAGTACGAAAGGAACACATCCACAAAATGTGTGTAGCAGAGATGAGGATGTTGAGATGGATGTGTGATAAGACTAAGAAAGACAAGATTAGGAATGAGCGCATCCGTAAGGACTTAGGGATAGCTCCAATTGATAGTAAAATGAGAGAAAATAGACTCAGGTGGTTTGGACATGTGTTTCGTTGCCCTAACTCAGCGCCGGTTAAAAGATGTGACCAAATCTTAGTGGATGCTAGTAAAAGAGTTCGAGGAAGGCCTAAAATGAGATGGTGCGATGTTATTAGGAAGGACATTAGTTCTTTGTGTTTAAATATGAATATTGCACTTGATAGAAATCTTTGGCGGAACATGATTCATGTAGCCGACCTCAATTAATTGGGATAAGATTCTGATGATGATGATGATGATGATGATGATGAATAAGTTGATTTCTATAAGTTTGTCCAGACAGAGTAGTAAAGTTCTTCAAACCTGTGGCTAAGACGTGAAGGAAAGAGAGTAAAGAGAGTGGGCATATAAGAGTCACAGCACATAGCATTGTCCATATGTACATATCGACTTCTTAGAAAAGCCAGAGATACACCCAACTTTTATTCCATCTGGTAGGCCAGGTCAAAGAGGAGTGGATCAGAGCCACCTTAATTATTACATGATCCTGCACACACATCACTCTAGAATTCTTCCACCCTTGATAATATATATATATATATATATATGATAGTGGTACATGTGGGAGCATGCATGCATGCATTCACGGTGGACTTGATCTGTGTTGCCAACTCTAGTTCCGTGGTCCGCCGCCGGGCTTGGCCGCGGCATCATGGGCGGGGATCACTTGGCCATTCGAGCAGCAGTTGAGGAGGCAGAAGCCGCGTTGGAGCCAGCAGCAGGGGCATCGGCGAACTTGCTTGCTGTCGCCCACCCCAGCAGTACTACCTTCAGCTCCAGCAGGGGTTGCCCACCTCGCCTCCGAACCTGCACGCAGTGGCCGTGCGTGATCTTTCTCAAGCTGAATATATATATATATATATATATATATATATATATAGAGAGAGAGAGAGAGAGAGAGAGAGAGATCTACTCACTAGTCAGCTGTTGTTGCTGGGTGGCGGCCGCCGCGGCCACAACCGGTGATGGGTCTGAGTAGAGGAGGACAACCACGAGGAGACCAAGCAGCACCACCACCACCGGCACACCCCTGGGAGCCATATCCCTCCTTAGTTATTCTTCGCTACCTGGTGTTAACTGTGAAGGGGCCGGCCGGGTAGGCGCAGCTGGCAGCAAGAGGCTATATATATAAATATATATAAGTATATATATAGAACACCTGGAATTAAGTAGACGAAGCGGGAGTGAGAAGGTTTGTTGGAAGATCTCCCGTATGGGATGATCTGTATTTATAGCTGGTGAGCTGGGGCTCTGTGCTCGGAAGCGGCATGCAGGGGGGCCGGGGGCGGTGCAGTGCATGCATGGACGGGAGATCGATCGAGTTGCAATATATCGTTGGCCACTAATTGCTTTCAGCCCACCAAATTTGACTCACGACTTGGGTACACATGTCGCCTTCGTCCTGACCCCCTTCATCCTCTGAAATATATTTGAAATGAGTGATATTAGGTACCCCGTCCCTATTATGAGATTAATTAAGACTCCTCATTAGACACCTATATATCCACCATATATATTGGAGAGGGGGATTTTCGCAGCCCACCACAAAGGCAGCTCAACAAGACCTACAAGGTCCAACCAGGCGAGTCCACCCGAGTGATAGTCCACTAGGCCCACTCAGGGAAGAAAAGCCCAATAAATAAAGACTCGAGGAACCAACTCTCCCGGCGGCCTTCTAGGCTCGGAGGGCCCGAGACAACGGTCAGGTCGCATGGAAGGTCCGGTCTAAAGCCCACTCTCCGACCGAGAGAAAGAGGCTCCAGTCGACCTATCCGACCCCACCTTCGCCGGGCCATGACTATCGCTCGGACACGAGCTAGCATCCCCGTAGCTCGGTGAGACCGCTTGATTATCTGCAGGTGCGGCCGTTCAGAGTCCCCCGCCAGCGGGAGAGTCATGGGAGCTGCCGAACTCCAAGGGGATAACGCCCCCACGATCCGGCCATGAAAGCCCCCGATGAAGACGTAACTCCCGCCGGGAAGCCCTCAGCTCACCGGACTCTTAAAAGGCGATGCACTATTTAAGTAAGGGAGACCCTCCGGAAGATGGTAAGATGAACTAGCCATTGACATACCCTAAACTCCTGGGCATGATTCGCTTCACCCTTGGTGAAGAGGATTCTCGCACATCAGCTCTCTCCTCCGCTCATTATCGCTTCCACCATCGCTCTACTGACTTAGCCATCGGAGGGTTTTTCCCCAGGGAGATCTCCTGGGCCCTCTGATACGTTTCCCTCCTCTTGCAGATTCATCTTCTGGTGATCCACAGCCCGCTCAGGACTCAGCGCGAGATTCCGCCTCTTCATATATATCGGTGTCCATGACCATGTGACACATTACTGCACTTCGAAAAAATTCAAGAGGCCGGATGTACACCTGGGGAATATATATATAGTACGTCCTCGATCCGAAAACGAGAACCAACGTAAAAAAAATCTAGTGGGGGCGGTAGCTGGAGAATAAATTAACACACCTGATCCAATTCTTTTTTTTTTGTCTGGATATTTGCCATGATCACTGGGGAATATATATATATATATATAGTCTCGGAAAATGGAAGCCAATCGAACTCTAGTGGGTGTGAGGGCGGAATGAATTTGGAAGGACTTGAAAAATGGGGAGACACATCGATCGATCGTCACTGCATGCTGGGGGGAATAAAGCAATATTGTTTGATAGTAGATCGACGAGGAATGTAGTGGATCATGAGGAGGAGGAGGGGGAGCATGAGCTGGTGGTTAATTACAGACGCTGACGGCAAAGAAATCAAAGTGGATCATGAAATTAAGATGCAGCGAGGGGGACGAAGATGGCGGTCCCATTAATTAATGCGGCTTAATTAATGTAATTATTAGCTGCTCATCTCATCCAACGCGACACATTGATTGGGTATCTATCCCCACCAGTACATAGGTCGGGCCCGGGTCGAGCTCGGGCCTTAATCTTGATAAATTGGATCTGGACTAAGCTGACCAAAGTTCCGGGCCCGACATAGGTCGGGCCCGGGCCGAGTTCGGACCTTAATCTTGATAAATTAAGTCCAGACCGAGCTGACCAAAGTTCGGCCCGAGCCCGACCGACCCTATACGCACGTGAGAACAGGAGGAGGAGGAGGAGGAGCTGGTGCTTAATCAATTATAGACGTTGACGACAACCAAATCTAAGTGGATCATGAAAGATGCAGCGAGGGGGAAGAAGATGGCGTGCGGTCCCATATATGAAAGCTTAATTAATTTAATTATTAGCCGCTCATCTCATCCATGCGACACAAATAAGGCACTAGCAATTATATAATGATTGAGACTCTAATTTATTTTCCAAGCTTATTAGATAATGTTCTATCAAGTTTTTTGATGTATATTCTTTGATAATTAAGCCCGTTGCATTGATATATTGATTGAGACTTGTACTGATATATGCACTATTTTTTAAAATACATGTGCAGATTTTAAATATCATTGACATTGTGATTGGTGTTTGTACTTATAATATTCAATCGAGTTGAAGTTCTATCCGTGAAACATATGGGACATCCAATAATATTGTCCCAATGTTACGTGTTTTTAATGATACTGCTCGTTATGTTCAGCAAGGTGGGGGGAAAAAGAAATGGTTTATTGTAACTTGGAGAGTATGAATGTACATGTTTAGTGTTGACATTGGCGTTTAGATGGAGTCTTTTGTTGATGTTGATGTGTTCAATGTGAGTGTATGAATGTACAAAAAATATTACATGAATGTATGTACAGGTGTAATACAAGCACACAATGAGTATGTTAAAAAAAATAAAAGAACAAATTATCTACATTTTCTTAATTGAGACTATTTTTTATGTTTTTTAAAAAATTATGCTAATATTTTTTCCTACCATTTATACACTACTCGACAAAAAATAATATCTACGACCAAAGGTAATGCCTACATTTGTAAACACGTAAGCATATCCTCTTACGTGTGTGCGTGTAAATAACTTTTTCTACGTTTCTTTTAGACTATTCTTACACTTAGCTGATCTATACCTAAGTTTTAATGAAGCGTAAGTATATACTTACATCTTAAACGTAGGTAAAAATCAATTTTGTTATAGTGGCCTTTTCGGGGAAGGCCTCTTGTCTTGTGATTTGCCTTGCCTAGCATTACTCTCGCACGTCTGGGAGGAGGCCGCGAAGTCCTCCTTTTATAGCTGGCTGCAGGTGAGGCAAGCATGTGGCGACGAAGCCTACGTACTTGAAATGACCAGACTGAACGATGCAGTGGTCGGAGCAGCAGGAGTTCCGGGATGCAGAGCATTACGCGGCATCAAAAATGGACGCATATATACTGATGTTATCCGGCCGTGATGGCACATTTGAAATATCGAAACAACATGCACGGGGGATCAGATTATGCATGCGGTAGCCGGGACATGTGGCCAGATTTAGTATACACGAACACTTCACCTTCGTTTGTTGATGATCTATATGAGCTTAATTATATATCATGCACGATATATAACACGCATATAAAATTCCAAAAAGTTTAGGATACAATATCGATATTGGGACGTAGAATATTGTTTTTCTTGATTAGTAAGGTGATTTCTATAAGTCTGTCCAGACAGAGTAGTGAAGTTCTCCAAACCAGCTACCGACGTGAAGAGAGAAAAGAGGGGGGCATATAATAGTCACAGCACAGAGCTAGCATTGTCCATATATATATATATATAGACTTCGATCTCATTAGAAAAGCCAGAGATGCACCCAACTTTTATTCCATCTGGTATATATCCACCAGATATGCCAGTGGTACATGTGGGAGCATGCATGCATGCATGATGGACTTGATCTGTGTTGTCTAACTAGCTAGTTCCGTGGTCCGCCGCCGGGCTTGGCCGCGGCGTCATGGGCGGGGATCACTTGGCCATTCAGGCAGCAGTAGCGGACGCAGCGGCCCAGTACGGACCCGCAGCAGAGGCACCGGCGAATCTGCTTGCTGTCGCCCACCCCAGCAGTACTACTACCTTCAGCTCCAGCAGGGGTTCCCCACCTCGCCTCCGAACCTGCACGCAGTGGCCGTGCGTGATCTTTCTCAAGCTGAATATGTATATATATATATATAGAGAGAGAGAGAGAGAGAGATCTACTCACTGGTCAGCTGTTGTTGCTGGGTGGCGGCCGCCGCGGCCACAACCGGTGATGGGTCTGAGAAGAGGAGGGCAACCACGAGGAGACCAACCAGCACCACCACCGGCACACCTTTGGAAGCGATATCCCTCCTTAAGTCTTCGCTAGCGGGCAGCAAAAGTGTATATATATATATAACGTACAGTAATTAGATTGAAATTAAGTAGACGACGAAGTGGGAGTGAGAAGATTTGTTGGAAGACCCTCCGGATGGGATGGTCTCTATTTATAGCAGCTGGTGAGCTGGGGCTCTGGGCTCGGCAGCTGCAGAGGGGGGGGGGGGGGGGTTTACATGCATGGACGGGAGATCGATCGAGTTGCAATGGATCGTTGGGTGCCCAGCTCTGGGCCACTAATTGCTTTCTGCTCACCAAATTTGACTCGACGATCGACTTGGGGACACAGTCGCCTTCGTCCCCACCCCCTTCATCTTCCTAAGCATATTTGAAATGAGTGATGTTAGATACTCGTCCCCAATAGTTATCTGTTGAGGACGGTTATCCATCTGGAATCAGATTGACTCACATCAAGATGGATGCATTACCGTCCGAGACGGATAATAAGAATTACCCATTTGAAATTGCCCCGCGCTCATGCATTCCACAGTCACTAACTACGTACATCATGTGACCATATTTTAATTTTCATTTTTCAAGACAATTAACTCTCGCTCTGTATTCACTGATCAACGCCCTTAAATTTTTGAAAATTAATTATCTTCGATACAAAAGCCAGAATGATTGATCGATCCTACTTCATGTCAAGGTGCTTCTTCGCAAATGAATTTATATATCACCGGCTTTCATAGGATTAATAATAATAATTATTATTATATATATATATATGTCTTCCGATAAAATAAATTATATATGCGATAGAAAATATAAGGGTTAATTACAAGAATAATCCCCTTGCATACACAATTGTTGGGTTATTCACATTCCTCTGCAATCTGTTATGTAATCTTGGTTGATCTTTTACTAAATTTTGGTTGACCTTATACTCAACTATCAAAAAATAGTCCTACATAGTTAAGACAAAGTTTCTCAGCCGATAGCCGCAATATCTTTTTACGGTTCTACTGTACTATTTTTATCCTCTTTTGTCTCTTTTAAGTTTCTATCTTACAAAATAAAATCTCCATCGTTGATTTACGGTTAAACAACCAACTAATGAATGTGGGTGATAAATACCCACCATCAGTAGATATTTTAACTTCATCGTAAAACTTAGATATCCACCATCGATAGACATCTAATGGACACAAAAAACCTAACTGGAGGTGGGAGGCAAATGTAAAGAGAGAGAGAGAGAGAGAGAGAGAGAGAGAGAGAGAGAGAGAGAGAGAGAGAGAGATTTACCCAAGTCAAAGGGGGGTAATTGCCCCCCCTTTCCCCCTCCTGGCTCCCGCCAGTGAAGGCAAGGGTGGAGGAGGCGGAGGCAGAGGCGGAGGTGAAGGCGGCAAAGCTAGATATTCCCGAGACCCCTTCCTTAGTTTCAGGTGTTGAATTAAGGGAAGTAATCCTCGTGACTTTCTAGAGAGGCCGTAATTTCCACTATAAATAGGAGATCCTAATCATCTCCTTCGATTGGAGGTGGACAGTAGCCATCAAGGAGGAGAACTGAAGGGAGAGGGTACGGGCCTGCCGGGCGACTAGCGAGGGGTCTAAGGGGGTTGAAAGGCCAAGGAGCAGAGGGCTGCGGGGCAGGGCGTGTGTCTCAGTGACATCAAATGTGGTAGTGTGGGTTTTAAGGTTCCATGGGCCAGTTATCTTGGCCCATGGAAATCGGTTTATCCGATTTAGTTTGATTTCTAGTAAATAAAAATCAAATCAAATCAATTTTTTAAAATTTAATTCAACTTTTAATCAAATCGAAATGTTTAAAATTTCAATCCCAACTGAATCAAATCAAATCTATGAATTGAGATTTGGATTACAAGTAACACCCAAATTATGCTAATCTCTGAAACACGCGCATATGTACGTACATATTACACGTACATATACATATAAATATATGAACATCTGAGAGGTAAAGAGGTGCACTAGATAAAAATCTCAGATGTCGGCACCATGATAAATAATTATGGGACAACATCTCCCATATATACAGTAATAATGAGGTCGAGAGTAGATGGCAGAACGGGATCTGTGAGAAGTCCTTTCTGCCGGAAAGAGTGCGTGCTTTGATAATAGACATGTGTACAAATGGGTGACTAATCTATTACATGAACCGAAGGGGGCGCCACCACCACAAGCTGCAACGAGATAACAGCCAGCGGACAAGTAGACGCAGTGGGAGCACTGAGAAAGACTGGTAGTGAACCCCACCCGCCCCCCCACTTAATTTGCTCGCCAAATTTGACTCGACCACTGGTGGGGATAATAGCTACGCAATATATATTTATATATTAGTACGTTGTTTGAGCTCCATGGATCGATGAGCAGCTAATAATTAAATTAATTAAGCTTTCATATATATACGTGGGACCGTCATCTTCTGTCCCATGCACGTACGTACATTTCTCATCTGACTATCGAATAATATTCCGTATCTCTCCCCCCCATCATGCAGTGACGATCTCGATCGCTGTGTATCCCCATTTTTCACGTCCTTCCAAATTACCTCCGCCCGCACACCCACTAGAGTTTGTTTGACTTCTATTCTCTCTCTCTCTCTCTCTCTGTGTATATATATATATATATATTCCCTAGTGATCATGACAACTGACCAGACAAAAAAGAATTGGATCAGAAGGTGCACTCTATTCTCTGACTCCATTAGATTTAAGAGTAATGCTCCGTGCACTCGTCCCACTAATTATATCTATCAGTATATTTAGTGTAATACTTAATATATATGTTTTAAATTTTATTTTGAGTAATTTTCACGTCTGATTAAATTGATGTGTCGGCTACGTCACCGGATGACGTGATGTGTAAGTCAATTAAATAAAAAAATTTTAACCATGTGAATAGTGAAATTGAGTCCATTTCAATATTTACGGAATAATAAATTTAGATTTAATTAACCCTCACGTCACGTCATTCGGTGACGACCGACACATCAGCCTAATTAGATATGAAAATTACTCAAAAAAAAATTAAAAAAAATATTAAATGTTATACTAATTACACTGATGAATGTAATTAGTGAGTTGGGTGCACAGAGCATTACTCTAGATTTAAATGTTGGATGAGGATGTGATTAAATTGTTAATAAAAAAACTCAAGAGAGACTTATAATTTACAAAGTGAGATGACTTATTCGCATCAAGGGGATAGGTGCGAGGAGGGCATGGGAAACCCGTCGCTCTCTCTCTCGTCGACTTTTAATAACCCAATCAGTTATCGAATCGGGACTAAAGAGATCTAGTTTGCACTCGTGAGAATTGTGCGCCTTTTCGAAGATTTAGTGTGCGACCAGCGAATCCCGTTCTTCCACTTACTTATAATAACCCAGTAGTATGGGGGGGGTCGCTTTTAAGAATGCTTATTGGTTACATCTTTGAATAATTGTGTATCCATTTATATATATATATCGTGGTGCAGTTTTAATTATGTGAATCAATTTTATAGAAAATGGAGGGGTGGATCATTTCTATCAATGCCTAGTTAGATCTTCCGTTCTACAACTCTATTTTTAACGAGAACTCTTAGGCCCGCTTTGATAGCGGGGTGGTCGGCCGATTGCTGAGAACCGGGGAGAGAGAAACCCCGGCAGGACCCGTCTCCCCCTCACACAAAAGGGGCTAATCGAGGGCGGTTACCGTGCTATACCTTCCGGGGTCGAGCACGGTAATCGTACTCGGTTAACAAACACGGCCTTATTTATTTGACACAACAATCGGACGTCATTACGACGTGTCGTTTACGGGAAACACCCTAATTAACTCTTAGGTGGAATAAATTAATCTACTCCGATTAAGATTAAGAGTCGAGTGGCCGACCACTCCGGATAGGTCGACCGCCCTTAACCTATCTGTTATCGACTCGCCCCAAGAGCCTTGATGTCATGTGATCATTAACCTTGTTCTCTGAGTAATATTTCTCTCTTTTTTATTTCCCTCCTATCTGCCCGTCACATATTGTGTCGGCAAACAAATCTTATCGAGATATGCCTTCTACCAACCGATACTTTTGCAGCTTCCTAATGATATTGTGTATTGTTCAATGCTATAGAGGATCGCCTGTGCTAATTATTCGATCTTTTGCCATGAGACATCTAATCGAGGTATGCCTTCTACCAACTGATGCTTCTGCAGTTTCTCAATCATTACTGTGGATGAACCCTGCGCGATAGTGCGGTGATTCACCTCTTCCCCTTTCTCGGGGGAGGGCGCGGCTTCTACCCGTGCCTCCGTCGTGTGGTGCAAATTTTTTCACGTTTATCCCCCCTCCCTCCCCTTAAAAAAATTTTAAAAAATCGTACTGTGGATGGGATAACATATTATTCAATGTCAATAATATGTTTTTTTGGTAGTGATTTAGACTTGACTAGAGTTGCTATCACTGACAATGCATCTATCACACTAAAATGCTATTGAGTTACCGTCGTTGGATAGTTGACTAATGTTTAGTAGATTATACTTCAGTCGTTTGACGAGCAATACTTTGTTGATTTGTCATGTCTTGCTAGCGCCTACTACTCCGATTCCTATCACTTTCCCTTTGAAATTGTCTCCAAAGGTCACTGTTCCTCCTTTTAGTTCCAAGCTAGCTAGTGAATTACGTTGACCAATCACCAGACATAGGTAGAAGATCGAACCACTTTTTCTCCGGACTACTTTGGGTGCTTGCAAGAGAATGAGTTCTCAAGTTTAATGTTCAAGTACCCAAATTCGCTCGAGTCTTTTTTTCGTTAAGTTCAAGTCGAGACAGGCAGAATACAAAACAAGTGACCATTTGAGATTTATGGCGCGGGCATTCATCACCGAGGTAGAAATAGCGATGAAATATTAAAGACGGCGATCGTTGTCGCTAAGCCGTCTCTATTCTAATGATGGACAAACATCTATTTCTGATCGATCGCTAAGCGAAGAAAAATTAGTGACGAATCTGTCGCTAACCCGTGTCTATTTAGAGAGGGACTAACGACAGAATATTTTCGTCAATAAAATGTAGTTAGTGACAGATTAACGACAAAAATAGTCCGTCTCTAAGACGTCGCAACATTGTGACGGATTAGCGATGGATATGTGCCTTTTCTTTGAGGTGGACTGCGGTCGAAGAGGATGAGAGGGGAGAGACACTGAGGCAGGGCTGCAACTGCAGATGCGGGCTACCATAGAGGGCCAACATCTAGAGGCGGTTATCCTTGCCCCCTTGGACTGGAGGTGGACGGTGGCCAGCGAGCAGAAGAAGGGAGAGGTTACGGCTACAGGTTGGCGCAGTGGCGACAATCCTTTCATCCTTAATTAGACGTCTAGAGGTGGATGGCTATAGGTGAGGAGGAGAAGCGAGAGGCTATAGTTGCGGGCAAGGCGGAGATCCTTGCCTCCCTCCTCGGACTGGAGGTGGACGGCAACCAATAAAGAGGAGAAGGGAGAGGCTACGGACTTGCCAGGGCCACTAACGAGGGGCCAACGAGGGCTACAAGGGCGAGAGACCGATGACTGCGGGGCTAGGGGTGTGTGTGTCTCGACGACACCGAATGTGTTAGTGTGAGATTTGACGAAGGTTCAATGAAATTGACAAAAAATATTATGGCCCATAGAAATATGTTTATCTTGTTTGGTTTGATTTTTAGAAAATGAAAATCGAATCAAACTGATTTTTTAAATTTCAATTCTAACTTTCAACCTGTTTGAATTATTTAAAATTTTAATCCAAATCAAATCGAATCAAAATTTTGAATTACGATTTAGATTACGAGTTAATTAAACTTAAATTATACTCATCCCTAACATATCTCTATATATATTATATTATTTAATGGAGTCGAGGGTCGACATCAGAAGGGGGCGTTCGTGAAGACTTTCCGGCCGGAAAGAGTACGTGAAACGGGGGGCGCCACCGCCGCAAGCTGCAACGAGAGAAACAGCCAGCAGACAAGTAGACGCAGTGGGAGCACTGAAATGGCCGGCAGTGAAACACCCCCCCCCCCCCCACCACCACCACCACTTAATTTGCTCGCCAAATTTGACTCGAACACTGGTGGGGATGGCTGCGCAATATATATATGTGTGGCATGGATGAGATGAGCAGCTAATAATTAACTTAATTAAGCCTCATTCATTAGTGGGACTGCCATCTTATTCGTCCCCCTCGCTGAATCTTTCATGATCCACTCAGATTAATTTGGTTGTCGTTGGCGTCTATATATATCTAATTAAGCACCTGCGCCTCCTCATCCTCCTCGTGATCCACTACATTCCTCTTCAATCTACTATCAAATTAATAATATTCCTTTATCCCCTCCGGCATGCAGTGACAGTGACGATCGATCGATGTGTCGACCCATTTCTCATGTCCTTCCAAATTAATTCCAACCTCACACCCACTAGATCAGTTTGGTTGACTTCCATTTTCCGATACTCTCTCTCTCTCTCTCTCTCTCTCTCTCTCTCTCTCTCTCTCTCTATATATATATATATATATATATATATATATATATATATATATATATATATATATATATATATATATATATTCCCCAGTGATCACGACAACTAACCAGACAAAAAAAGAAGAATCGAAGCTTCATTAATGGGACCGCCATCTTCCTCCTCCTGTTCCCACGTACGGACATTCCTCATCTCCGATCCGCCTGTAGTTAGTACCGTCAAACTTCTTACCGTTACTTACCACAATTACCTACGATTATGTTAGAGATGGTCCGTGAAACCAATTCCGCCCCCACCAACCAGAGTTAAGTTGGTTTCAATTTTCCGATACTATATGTATATATATTCCCCACTGACCATCAGTTGCCTTCATCTGCAGCTAGGCACCCTCCGACATCCGCTGTTGCTCCCGAGAGGCATCTCGCTCATGCTCGACCGCTGCTAGAGAACGCCCCGAGGAGTCCAGGAGGGCATGGAAGCCTGCACACTCCTCCTCCAGTGTACGGACCCATTTCACTAGGTCCTCCTACTCCTTGCGGCTAGCGTTCAGCTACTGCTCAACCTCTCGGAAGTGGACACTCTACAAGCCAAGGACTCGACTCATGGACACTAATTAAATTCTTCGCCGACAATCGTATGACATTCTCGTCAATGTTGAGGGAGAGATTCACGGTCAGGGCCCTCGGCCCCAAAGCATTCTTCATCATGTCGAAGGACATGACGTAGGGGCCCAAACTTCCTCGGGTCTCCTTCAACAGAGGTAAGTTAGTGGGGGTGGCCAGCAGTGACACGTCGTCTTCACATATATGTTAGTGTCAGAGCGAACATTGATGGGCCGATATCGGAGGTTGGTGGCAGCATGATGGGAGGGGGCAACAACGACACTAGGGGCCTCGGCGGTCTTGTTGGGGTCGGTGCTGCAGCCATCTTCTTCCTCTTCTCCTAGCGACACTGGCGATCCAACATCGGCACGATCTCCAAATCCACGCCCTTGCCTTGCCCCCCACCATTGCAAAAGACTCGCTCGGTAGGCTGTGGGAAATACTTAGAGGACTGACACCAATGCCCGGTATCGCCTCTGACATCTCTGTCCTGAGACTAGGGACAGCGGTGAGCGCCAGAGGTGACAACAACGGCGTTCAGCGGTGTGACGCCCCCTCTCCTGCTTCCAACTATAGGGGCCGATATACCAAGGGCATTGGAACAAGCACAGCAGTAGGCGAGACGACAAGGAGAGCGGTATCCTCTACTTCGGGGGCCGCAAGTGAGGAAACGTGGTCGCACGGGTGAGGAACAAACGACCATATACCGATTGTCTCAAACCCTAACTCGGGCTCCACCCTCTGAGAGCTCGGAGGGGGCTCAGAAGCACCTGCTAATGACAGTGAAGAACGTTCGACTCCAGTTCAAAACAAGCAACGCTGACAACACAAGGTCCTATATTGGGGCAGTGGGGAGCTCAACCCCAATGACCTGAGGAGCGTGGGAGTCAGCTTTAGGTCGATGTCTAGGATGGGGTTATAGAACATCGCCTTAATAACGAGCTCCCCCTCCATCCTTGGTCGGCGGTGGTGCCTTGTCGGCCTGGTGGATTTGGTAGAGGCAGGTGAAGCCCCAGTCACTGGCACACCCAGTGCCATCAGGCTTCACCAGGAACATGAAGCGTTCCTAATTACAGTGCTTGACATTCGAGACGACGGGAGAGAATTAAGTGCAGAAAAGTTTTTTTGCTCTGAGCCCAGAAATAATTGGCAAGGACATCAGAGCCTGGGTAGTGCTAGGCGCTAAAAAAATGATGGAAGAGCCAAAGATTTGGAGTGACACTCACTTGATGGCAACTATATACAAAATCTCAAAGGAGATGTATCCAGAGTTGGGCGACAATTGTCTTGGCTCCAGACCGTAGAAATGAAGAATCCCCTCAAAGAGAGGAGGGATGGGGAGGCGGAAGCCTATCTTGAAAGTTTCAATGGAGACATTGAGTCTCCCAGAAAAATACCCTCCTAAATAGTCGTCCACAATGGGGAAGAAGATGTTGACATTTGTCGGAAGTCTTCCTTAAGTCGGTAAACTACTCGATATGAGTTGTTGAAGAATGGAGGGCAACGACCAAGTTGGCACCCGAGGTGCTAGCGGTACCACCACGGTTTCCCATCCCTTCGTTGGAAGACTCAGAGTCATCAAAAATGATTCTCCTACGAGGAGCCATCTGTTCTATAAGAAGAAGAGCGGAAGAAGGGACCACACCAGACATCAAGTAAGCAGCAAGGAGGCACCGAGAACCAGCTTCAAAGAGGAAGATTACAGAGGAGCCACTTTAGGCGCTTCCCACCCTTCTTAAAGGCTCCACGGAATGGCGTATCATCCTCTTTTTGGCACTTTTGATTGAGCGATCGAGCGAGAGTCCAATTGCCACAGCCAATTCACTCAATCGGAAAGCCAAGATTGCACGTACCAATGGCCACTCGATCATGCTTCTCCAGGTGCAAAAAGACGCTGTCATGATAATGGTGGCATCACCTTGCACATATGGGAACCGCCTTACGTGCCAAGAAAGGCCGTAGGTTGCACGGTTCTCTGTGTTAGACGTATGAGAAGGTTCGCAAAAAGTCTACCGCACAATTGCCTCCCTTGACCTCGTACAATTCCTTCTTAGCACCGAGCACTCTCACTACTCGGCATTGGGGGCTAGTGAGGTGGGAAAAATACACCAGGCCTCAATTCGACTCAGTAATGTCAGGCTCACTACGGCCCAATGTCGCTAGGCCTGTAGCGACCCTCGCTGCCGACTAATGGTCTAGGAATGTGGCCCAATTGAGATCCACTTAAGACTAACTGGTCCACAGGCATGATCTCTAGACATGTGCATCCCGAACACTGTGATACTCACCAACGGGTGAGCGTTGAGGGCACGATCACGAGGCTTACCCCAATGAATGCCATATCACGCCCATGCTGCTGAGAAACCCACCACGACGACCTTCCTTAAAGAACGGATGAGTGGATAATGGATGATCCCATGATCTATCAATGCTTCGTTCCACCAACCACGCCCTCATTAAGTCAGGAAAGAGATGACAGCACCACAACTAGTATAAATAGATCTCAGATAGACATACGGGGAGAAAAGAGGGTGATTGGCCTACAACAACTCACCTACATGATGACATGCAAACACAGAGCTAGGGAAGGAATCCCACGCAAACGCAGAGAGAGAGAGAGAGAGAGAGAGAGAGAGAGAGAGAGAGAGAGAGAGAGAGAGAGAGAGAGAGAGAGAGAGAGAGAGAGAGAGAGAGAGAGAGAGCGAGCACATAACCGAGTACTCGTTTGCTTCCCCAAGCTCTCTTCTCCTCCTTTCTAATTTCTCTTCTCCTTTCTAACTCTATCGTTTTGCTCTCACGCTCGTTACTGACTTAAGTATCGAAGGATTATCCCTTGAGATCACACTCAGGACTCCTTCTGAAGTTCCATTCAGTGGTTACAAGTTTTCAATTGAGATAGTCAGACGCTCTTCCCCACCAAACAAATCGTAAAGATGTAGTACGAGACCAAGGTAACACTTTTTAGGCTCTACACGTCTCAAAAAACATGCACTCCATAATGTTGCGACGGATTTTTCTTCCGTTGTTAATCCATTGCTATTTTACGATGAGATAATCTGTCACAATAAATGCATCGCTAATAGCTCTTTTCCTTGTAGTGTTATCTCTTCCTCTGATGCGTTGATATCTACTTGTCCGCATCCGCTTCTTGCATTGGTCCACAAGGAGGATCCGTGTGTTTCGCCTCTTCGAACTCTACTATTTGGGGTTTCTCTGCGAGGGTTAATCTATTTGGGGAGCTCTGACACTATCCGGATGTTGGAATTTAAAACTTGTTGGTCTGTCCGGATACTGTTAGATATTGTTAGTTTGGTGTTCTTGTTAGTAAAATCTATTGTGTTTTTTGTTAATATTTTGTTAAAGACATTTGTTTTGATTTGATTCAAGTTGATTTGATTAGAGAAAAATTATGTTCAAATCAAATCGTGCTCACTCCTAATATATACACATATACAAGTTCGTCCGTGATCAACGAGCTGATCGACAGTTGCATGATTAATGCCCTCATATATTATCAAGATAAACTCTAATCATGGTTTGTCCAAATTTTAATAATCGACTATTGACATTTAACAATTAGAGAGAGTAATTAACTTGTGATTCATCAGCATGGGTTTTTCTTGTGAGATCTTATGAGCGGGGGGCAGTTTCAAATATATATATTTCGGAGGGGGCAAAATGAACGTCATCTGCACATATCCCGGCAGGATATAAAAACCGGGTTAAAGGTTGTCGACCAACCTTGATCATATATATCTTAATTAATAGCACAAGGAATTGATAGACGGCCGACGGTAAATGGTAGCAGCGTGGGTGGATGAAGGGGGTAGGTGAGGAAGAAGACGACCTTGCGTGTCCCGTCGAAGCTAGCTAGCTGCGGAATGGACGCACAAGTGCGAGCACATGCACACTGTGGACCCCCCCAAGTCGTCCGAGTCAAAGTGGGAGTGCAAAAAGCAATTAGTGTGGCTGGCCAGAGCCGGCGAAGAAGTGGGGGCCAGTCCATTGTCTATAATTCCACCCCCGCCGCCGGGACCCACCGATGTATTGCAAGTTGCAACTCGATCGATCTCCCGTCCATGCATGCACCGTCCCCTCTGCAGCTGCTGAGCCCAGAGCCCCAGTTCACCGGTTATAAATAGAGATCATCTCATCTGGGGGGGTTTCGAACAAACCTTCTCACTCCCACTTCGTCGTCTGCTTAAGTTTCAATCTGCTTGTCTTTTGCTGCCAGCTAGCGAAGAATTAAGGAGGGATATGGCTCCCAAAGGTAGTGTGCCGGTGGTGCTGGTTGTTCTCCTCGTGGTTGCGCTCCTGCACTCAGACCCATCACCGGTTGTGTCGGCGGCGGCCGCCACCAAGCAACAACAGTTGACTAGTGAGTAGATCTCTCCTTCTCATATATATATATATATATATTTCAGCTTGAGAAAGATCACGCACGGCCACTGCGTGCAGGTTCGGAGGCGAGGTGGGCAACCCCTGCTGGAGCTGAAGGTAGTAGCACTGCTGGGGTGGACGACAGCAAGCAGATTCGCCGGTGCCGCTGCTGCTGGTTCCAACGCGGCTTTTGCCTCCAATACTGCTGCCTGAATGGCCAAGTGATTCCCGCCCATGACGCCGCGGCCAAGCCCGGCGGCGGACCACGGAACTAGAGTTGACAACACAGATAAAGTCCACCGTGCATGCATCCATGCTCCCACGTGTATCAATGGCATACATGGTGGATATATTTAAATATATAGATATATATATTATCAAGGGTGGAAGATTAATCTGAGTGATGTGTCGAGGATCACGTAATAATTAAGGTGGCTAGGGTCCACTGCTCTTTGACCCAGGGTTTGTCGGCCCGGTTGACTCGGTCGACCCGGTCTCGGCTTGGGTCAGGTCGGGTCGCTCCCGTCTCGGTCCGACCCGGTCCGTCCCGTTCTAAAACACCACTTTATATATATATATATATATATATATATATATAAATAAAATAATAAAATAAAATAGAAAAACACACATTATATATAAAATATAATATAATAAAATAATAAAATAATAGACCGACCCGTCCACGACCCACGGCCCGACCGACCCGGTCCCGGCCTGGGTCGGGTCGGGTCGAGTCGTGCGAGTCGGTGCGAGACGCACCGAGTCAACAAACCATGCTTTGATCTGGCCAACCAGATGGAATAAAAGTTGGGTGTATCTTTATTGGCTTTTCTAAGAAGTCTATATAGATGGACAATTCTATGTGACGTGACTATTGTGTGCCCCCCTTTCCTTGGCGTCCCTAGTTAGTTTGGATCATGATTTGTCTACTCAAGGTGAGTAGTCTTGATCCGCACTACTCGATTCGACTCAGGCTGTGAACATGATATTTAGGTCGTGAGTTGTTACCGGATCATCTCATTAATTTAATATTATATATATATAATATCTTTTTTATTTTATTCTATTATTATATATATATTATATATATTTATAAAATCTTTTTTTTATTTTAACATGAAACGAGATAGATCGAGACCCGAGTCAGGATCGACTCGATCTGTTCCAACCCGAGACCGGGTCAGCCGGGTCGACAAATCCCGATTTGGAGAATTTTACTACTCTGTCTAGACAAGTTTATAAAAATCACCGTACTAATTAAGAAAATAAAATTTTACGTCGATATTGTATCCAACCAACCGGGGCATTAATTAAGATTGTTATCAACCTCCTCCAAAAGTTAATTGTTCTTCTTCAACCCGAGCGGAGCCAATCATCTTACTAATTAAGCAAAACAATATCGTGCCAATAATATCGATGTTGTATCCTAATTACCTTTTTGGAATTGGATTGTGCATTCTGAATTATATATATGCGTGTTATATATATCGTGCATGATATATAAGCTCATATAGCTCATCAACAAACGAAGGTGACGTGTACGTGTATATATTAAATCTGGCCACATGTCCCGGCTACCGCATAATCCGATCCCCCATGTTGTTTCGATATTTCAAATATGCCATCACGGCCGGATATACCATCAGCATATATATATATATATATGCGTCCTTTTTGTTGCCGTGTAATGCTCCGCATCCCGGAACTCTTGCTACTCCGGCCACTGCATCGTTCAGTCTGGTCATTTCAAATACGCAAGACTCATTGTCACAGGCGTGCCTCACTTGCGGCCAGCTATAAAAGGAGGCCTTCGCAACCTCCTCCGACATACGAGAGTAATGCTAGGCAAGGCCAAATCACAAGACAAGAGGTCTCTCTCGGAAAGGAGAAGAAGTGACGTGACTCGAGCCATGGCGATCCCTTGCCAAGCCATCCAAATAAGCCTTAGTCACATCTCTCCAAGGCCCTTCCACCGTCCTCCTACAATCTTACGGACTCGAGCATCGAGGAGGTCTGGGAAGTACGGACCTTGGTAGGAATGTTTGTGTAGAAGAGAAGGTTGGCAAGACCCCCTCAAGCCATCAGCCACGATAGACGTCCTAGAGTAGAAGCTCGATAAGGTCCAAGGCTGCCAGCTTTAGCTCGACAGCCAAGTCTTGAAGCTCAACTCACCAACGGAGACCCATTCTCCTCTTTGTTAGGCTCTACATTCTAATCTCACTTCTCTTTCTCAAACTCTGTATTCCTGTCATCTCAAGCTATGTGGCTCAATTTCTACTGTAATAAATCTAAGTGTTGTAGTACGGTTGTAACACGTGCAACACTTTAGAGCCATATGTGGAAACCCAATCAAGATGCCATGAAACCTACACCTACCAAGTTGATCGGGAACAATGGCAACACCCTCTTCGTACAACCAAATGCACTGGGCCCAATGCAGGGGGGGGGGGGCAACTTAATAGCTTAGCAGTCTTACCACGAGCTCACTCTTGTAGCGAGGGGAAGCCCAAGGCCTAAAGATATCCTCCGGCACTGATAACTAGCTATGAAGTCTTGCGCGAACAACCAACACTAGCAAAAGAGCAGTACATGAAGCATCAACCAACTCACAGAAAAGGAGGAGTACATGATGCCCCTCTTGAAATAAAAAGGAGTGCATGAAGCCCCGCGTAAAAGAAACAGGAGGGCATGAAGCCCCTCATGAAAGAAAGAAGCCTCTCATGAAAAGAGTGTATGAAGCCTCTTATGAAAGAATAAGGAACGCTTGAACCCCCTTGTGAAAGAAAGAGGAGTGCATTAAGTCACTCGGAAAATGAAAAATACATGAATCCCATTGTGAAGGAAAGAGGAGTGCATGTATCCCCTCATAAAAGAAAGAGGAGTGCATTAACCCCTTCGTGGAAAAAAGACCCAAGCTTGCTCCTATGTACCGGGGCGTAGTTTTATCACTCAAGTACACAATTGAGTATAAGTTTCCCTCGGGAGTGTAATAAGTTTCCCTCGGACCTGCTACTATATACCCAAGTGTTGCTGCCTTGGTCTAGCTCCTATGCACCCTACTTTAGTTCTTTTACTAACGTATGAGCTTGAGTATAAACCTCTTCCCTTGGGACAGCCCCCAGCACCTGGGTGTAGTTCGCTCACGTACTAACCTGGGTATGATCGTCTTCACCCGATCAGCTACATACTAAGCACCTAGGCACTCAGGTATGAGCATGAGCATAGTTCCCTTGGGGCCCCTCCTTCACACCTGAGCTACCCAAAAAGGCCACATTGCATACCCTAGATGTAAGCCTCGCATTGTGAAGTGTACAACAAACAATAAGAGGTACAACTCTTAGTCTCTCACACGCTCGTGCTACTCACACCTAGAGACACACAAACATTGAATATCCATTTAGGCCCATTGCATTCAAGAAAAGAGAATTTTTACAATAATTCACAGGTTATGTGTATGACCTGATCCCTCATTCACCTAGGTACAAGAAGTCTTCAAATCTAACCTTAGGGTGCTTTTCTCGGATCTTGCCCAGTAGCATCGTCCACACATTCTGGCAAACTCATCTCGAAGCCTGCACCACATCTTGGTGGAACTCCTTCGATTTTTTATACCTTGACACTACTTCTTACCTTGCCCACTCTTAAGCTTGGGCCGCATTCTCACTCCTCCTTCATTGGGCACTCTTGGCCCTTCACCTAATGTTGATTTTAGAGCAGCACCTAGCCAATCTTGTCTAGGTCGGCTTTAGCCTCTTTGGCCATCTACCTAACCTCCAGCACGTTCCTGCCGCTATCAGTGGCCATTTCTATGATGGCCTCTTGGGGCACTGCAGCCTTCTCAAGTGACCGCTCATTCTCCACCATTGCCTCAGCACTTCGGTCATAAAAGATGAGGGCTCTTGCAGTGGTCGCGATCAGCTATCATATCATCACGTTAGATAGTCTGAAAATCGACATATGTAGGGCTTGCTCGATCTCATCATTAGATATCATCTGGCCACAAGCCTCTAGATCCTCTCCTAAAGGCCGGCGCCAGATCCCAGACGTGTCTCCTGTATGATTAGTTTCCTCCCGTGGGTGCACAAGAACCCCCGCAGGGTGATTCGTAGAACCAGGGGCAAGTCATTTCCCCCTCTCTGCCATCGGAGGCCCAGAGGAATAGCGCTCCCTGGCATCCGACAAGGGCCACTACAACAGAATATATTTTTACCTACATTTCTAAAATTTGTGGCTATAAGTCACATTTCCTGTAGTGGGCCTATACCACCTTAGCTCTTTTGATCCTCGATGATTGCTCTTGCCACCTCTTCTGCATAGACGGGCTCGCCATGTCCCACTCGGCCTCTTTCGAAATGTCAAGGACCTTTGTCGCCATTATAAGGGCGAGCAAGGCACCCTACATCTTTAAGATGCATGTATAGGTTGATTTCCCACATGATATAGGAAAAGTTAGAATAAATGCCACTATTTCTTTACCAGCACGACCTTCTTGACACTCTAAGCGATGCCCTGTGCATGACCACCCATTGCTTGATCCACGTATTGCACATCAACCCAATGGCTGGGGGGCAAGTGATGTGTGTGGGTATACTGATTCTACCCGCATGTCCCAACTATTGCCTAATCTAGCCTCCCACGTGATTTTGAGATTTCAAAAGCGCCATCATGATTGGCTACCATCAGCATATCCATGCCCCTTTTCGATGCCATCATACGCCCTGCATCCCCTAACTCTCACTACTCCGACCACTGTGACGTTCAATATGGTCATTTCAAGCACACAAGCCTTACTGCACCTGGTGCTCCTCACCGGCTCTTGACTATAAAAGAAGGTCTCTACGGCCTCCTATAAGTATGTAAGAGTAGTGCTAAATAAGGCCAGGCTAGAAGGCAAGAGGTTCCCCGAAAAGGAGTAGAAGCCACGTAGCATGAGCCATGGTGACCCTCCTCTACTCTCACTAAGCTATACATATAAACTTTAGCAACCTCGATCACTCAAGGGACCTTCCACTTTTCTCTTACAAATTTACTGACTTAAGCATTGGAGAGTTCTCTCGAGGAACACCAACCGGTTGAAATTTTTGTGCAGGAAAGAAACTCAACAAGTGCCTCTCAAGTCATCAGCCACGGCGTACATCCTGGGAGAGAAGCTTGACAAGGTCCTCTGTGGACGCACTAAAATTCGCTTATTCAGGTAATTTCTTCTATTGAGCGTGTGGGCGTGCCAGTCACCGAAGTGACAATTTATTCGGGCTCCGAAGAGCCCGTGGTGCGCTCGATCTGACTTCGTCAGACGATTGTGTGGTTCGTGTCGGGACCAAAACCCGCCGCGTCATAAAGGTCACGACGTCCTTTACATCCCCCGTACGAGGGAACACCCTTGATTAATCGCCGAGATTCAGGGCCTCATGGCCAAGAAATTAATTGCATGAAAGGTCTATTATGAGGTATTGAAATACTCGCGCGCAGGCGAGAAGAAAACCATTTGGAATCATGTCGGTCATGCGCTGACCATTTAATGTTCGGACGAGTGTCCGTCTCGGGAAGAGTGCGATCGTCACGGGAAGACCGGAGCATATGTATGCCAGGATATGGCAATTTATTGTTCAGAAGAACGGAAAAAAACGTTCGGCTAAACCTCGGTTAGAGCGGTCGGAAACCGGTAAATCTGTCGGCCCGGTGCAAGAGCAAGCTGCGACCATACTGCGGTGGGCCCCCCGCGGTCGAAACAAGACTTGCATGAGCGGCATTAGTATTTCCGGTGCTAAGGGGCAACGAGGGAATATCCCTTGAATCGGCTGAAAAGCCCTGTGTCCGGAGAAGCGGGCGCTCGAAACATGTCGGTCATTCGGCAGACCATTTAATATTCGGACGAGAGTCCGGCTTAAGAATATTGTAATCATCGCAGGAGGACCTGGATCATATGCATGCCGGGATACGGCAAGTTTATTATTCCGAGACACTGAAAACATTCGGTTGAATCTCGGTTATTGTAGCTGGAAACCAGCGAATCTATTGGTCCGGTACGAGATCGAGTCAGGACCATATTGGGGGCGCCTCCCGTGGTCCGAACGGGGCTTGCGCGGGCATCATTAATATTTCCGGTGTCGGAGGGCAACAGGGGAGAGTCTCGGGACTAGACTCCAGAACCGAGAACGTGTTCGAAAGGAGCGGGCTGTAGACCGAGGATATGAGCCAGACGATGACCATGATCGGGACAGGCCCGAGGTCTGAGTGTGGCCCACATAGGTCTTATTGATATTCCCATGGAAGGAGTCCGGGGGTGGCGAGAGCCGTCTCGTTCTAATTCGGATTCCGTCGGTCACTTGCCGACCTTTTCATGTTTGGGCAAGGGCCCATATTGAAAGTGTGACGCGGGCGGGAACAACCCCGTACAAATGTATGCCGAGTTTACGGCAATTTCGATGAAAGGGCGGGAACGAATCCCGATAGGAACGGGTCGGAATTGATGAGCTATTGGCCCGGAGCAATGCCGACTCACAACCATATCAGGGTAGGAGCCACCGGCTATGCAGGTCGCTCACGGGCCTTTTCATGTTCGGACGTAGGTCCGTAATAAGAACGCGGCGGGAACCGAGGTGAATCCGTTCAAATGTCTGCCGAACGTGCGGCAATTTTAGTAGCGGCTCGGAAGGGATACGGCCGGAGAAATGAGTCAGGTTTAATCGGAATGTCAGCCCGAGGCGAGGTCAGGCCATCGCCATTTCGGGATAATTCCCTAAACTCAGGCCCAACTCGCAAGGGCGGTATTGTTGTTCCTTCGGCACCGAGTCACGGGAGGGACGGGGCTGCGAAGCGGATCACATTGTTTTATTATTATTTAAGAAATGTTATCATTATCATTTGTTAATTTATATATATATCTTTGAGTGAATTCTTTATTAGTATTTATTCATTTTTCTTGTGATTTATTCATTTATTATTGTTATTATTAGGTTTGTTATTAGGTTTGTTCGTTTTATTATCATTCATTTGCTTGTCATTTTTTGTTAAGTTTGTTATTATTATTTATTTATTTTGGTTATCACTTATTTGTCCATTTATCATTATTATTATTTCTTTTAAGCTTATTGTTATCATTGCTCATTCCTTTATCATTCTTATTTATTTATTCGCCTTATTGAATTTATTATCATTTATTACTACTACTTGCCATTATTGCTTGCTATTATTTCTCTATTTTCTTTTGAATTTGCTGTTATTATCATTATTTGAGCTTTGTGTCACTATTTATTTATTTACTATGTTTTATTTTAGCTTATTATCTCTATTAATACCATTATTTTGGGTGTACCGCTGGGTCAAGGGGTGTACCGCTGGGGGGGGGGCAGGAGAGTGTACCGCTGAGGGCACCAGGGAGTGTGCCGCTGAGGGCCAAAAGGGCTGTACCGCTGAGGGTCAATGTGACGACCCGAGGATCCGAGTACCGGAAAGGAACCGGCGCGTCTCGAATCTCGGCCCGCCAACCCACGAGCCCGAAGACTCGGAAGGGTAGAAAGGAGTGGTGTGGGGGTACAAGGGAAGCTGCAACGACCACAGAGATAGCACAATAATCTAAAATAAAATGTACATAATAATATAAATAAATAAACTGCTACAAGGTCCACAGTGTCTCGTGTCCAAAGGAAAGTACGGTCAACAGGAGAGAAAGAACAACAACACGGGGCATCCCCCGGAGTACAACTACACGGGGCATCCCCCGGCTCTGGCAGACTGGCGACTAACCCTGGCTAGAAGAACCGCGCTGAAACTCGACCGCGCCTCCCGTCGACCCCGCCTCACCTAAAGAGCAGGGGTGAGCCTCATCTCATTGGCCCAGTAGGGATCTCGCGAATCCCCACCTCGCACGAAAAACGAGAAAGAAGAGGACAACCCTACCAAACACGAGTACGGTGGAACCGACAAGCTAAAGTAAATAAACGGAAAAAGCCATCTACTCTAATAGTACTGCACTACGGAACCTCGGTCCCACAAAACGCGAGTCCACGCCTGCCAGTGAACAGGAGCACCACCCACTAGAAGAACGACCGGATGCGTCCCCTGACGTCTTATACCGCGTCACAAGTGTCTATCTACTACGCCCTGGGCGTGAGACTCAGACACACTCAGTAACCAGAAGTAACCGTAAAACAAGGACTAGCTGAGGTCGCGCTCGTCAGCGTGGGTCCGAACCCTCAGCCTCGTGTGCACACTCAGACCATACGCCCTAGGCCTGTCCTCTAGCTGGTATTTCCCCCTAAACCCGGACTCGGAAGTACGCGGGGGCCCTGCGGTAATCAGCCTACTCACCGCCTCTCGGGTACGCCGCTCAGCCACTCCCAGGCGAGCCAGCACACGCGTGCCGTGGGAAAGCTACGACTAGTGGTAGGGTCACTGGAAGTAAGGACTAATCCACGGAAACCACCGACCAAACACTAGCACAGACTCACGATGATCATACGATAGGCATAGATGTCGGGGACACGCATGAGGTCCAACCGTCCCTCAAGTCACGCGGCACCCCTACCGAGGTAACTGACTCTCCGGGGAACCCCGGGCGCCCCTGTGGCTCTCAATGGGTGCCCACGGCATCCCTAGGGCCATACGCCACAACTGGGTCCGCAACTCACCCAACCGGAGGTCACGCTACCCGAAAAAACACGGTTTGGGGGAGGGGATGGTCGCGCTAGGCATCCCTAGCGCGACACCGAAGAACGCGCTAGCTTTGGCTAGCGCGATCTTCCATGTCACGCTGCCCAAGGCTAGCGCGTTCAATCTTGAACGCGCTAGTCTTGGATAGCGCGATCTGGAGATCGCGCTCCCCGAACCAGGCGCGTTCCCCACCGCCTTACTGTTCGTCTTCTCAGACGGACACGCTCGGACGACATGGCGCGTTCTTGATGAACGCGCCACTGGACTATAGCGCGACATCGGGCCGAGCTCGGTTCGCGAACTACGGCCGGAAATCACAAAACCACGCCCATTCACCCCCTTTGGTGAAGGGAAAACAATGGGGAATCACCCCACAACGACCTAGCATGCATCTAGAGCCCCCAAATCGATCAAAAATTCCACGAATCGACGGATCCGGCGCTCAAACCCCAAACATGGAAATAACCCTCCCGGCATGAATCTAGCCCCTCTCGACCTCTCCACGGCCTAGAAATCGCGGGGGAATACTAGAAAGAGGGTAAGGATTCGTCCCCCTACCTCAAGGAAGCTTGAAATCCACCGAATCACCGTCGATCACAAAGATGAAGCTTTTACTCCCACGAACGCCCCGCCTCTCGCCGCGAAAAGCACGCCACCGGGACCGCCTTGCCGCCGCCGCCGCTACCACGCCGTTGCCGGAGTGAGGGGGGTCGCGTCTCGGTCGCCCGGGGGGAAGAAGATCAGCCGCGGGGGAGGGGGAGCTCTCACGGTGAAGGAAGGAGGAAGAAGAAGAAAATAAAAAGGTAAAAGAAAAAGGTAAAAGGAAAAGGAAAAGAATTGATATATGTAAAGAAAATTTGGAAAATCGGAAAAATCTCGAAAAATAGAAAAATACACCTGCTCGACCGTCTCGACGCGCTGATCGCAACGGTACCACTCGCGGGCTGGTGAACGACCCGGTTCACCCGCTACAGGGTTCCGAAGGATTCGCCGAAACCCGTACACGGAAATCGGAAAACCCGCACGGAAAAAGCCGCGGACACACTCCGGGCCTTCGAAACGACTCCGGATCGCACCGATCCGAACACGAAAGATGTCCGAAACGAAATTTCGGACACAACAGGGTCGGACGCTCCGATAAACCAGATCCGGAACCCACAAGGAAGGATCCGAAAGATCCAGGACACTACAGCCCTCCCCCCTTAAACGAATTTCATCCTCGAAATTCAAGGACAAGGCACAAGAACGGGGGGAAACACTCACGCAAACAAATAAGGATACAGCTCCCGCATCTCATCCTCGCGCTCCCAAGATGCCTCGCCGCCAGAATGACGCTGCCAGACCACCTTAACCAAAGGAATAACCTTGTTCCGCAGGCGCTGCTCTCGCCGATCCTCAATGCGAACAGGAAACTCCGGAAGGGACAGATCTGGGGTCACCTCAGGCCAAACGGCATCCTCGAGAACATGAGAATCATCGGGCATGTACTTCCGAAGCATCGACACGTGGAACACATCATGCACGGCGGAAAGCTCCGGAGGTAGCTGCAACCGATAAGCAACTTCTCCAACACGCTCAACGATAGGGAAGGGACCAACGTAGCGGGGACTCAACTTCCCACGCCTACCGAAGCGCATCACGCCCTTCATGGGAGACACTCTCTAGAAAACTCGATCTCCGACAGCAAAGCTGAGAGGTCGCCTCCTACGATCGGCATAACTCTTTTGCCGGCTCTGAGCTGCCAACATCTTCTGCCGAACGAGATGCACCACATCAACGCACTGCTACACCAAATCTGGTCCGGTCAAGGCATGCTCGCCTACCTCGAACCAATCAAGCGGAGTCCGACAAAGTCGCCCGTACAACGCCTCATAGGGAGCCATACCGATGCTCGAATGATAGCTGTTGTTGTAGGCAAACTCCACTAATGACAAATGGTGGGTCCAACTCCCCTGCCATTCCAAGCAACACGCTCGTAACATGTCCTCTAAAGTCTGGATGGTCCGCTCAGACTGACCGTCCGACTGAGGATGATAGGCCGAGCTGAATGCCAACTCAGTGTCTAGAGCCCTCTGGAAACTCCTCCAGAATCCAGAAGTGAAACGGGGATCACGATCCGATACAATGGAGATAGGAACTCCATGCAACGGAACTATCCGCTCCACGCACAGACGAGCCAAACGCTGCACGCTCCAACTGACCTTGACCGGCAGCAACCGCGCCATCTTCGTCAGTCTGTCCACTAGCAACCAGATACTATCCTCCCCACTGGACGTCCTCGGCAAACCGACCACAAAATCAGTGGTCACGTGGTCCCACTTCCACGCAGGAATGTCCAAGGGCTGAAGAGTGCCTCCTGGTCGCTGGTGCTCGGCCTTCACCTGCTGACAGGTCAAACACGTGGCCACAAACTCTGCAACATCTCTCTTCATGCCAGGCCACCAAAACTGCCTCTTCAGGTTCTGGTACATCTTGGCCGATCCGGGGTGCACGGCATACCGACTCCCATGAGCCTCACGCAATACATTACGCCGCACCTGCCCCTCGGCTGGGACATACAATCTACCTCTGAACCTCACAACTCCATCCTCGCCAAACTCCACCTTGGCCATCGACAAAATACAGGGTAGCTCGGGATCCGCTCGCTGGGCCTCAGTCACCTGTCGACGCACCACGGGCGTGACAGTCAGACTCGCAAGGGCAGCCGAACCCTGGTCCTGAGGGACCTCGAGCCTAAAAGTCATGGCCGGGACCTGCTCCCAAAGCTTCCACTTTCTCAACAACATCAGACTGACCGTTACCCTCCTGCTCAGAGCATCAGCCACGACGTTCATCCTGCCAGGCTGATAAGACAGAGTAACGTCATAATCCTTCATGTACTCCATCCACCTCCTCTACCTGAGGTTAAGGTCCTTCTGCGTGAACACATACCTCGAACTCTGATGGTCAGTGAAAAGCTTAAACCTCTCGCCGTACAAGTAATGCCTCCAGATCTTCAGAGCGAAGATCACCGCTGCCAACTCAAGATCATGAGTAGGGTAGTTCGCCTCATGTGGCTTCAACTGCCGCGACGCATACGCCACAACTCTCCCATGCTGCATCAACACAGCACCGAGACCTACCCCGGAAGCATCTGTACATACCATAAAACCACCCGAGCCAGACGGCAACACCAAAACTGGAGCGGTGGTAAGCAATCTCTTCAGCTCCATGAAGCTCCGCTCACACTCCTCCGTCCAGACGAACGGCACCTCCTTCCGCGTAAGCTTGGTCATCGGGGCCGCAATACGAGAGAAATCCTGAATAAACCTCCGATAATAACCTGCAAGCCCCAAGAAACTCCGAATCTCCGTGACAGAACTCGGCCTCGGCCACTGCACCACCGCCTCGACCTTGGCCGGGTCCATGGAAACACCATCACCAAAAATAACATGCCCCAGAAAGTGCACCTCTCGGAGCCAGAACTCGCACTTGCTGTACTTGGCATACAACTGGTGATCGCGCAGGGTCTGCAATACCACTCTCAAATGCTGCACATGCTCCTCAGCAGACCGCGAATACACAAGGATATCGTCCACAAACACGACCACAAACTGGTCCAAGTACGGACGAAACACCCTATGCATCAAGTCCATGAATGCTGCGGGGGCATTGGTGAGCCCGAACGGCATCACCAAGAACTCATAATGCCCATACCTTGATCGAAACGCCGTCTTCTCCACGTCCGACTCTCGGATCCGCAGCTGATAGTAGCCCGATCTCAAATCGATCCTCGAAAACACCTGGGCTGACTGAAGCTGATCGAACAAGTCATCAATCCGCGGCAACGGATACCTGTTCTTAACAGTCACCTGGTTCAACTGACGGTAGTCGATGCACAGCCTCAAACTACCATCCTTCTTCTTCACAAACAACACCGGCGCACCCCACGGGAAATAACTAGGACGAATATACCCCTTGGCCAGCAACTCCTGTAATTGCGCCTTCAGCTCTCGCAACTCGGCAGGCGCCATCCGATAAGGGGCCTTCGACATAGGCGCCGTACCTGGCACCACCTCAATCACGAAATCAATCTCTCGCTGCGGTGGCAACCCTGGTAGCTCCTCGGGAAAAACATCGGGGAACTCGCACACGACAGGAACATCCTCTACCTCAGGACCCTGCCGCTCAACCAAAACCACGGATGCGAGAAAGCCCTGACAACCTGCATCAAGCAAACGACGCGCACGAATAGCCGAAATAAGCAAGCAGGAAGATGAAGACCGAATACCTTGGAAATAGAAGGTGGGTCCACGAAGCTGTCGGAAGTAGACCTTCTTCGAGCCGCAATCCACCAAGGCATGATGAGCCTCGAGCCAATCCATGCCCAAAATCACATCGAAGTCCTGAGGCGGTAACGCGTAGAGTCTAGCCGGCAAACTCCGCCCTTCCACCCACACAGGTACCTTCTCAAAGCAGTACGGGGTGACCATGAAGTCACCGGTAGGCAACTCCACCGCCAAGTCACAGGACACCTCGGTCACTGGGTCCTCCACGCCCTGAGCAAAATCTTCCGAGATGAACGAATGAGAAGCACCAGAATCAAACAAAACACGAGCCGCACTACCCAAAATCGAAAGAGTACCTTCCACCAAATGCGATGCCTCAGCCTCCGCCCTGGTCAGATGAGTCACTCTGCCTCGAGATCTCTGCCTCCCCACAGTAGCTGACCGTGACAATTGAGGAAACTGTCCCTGCTGATGATACTGCTGCGGCTGTGCTGATGACTACTGGGGCCGAAATTGCTGCTGCTGCTGAAACTCGTGCGGCTGGCGTGGTCTCTGCGGACAGTCACGTGCCATGTGCCCTGGTTGGTCGCACCTGAAGCAAATCACGGGCGCCGAACACGGTCTGCCTGGATGAGAACCACCGCACTTGGGACAACCACCCCGAGCACCTGACACCGAACCCTGACGCTGCAAAGCTACGGACTGCTGATCAATGGCCGACGACTCCTGCTGTGACTACCCCTTCTTACCCCGGCGTCTCCCGCCGAGGCCCGCCTCCTTGGGTAACTTCTTGAGCCTAGAGCCAAAGGACGAAGACTCTGGCACAGGAGCCACAGACTGCGTCGCCACGGAACCACCTGCCGAGAGCTGGACGGTACTCTGCTGCTGCACTGCTGACGGCTGGCCAAACCTGCCTGCACCTGACTAGCACTGCCCTGCCCTCGAACCTTCTGCAAATCTCTCTCTAGTGCCGATGCTGCCTTGCACGCCGCATCCAAAGTGGTCAATCCTGACGCAAGAAGATGATGCCTCAGCTCTAGCCTCAGACCACCAACAAACTGATCGGTCTTCACCTCCTCATCTGCCATGATATGAGGAACATAACGGCCCAACTCGATAAACCTGGCACGGTACTGCATCACCGACATGTCACCCTGAGTCAGCTCCATGAACTCACGCAACCTCTGCGACCTGACAAAGGATGGACAGAAGGCACGCTCGAAAGCTGAGACGAACTCCTGCCACGCAATCTGCCGAAGAGGACGAGACTGGAACACTGAACTCCACTCTGACGTCCACCAAGTACGGGCCGATCCCTGAAGACGATGAGTAGCCAATGCCACCTGTACCTCCTCGGAACACTCCATCGCACTGAAGATCCGCTGAACATCATCCAGCCACTCTCTGGCCACCTCAGGATCTGGCTGCCCACTGAAAGAAGGAGGTTGAAATAGCAAGAACTCCTTCAGCACGCGACCATGACCACCCCGAGCCCGGTCCTCACCAGCATCGCCACCCTACTGCTGACCTCCCTGCTGCCGCTGAAACACATACTCAAACATGCCTCGGAAGAAGTCGTCCATCCCTGGAGCTCTCGCATCTCCAGATACACCCTCGGAACCTGAAGCCCTGCTCTGCTCCTCTAGACCACCACTAGACTCTCCCTGCTGGGCACGAGTCCTCCTCCGTGGCGCCATAACACACCTGGCATCAAAGAAAAGCAATCGGAAATCAATAAAACACACGACCCTAAGCCAGTCGCCGACTGTACAGGACATTCATGGACCTTCTGGACCACTGCAATTCGTTCTAAGTTCCGATATACCTCCACAACCTCGCTCTGATACCAACTATGACGACCCGAGGATCCGAGTACCGGAAAGGAACCGACGCGTCTCGAATCTCGGCCCGCCAACCCACAAGCCCGAAGACTCGGAAGGGTAGAAAGGAGTGGTGTGGGGGTACAAGGGAAGCTGCAACAACCACAGAGATAGCACAATAATCTAAAATAAAATGCACATAATAATATAAATAAATAAACTGCTACAAGGTCCACAGTGTCTCGTGTCCAAAGGAAAGTACGGTCAACAGGAGAGAAAGTACAACAACACGGGGCATCCCCCGGAGTACAACTACACGGGGCATCCCCCGGCTCTGACAGACTGGCGACTAACCCTGGCTAGAAGAACCGCGTTGAAACTCGACCTCGCCTCCCGTCGACCCCGCCTCACCTAAAGAGCAGGGGTGAGCCTCATCTCATTGGCCCAGTAGGGATCTCGCGAATCCCCACCTCGCACGGAAAACGAGAAAGAAGAGGACAACCCTACCAAACACGAGTACGGTGGAACCGACAAGCTAAAGTAAATAAACGGAAAAAGCCATCTACTCTAACAGTACTGCACTACGGAACCTCGGTCCCACAAAACGCGAGTCCACGCCTGCCAGTGAACAGGAGCACCACCCACTAGAAGAACGACCGGATGCGTCCCCTGACGTCTTATACCGCGTCACAAGTGTCTAGCTACTACGCCCCGGGCGTGAGACTCAGACACACTCAGTAACCAGAAGTAACCGTAAAACAAGGACTAGCTGAGGTCGCGCTCGTCAGCGCTGGTCCGAACCCTCAGCCTCGTGTGCACACTCAGACCATACGCCCTAGGCCTGTCCTCTAGCTGGTATTTCCCCCTAAACCCGGACTCGGAAGTACGCGGGGGCCCTGCGGTAACCAACCTACTCACCGCCTCTCGGGTACGCCGCTCAGCCACTCCCAGGCGAGCCAGCACACGCGTGCCGTGGGAAAGCTACGACTAGTGGTAGGGTCACTGGAAGTAAGGACTAATCCACGGAAACCACCGACCAAACACTAGCACAGACTCACGATGATCATACGATAGGCATAGATGCCGGGGACACGCATGAGGTCCAACCGTCCCTCAAGTCAAGCGGCACCCCTACCGAGGTAACTGACTCTCCGGGGAACCCCGGGCGCCCCTGTGGCTCTCACTGGGTGCCCACGGCATCCCTAGGGCCATACGCCACAACCGGGTCCGCAACTCACCCAACCGGAGGTCACGCTACCCGAAAAAACACGGTTCAGGAGAGGGGATGGTCGCGCTAGGTATCCCTAGCGCGACACCGAAGAACGCGCTAGCTTTGGCTAGCGCAATCTTCCATGTCGCGCTGCCCAAGGCTAGCGCGTTCAATCTTGAACGCGCTAGTCTTGGATAGCGCGATCTGGAGATCGCGCTCCCCGAACCAGGTGCCTTCCCCACCGCCTTACTGTTCGTCTTCTCAGACGGACACGCTCGGACGACATGGCGCGTTCATCAAGAACGCGCCACTGGACTATAGCGCGACATCGGGCGAGCCCGGTTCGCGAACTACGGTCGGAAATCACAAAACCACGCCCATTCACCCCCTTTGGTGAAGGGAAAACAATGGGGAATCACCCCGCAACGACCTAGCATGCATCTAGAGCCCCCAAATCGATCAAAAACTCCACGAATCGACGGATCCGGCGCTCAAACCCCAAACATGGAAATAACCCTCCCGGCATGAATCTAGCCCCTCTCGGCCTCTCCACGGCCTAGAAATCGCGGGGGAATGCTAGAAAGAGGGTAAGGATTCGTCCCCCAACCTCAAGGAAGCTTGAAATCCACCGAATCACCGCCGATCACAAAGATGAAGCTTTTACTCCCACGAACGTCCCGCCTCTCGCCGCGAAAAGCAAGCCACCGGGACCGCCATGCCGCCGCCGCCGCTACCACGCCGTTGCCGGAGTGAGGGGGGTCGCGTCTCGGTCGCCCGGGGGGAAGAAGATCAGCCGCGGGGGAGGGGGAGCTCTCACGGTGAAGGAAGGAGGAAGAAGAAGAAAAGAAAAAGGTAAAAGAAAAAGGAAAAGAATTGATATATGTAAAGAAAATCCGGAAAATCGAAAAAATCTTGAAAAATAGAAAAATACACCTGCTCGACCGTCTCGACGCGCTGATCGCAACGGTACCACTCGCGGGCTGGTGAACGACCCGGTTCACCCGCTACAGGGTTCCGAAGGATTCGCCGAAACCCGTACATGGAAATCGGAAAACCCGCATGGAAAAAGCCGCGGACACACTCCGGGCCTCCGAAACGACTCCGGATCGCACCGATCCGAACACGAAAGATGTCCGAAATGAAATTTCAGACACAACAGAGTCGGACGCTCCGATAAACCAGATCCGAAACCCACAAGGAAGGATCTGAAATATCCAGGACACTACAGTCAAGGGGTGTACCGCTGGAGGCGTCAGTGGTTGTACTGCTGAGGGTTGGAGTAGGTGTGCCGCTGAAGAAGGAACGGGCTAGAGGGGTGTACCGCTGAGGGTTGGTAGGGAGTGTGCCGTTGGGGGGCTTAGCCAAGGCGTGCCGTTGAAGGTTTGATTGGAGAGTGTGCCGGTTTAGGCCAAGGGAGTGTGCCGCTGAGGGGTTACAAGGGTGTACCGTTGAAGGGCTAGGGAGTGAATACCGATGAGGGTCCACTCTCCCTCTAGTTCTTTTAAGGCTTTTATTTTCTTCTTTTCTTTGGTTTTATTAAGTTAGCATGGGTTTCTTCTCTCTTTCTCTTGATTATCTTCCATTCTTTCTCCCATGAGGACGGACGTTCAAGTTGTTTAGTTGTTATTAGGTTTGGCTCTCTTTGAATTAATTACGTTTCCTTACCTCGGTTAAAGCATTTTACCGCTGTTCTTTTCATTTGTTTGTTGCTTTCTTTTAGTATTTTATTATCGTTTCTAACAAAAATTCGGCAGCATCTCCCCGTGACCCGAGCGTAAGGGAGATACAGGGAGCGCGCCCACAAGGAGTGGCGGAACCCGACAACTGGAGGTGGGCGCCCGAGAGCGGCAACACCTTTAATAAAACTCGGAAAACTCGGAGGGAACGGCGAGTGGAAGCCTACTCTAGGACTGACTGAGGGGGGAATACATCGGGCAAGAAGGAAGGGCAGGTGTGCCGGGCAAGGACGGCACGAGAGGGCATGCCGGCGAAGGAGATGGAAAGTGTACCGCTAAGGCGTGCCGCTGAGGGCAGCTGAAGGCGTGCCGCTGAGGGCCAAGGAGTGTGCCGCTGAGGGCAGCCAAAGGTGTGCCACTGAGGGCCAAGGAGTGTGCCGCTGAGGGCAGTTGAGGGCGTGCCGTCGAGGGCTAATAGAAGCGTGCCGGCGAAGGCCGCTGATGGTGTATCAGCGAGGGGCTTAGCCAGGACGCACGGCTAGAAGCTAGGGAGGCTGGGCAAAGGAATAAGGACTGAGGGTTAGCCAGGTGGACTGGGGATTGAAGAAAGGGGGAAGGCCAAGGAGGAAAGATCATCGCCGGAGGCCAAACCGACGGGGAAGACGAGGAGGAGGAAGAACACGATCAAACGCATACAAAGCACCCAAACGGACGGAGACAACGGAAGATCCCAAAAGGGGGTTTTTTATTCAAAAGGGAAAAGGGCCACAAACGGCCACATACATTGCAAAGGGAAAGGGATAAGAGAAAAGAGAAATAGAATATAGCGTGGGGGAGGGCGAACGGAATACAACGGGGAAGACGGACGGAGCATGAGCTCCTCCCCCTCCTTCTCTTCTTCTCTTCTTTTCTCTCAGCCGGTGGTGGTCGGAGCAGCAGGCTCCGCTTCTTCTTTTTTTCTTCTTCTCTCTCTCTTTGCACGGACAACGACAGACGGAGCGGCCGGGAGGAGGCAGAGCCTCCCCCCCTCCTTTTCCCTCTTCTCTTTTCTCTTCTTCTTCTTCTTCTTCTCTTTTCTGGTAGCTCCGTCGTGGCTCCCTCCACTGGCCTCCTTTTGTTCGTAGCGAAGGAGAGGGATTTTTATACCCCTTACGGTGGAGCGTCCGGAGGCGGGAAGCGTCCGAGGGGCATTCAATGGGAGTTGACTCCCTTGTCCTGGGTGGCAGGAGTAGGCAGCGTGGCCCTCTCCCCGAACGACACCTCAGCAAGTCCACTGCGCGCCAAGAATCCATAGGGCATGGACGTAGGATTTGATCCGCCGGAGCATGACGCTGGGAGCCAGTAGGCTGCACCGCTGGAATGCTGTGAGAGCGTGCCGCTGAAAGGGCTGGCCAGTGTACCGCTGGAAGGGCCAAAGGCCGTGCCGCTAGGGGCACCTTGGGGGTGTGCCGCTGGAGGGCACAACGGGCGTGCCACTGGAGGCACCTGGGGAGTGTGCCGTGGAAGCCGGCAAGGAGTGTGCCGCTGGGGCTTGCTTGGGGGCGTGCTGCTGGGCGCCTGGGGGTGTGCCGCTGAACGGGCTGCCAGGGCGTGCCGCTAGAGAGCAGCCAGGGCGTGCCGTTGAACGGGCTTGAGGGCGTACCGCTGAGGCCCCAGATGGGTGTGCCGTTGAACGGCGAGAAGAGTGTGCCGCTGAGGGGCAGAAGGGTGAGCTGTTAGGCGACCTGGGGGGCATGCCGCTGGGGCTTGCCAGGGGGTGTGCCGCTGGAGGCACCCTGGGGGTGTATTTCTGAGCCCGTTCTGAGCCCATTGTGGGCACGGGTTGTGGCCCATTTAATTTTCTTCGAGGCCCATGGATTATGGGGCTCTTGGGGGTTGATTTCTCTTCACTGTCGTGACTCCGGAGACGGCTTCACGACAGTGTGCATATTTGGGGAGTCCATGTAATGCCCTGGAGTTTTTGGATATTTTTCGGATCCTTTTTCGTGAGTTTGGGATCTGGTTTCTCGGATTGTCCGACTCTGTTGTGTTCGAAATTTCGTTTCGGACATCTTTCGTGTTCGAATCGGCGCGATCCGGAGTCGTTTCGGAGGCCCGGAGGCGTTCCGCGGCTTTTTCCGCGTGTGTTTTCCGATTCCCGGCGTGGGTTTCGGCTTTCCCTTCGGAACCTCGTCGCGAGTGAACCGGGCCGTTCACCTGGGCGCGAGTGGTACCGTTGCGATCGGTGCGCTCCGAGGATCGCGAGGGTGTGATTTTCTATTTTTCTGGATTTTTCCGAATTTTCGGGTTTTCCTATATATACTAACCCTTTCCTCTCTCCCCCTCTCATTCTCTCTTCCTCACTCTCTCTCTTCTCTCACGCCCTCTTTCTCCCCTCTCTTCTCCGGCGGCCGACGGAGCAAGGCGGGGGCGAGGCGGAGGCGGCGCGGGCGAGGACGCGGGCGAGGATGGGTGAGGATCGAGGCGGTGGAGGCGCGTGGGAGCTCGTGGCGCGATCGCGAGCCGGTGAGGGTTTCACGGCGTTTCTTCGCGGATCGGCGAGCTCGGGGCGCGAAATCTTCGGTGGAGGTAGGGTGATGGTTCCCCAGCTCGTGCACTTCCTTTCCCGCGAGTTTTGTAGGCCGTGGTGAGCCGAGCGGGTGGAATCGGGGTTTTTGGGCAAAACCCATGTTTTAGGGCTTGTGGGCCGATCTCTTGTTTCATTGCGTTTTAGGCCGATCCGAGGCCGTAGATGCATGCTAGGGGCTTCTGGGGAGCTTCCCCCTTGTTTTCCCCCTCTCCTGTGGAGGTATGGGGGCGTGGGACGAGTTTTGGGTCGTTTCCCGCCGTAGCAATCCCGGGAGGAAGTGACGGTCCTTCCAGTGGCCGGCACTTGGTGTAACGCGCCTAGGTAGGGCCGTTACATTCCTCTTCTGTTGGCCTTTGGTGGTCCGTGGGTGTGACGGTCCCACGATGGACCGCCAGGTGCTGTGATGCGCCAGGGCTAGACCGTTAGAGTCTCTTCCGTTGGTTTTCGGGTCAGGCGTGTGACGCACCAGGGTTGGCGCGTTACAGCCTTGTGACGCCCCAGGGTGGGTGCGTCACATCCCCTGTTACCCAGTTGAGAGCTGGGGGTGTAACGGCCCCCTACGGACCATTACATGCGTGTAACGCGCCTGGGGTGGGCCGTCAGGGGCGTTTCAACCGTTGTTTGGGGTCAGCTTATGTAACGCACCAGGGCAAGCGCGTTACATCCGTGTAACGCGTTGAACCAGGCGCGTTACATTCTGCGTTCCTTTGGGCCGTGTAACGGCCTGCGTTCGGCCGCCAGGTGGATGTGACGGTCTCGCCCAGACCGTTACAGCCCTGTGACGGTCTAGGGCTAGACCGTCAGGCTTTGTGTCATTCCGAGGCGAGTTTTCGTGTTCTCCGCCTTGTTCCGCAATGTGTGGATCCCTGGTCGACCCGGGTGGGACCCAGTGGTCGACATGCGGTCTCGTGAGCGCCAGACACCCATGGGTTTTTGTGTCCGTATTGTGAGGGTGTCTGGAGGACCGTGTTATCTCGTTTAGCGTGCCCATAGGGTTGAGAGTCCGGGTGACTTCTCGCGTGTTGGGCTTTCGTGTTACGCTCGATCGAGTCACCGTGTGTCGGTGTGTGCGGTGGGGCCTCTCCCGCATGCCGTGGGTTTCTCTGGAAGGCGATTCCCGTGTGGGTCATGTGTTTGGCCTTGGACTGTGAGTCCAGTTGTCCGGCCTGGGGCTGGAGGTTTCCCGCTTGTTTCAAGATGGAAAATCGCCGTGGCGGCTTGTGTGTTGCCTTGGGAATCGTGCTTCTGTGTTTTTCCGTGTGGCCCGTGTGAGTGGCCTTAGTCCCTTGCGTTCCCTTTCCCGAGGGAGTGGTCTTGGCGACTCGTGAGTTATCTCGGTACTCGTGCTACCGTAGTTTTAGACCTAGGAATTGGACTAGATTGACGGCTTTGTACTGTTGCGTGCAACGGTCTTGACCCCGGGTCTTGTGACTCAAGGACCGTTGGCTATAGTGCGTTTAGAGGACTGTCCAGAGTCCAGTGACTTAGCGTCACTTGAGTTTTCTCGACTCTCGCGCACGGTGCGTGCCTGGCCGTGGACTGTGAGTCCTGTTTCTTTTTCGACTGTGGTCACCGTGTGACGGGGCCGGTACGTGGGGTGTCCCCCGTACGTCGTCGGATTCGGACGTTGTTTTCCGTTGAGAGTCTTCTCCTTCAGTGACCCTCCACTAGTCGTAGCCCACCAGTACGAGGTGCTGGTCTCACCTGGGAGTGGTGTACGGGCATTCACCTTTGAGACGGTTTGTGGACCGGTTACCGTAGGCCCCTCGTCGGTAGCCAGAGTTCGGCTACGGGGGAAAACCGGTCAGAGGACCAGACCTAGTGACGCAAGGTCTGTGTGTGCACACGTGGTTGGGGGCGGTTGGACCCACGTCGACGGGCGTGACCCCAGCTAGTTACTTGTTTGTGGTTACTTGTACGGTGTTCGCGCCTCGGGTAGGACCTACCACGTCAGGCGGTTCACCTGCGGTGCGGTGTAAGACGTCAGGGGACGCTACTGACTGTGCTTCTAGTGGGCGGTACTCCTGTCGAGTACGGAGTGACAGACTGTCAGTTTTTGTGGCTTTGACCTTCGGGTTTTCGGTCGTGTCGACTGTTGAGTCCTTCGGCTGTTTTGCCGTGGCACGGGTGTTGGTCTTCGCGTCGTAAGGCTAGTGCTAGTGGCTTTACCGAGGTGGCGTCTTGTTGTGCAGTACCCGCGATCGGATGGTCGGGGTTGCGCCTTGGACAGCGTGTCCAGGTTGGCTGTCCGGGGGACAGGCCTCTACGGCGTGGTTGCCGTACGTTTTTACTTCGGTAGGTGGTACTAGCGTGGTTTGGTAGCTTCGTCTGCGTGACCGAGGTGTACCTTCCGGTACAGTAGGAGTAGCTGTAGTGCCGAGTTTTTGACCGGCCACCGGTTTGCTGTTCCTGCTGTAGTGTAGTTCTCCTTTCCGCTACCGCCGTTGTTTCCGGTTGGGGTTCCGCGGGATCCCTACTGAGTCTCTGTTTTGGAGACTCATTCCCTGCTTTTCAGGTGTAGCAGTTCTTCCTCGAGGTTCGAGGGTGCGGAGCGGAGGTTCTCAGTTGCCAGCTTGCCGGGCCGAGTGTTCACTTGGCATGTGGTACGCTTTACTGCTTTAGACTGTACTTTCTGTTGGACTGGACTCTGTTGTAGTTGTTTATTTATTTCTGTTAATTGTTGAATCGTCCTGCTTTATTTCCTATTTCTTTGTGCCTCCACACTCCTTTTAGCCCTTCCGAGCCCTCCCGGCTCGTGGGCGGCGGTGCGAGTCTCGGGTTATCGGGCCTTCCCGGTAATCGGATTCTCGGGTCGTCACAGCTGGTATCAGAGCGGTGGTTGTGGACGTACATAGGAATTCGAAATGTTGCAGTGATCAGAGTCCGTAAGGTCCAGTACAGTCGGCAGCTGGCTTGGGGTTTTGTGTTCGCTTTCCACCTTGTTTCTCGCTTGAGAGCTTGAGTGCGCTGTGCGGCGCTGTGAAGGTGGTTGCTGTCCGCGGCTTTCGTGCCAACATGGGGTCTAAGGATCGAGGTCGAGAGCCTTCTCCCTCATCGGTGGTGGCCCTGGTTGTGCTGCGTTGGGCAGAGGTTGCTGGCAGGCATAAGTTCGCGGTGCTGCGTTCGAGGAACCTGCAGCGTGGTCAGGTGGCTGGTGCGGACTGTTCTTGGTTAAGTGGCCGGGAGCGTGCTTCGAGGGAGCTGCTATCGGTTTTGGCCACTCCAGCTTGAGGTTTGTCCAGCTCCTGAGGTGTTCTGATCGAGAAGTGTGCTCGGGTGAGCGGAGGATCTTCTCGGTGAGCTACTGTTTCATCGAGCCTGATGTTCCTGTCGTGCTCCGTGGCGTCAGAAATGACGTGTCGGTCCCAATTGTTCTGCTGATTTCGAGGCAGGATTTGGCAGAGATGTCCCGTTAAGTCTTTGCTCCTGTGCTTCTGTCAGTGGATGGGTTGTGTTCGCCTTGGAGTTGGCTTGAGATGTGAAGGCTCCGCGGTGAGTTCGGGACTCGAGGATGAGCGTCGGCGGTTGTCGGTTATGGCTCGTGTTGCGGCTCTGGGCATGCCGTGTTGCAGTTCGAGGAATTGCAGCGGTGATGCATCGAGAGATGCTGTGATCATGGTCCGACGTGACACTCGCCGAGTGTGTCGGAGGCACTGACCTGATGGAAGTGATGGTTTTCTCAGTGCTGGATGGTGCTGTTTCCAGCATGCGCAAGGTTCGAGGTCAGGTCGAGCGTGGAGTTCTTCCGTTGGTCGAAAGTGCGCTGGTTTCTCCTTTGGTTGGAGAGATTGCGTTCGGCTAAGGATCGTCGTCTTGCATTGTGTGTTCGGATTGGTTGGCCTTGTGTGCCATGAAGTCCGTGCGAGACGTGCTCCTTGTCTTGGCAGGGTGGTTGCCTGTGAGAAGTCGTGCCCATTCCCTTATCGTGTGAGGGTGCTGGCGCTGTTCCGGAAGTACGAGTGCTGGTTGGGCGGTGTTTGCTTTCTCGGCTGTGCGCGCGAATCAGAGTGCGCAGCGGAAGCGTGGTGGGATCATAACCCACTAGTTCAGGATCGTAGCGATGGTTGCTACGGGCGGATTCCTGAGTTTGCGTTGAGCATCGGAGGATTGGTTCCTTGGTGTGAAACGTGTTGTTGCCGTGCCGTTGCCCGAGAAGTCGTGGTTCTTGGCACTGGCAGGTTGGAGTGTTGGGAAAAGTGTTGGCTAGTGCGCCGCATGAGTACCCTGTTCCGGTGTTGGAAGCCGTGTCAGGCGTCGGTGTTGGACCTGGATGGGGTTGTTGAGGATGTCGCCTGACGGAGGTCGAGGACGTGTTGGTCAGAGTCGGTGGCTTGGCGCCCGACTTGTGTTCCCAGTCGTGTCCTCGGATGAGATCGTTTTTGGAGAAGTGATCTCTGGCAGGCTGTGGGCTCCCGTTGGTTCTACGGTCTTGTCGGACTGTGGCGGTGAGATGTTTATTGCTTAGGGACCCACGAGCGCTGTTCAGGTGGTGTCCCGTGGCTCTGTGGTAAGGGCGGAATCGGTATTGGCAGGTGTCCACTTGGTTTGATCGAAGGATTTGATGAGACCAGATGGATGAGTGACGCCTGTGGGCGGAGGCCTTTTTGTGAGATTAGCGTCGGTTGGTGGTCCTTGATGGGACGTTGGTGTCGCAAAGTTATCCCTGGTTTGGTGACTAGCATGGGGTGGTTCCCTATAAGTCTGAGTCCCGGGAGCTGATGACTGAAGATGCCAGGATCCATCATTAATTTGGTTTCGTTGTGCTTCCCGAGAGGGTCGAGTTGGCGAGCAGTGGGTGACCAGTGGATGGTCTTTTCAGAGACAAAAGATGCTGGTTGTTGGGGCTCGAGCGTGGCGAGAGCCGTGTGCCAGCGAGACCTTTGGTGGTCGTTTATGTGATGTGCCTTTCCGGATGGGATCTGGACTTTGTCGAAGTTTATCTTCTGACGAGAGTTGGCACAGTGTTGTGTCCGGCTTTCGGCTTGCCATGTGTGAGGTGTTTCTTGGTGTTGAGCCGATGTGCTGGTTGCGGTTTGTTGAGATGGCTGCTTGAGCTGGTGGAGGCTCTGTGTTGGTTGCTCCCTTGAGGAGGGTGTGCGACCTGTCAGCTGGTTGCGAAGCTGATGTGCGATTTGTCTGCTGACCCTTGGGTGGATCAGTGGTTGTTTCTCGTGTCGAGGGTGTGCTTCCTCGGTGGGCGAGATTGTGGCTGCGGCGCCATGATGGATTCTCGCGTTGTCTGAGGTGATGCCGGACTGTGTCCTTTGCTATATGCCTGCTCTGTTGGCCTGTGTGCTCGGCGCGAGGAGCGAGGTGTTGCTCGTAATTATAAGTCTGGCTGTGTTCCTCAGGATTCGTGTTTTCGTGAGAATCGAGGTTTTCTGTGCTGGGGCTCTGACAGCGTGTCAGTTGATTCAGTGTTCTTCCCCTGGGACTTCGTGCTTGGTCGTGAATTTCGAGGACGAAATTCCTTTAAGGGGGGAGGGATGTAATGCCCCGGAGTTTTTGGATATTTTTCGGATCCTTTTTTGTGAGTTCCAGATCTGGTTTCTCGGATTGTCTGACTCTGTTGTGTCCGAAATTTCGTTTCGGACATCTTTCGTGTTCGGATTGGCGCGATCCGGAGTCGTTTCGGAGGCCCGGAGGCGTTCCGCGGCTTTTTCCGCGTGTGTTTTCCGATTCCCGGCGTGGGTTTCGGCTTTCCCTTCGGAACCTCGTCGCGGGTGAACCGGGCCGTTCACCTGGACGCGAGTGGTACCGTTGCGATCGGTGCGCTCCGAGGATCGCGAGGGTGTGATTTTCTATTTTTCTGGATTTTTTCGAATTTTCGGGTTTTCCTATATATACTAACCCTTTCCTCTCTCCCCCTCTCATTCTCTCTTCCTCACTCTCTCTCTTCTCTCACGCCCACTTTATCCCCTCTATTCTCCGGCGGCCGACGGAGCAAGGCGGGGGCGAGGCGGAGGCGGCGCGGGCGAGGACGCGGGCGAGGATGGGCGAGGATCGAGGCGGTGGAGGCACGTGGGAGCTCGTGGCGCGATCACGAGCCGGTGAGGGTTTCACGGCGTTTCTTCGCGGATCGGCGAGCTCGGGGCGCGAAATCTTCGGTGGAGGTAGGGTGATGGTTCCCCAGCTCGTGCACTTCCTTTCCCGCGAGTTTTGTAGGCCGTGGTGAGCCGAGCGGGTGGAATCGGGGTTTTTGGGCAAAACCCATGTTTTAGGGCTTGTGGGCCGATCTCTTGTTTCATTACGTTTTAGGCCGATCCGAGGCCGTAGATGCATGCTAGGGGCTTCTGGGGAGCTTCCCCCTTGTTTTCCCCCTCTCCTGTGGAGGTATGGGGGCGTGGGACGAGTTTTGGGTCGTTTCCCGCCGTAGCGTTCCCGGGAGGAAGTGACGGTCCTTCCAGTGGCCGTCACTTGGTGTAACGCGCCTAGGTAGGGCCATTACATTGCTCTTCTGTTGGCCTTTGGTGGTCCGTGGGTGTGACGGTCCCACGATGGACCGCCAGGTGCTGTGACGCGCCAGGGCTAGACCGTTAGAGTCTCTTCCGTTGGTTTTCGGGTCAGGCGTGTGACGCACCAGGGTTGGCGCGTTACAGCCTTGTGACGCCCCAGGGTGGGTGCGTCACATCCCCTGTTACCCAGTTGAGAGCTGGGGGTGTAACGGCCCCCTACGGACCGTTACATGCGTGTAACGCGCCTGGGGTGGGCCGTCAGGGGCGTTTCAACCGTTGTTTGGGGTCAGCTTATGTAACGCACCAGGGCAAGCGCGTTACATCCGTGTAACGCGTTGAACCAGGCGCGTTACATTCTGCGTTCCTTTGGGCCGTGTAACGGCCTGCGTTCGGCCGCCAGGTGGATGTGACGGTTTCGCCCAGACCGTTACAGCCCTGTGACGGTCTAGGGCTAGACCGTCAGGCTTTGTGTCATTCCGAGGCGAGTTTTCGTGTTCTCCGCCTTGTTCCGCGATGTGTGGATCCCTGGTCGACCCGGGTGGGACCCAGTGGTCGACTTGCGGTCTCGTGAGCGCCAGACACCCATGGGTTTTTGTGTCTGTATTGTGAGGGTGTCTGGAGGACCGTGTTATCTCGTTTAGCGTGCCCATAGGGTTGAGAGTCCGGGTGACTTCTCGCGTGTTGGGCTTTCGTGTTACGCTTGATCAAGTCACCGTGTGTCGGTGTGTGCGGTGGGGCCTCCCCCGCATGCCGTGGGTTTCTCTGGAAGGCGATTCCCGTGTGGGTCATGTGTTTGGCCTTGGACTGTGAGTCCAGTTGTCCGGCCTGGGGCTGGAGGTTTCCCGCTTGTTTCAAGATGGGAAATCGTCGTGGCGACTTGTGTGCTGCCTTGGGAATCGTGCTTCTATGTTTGTCCGTGTGGCCCGTGTGAGTGGCCTTAGTCCCTTGCGTTCCCTTTCCCGAGGGAGTGGTCTTGGCGACTCGTGAGTTATCTCGGTACTCGTGCTACCGTAGTTTTAGACCTAGGAATTGGACTAGATTGACGGCTTTGTGATGTTGCGTGCAACGGTCTTGACCCCAGGTCTTGTGACTCAAGGACCGTTGGCTATAGTGCGTTTGGAGGACTGTCCAGAGTCCAGTGACTTAGCGTCACTTGAGTTTTCTCGACTCTCGCGCACGGTGCGTGCCTGGCCGTGGACTGTGAGTCCTGCTTCTTTTTCGACTGTGGTCACCGTGTGACGGGGCCGGTACGTGGGGTGTCCCCCGTACGTCGTCGGATTCGGACGTTGTTTTCCGTTGAGAGTCTACTCCTTCAGTGACCCTCCACTAGTCGTAGCCCACCAGTACGAGGTGCTGGTCTCACCTGGGAGTGGTGTACGGGCATTCACCTTTGAGACGGTTTGTGGACCGGTTACCGTAGGCCCCTCGTCGGTAGCCAGAGTCCGGCTACGGGAGAAAACCGGTCAGAGGACCAGACCTAGTGACGCAAGGTCTGTTTGTGCACACGTGGTTGGGGGCGGTTGGACCCACGTCGACGGGCGTGACCCCAGCTAGTTACTTGTTTGTGGTTACTTGTACGGTGTTCGCGCCTCGGGTAGGACCTACCACGTGTAGACACGCCATTCTTGACGTCTCTTGAGAAAGTCTCATATTACTATACAACGCCCCGCAACGGCTTACGCATTTTGAATCACTCGAGTGCTTCCTTTTCTTGGATCTTCTTCTGCCTTTTTCGGCAACCGGAATCGTTTCGTCACGGCATTCGGACGGCATCAACACCCGTCGGACGCATCAGAAGGTTCCGGAACCCAGAAGGTTCTGCCGGGCGGCCGCCGTTTGAGGACCCGGGTCGATTTTAATGGGGGCGTCCAGGCCCCTGGACGCCCCCATATTTTTAATTTCTTTTTTATTTATTTATTTTCTCAGGGCCCTAAACAAAATAAAAAATATATATATTGATGGAGGCGTCCAGGCCTCTGGACGCCTCCAAAAAAAAATAATAATAATAAAAATCTTTTTGGCATATAAAACACAAAAAAAATAAAATAAAAAAATACATATTAATGGAGGCGTCCAGGCCCCTGGACGCCTCCATAAAAAACAAATATAAAAATTCAAAATGCCAGCCCTGGCATAAAAGACAAAAGAAAAATAAAAAAAAATAATAAACTTTTGGAGGCGTCCAGGCCCCTGGACGCCTCCATCAACTCACTCACGGGCGCCGGCCACCGAACGATGGTTTGTCGTGTGTGAAAAAAGCCAAATTTAGAGACGTCCAGCTGACTGGACGCGCCCATTTCTGAATCACGAGGCGCCGCTCACAAAACCACGCGTTGTGCTAAACCGCGTGCGGCCGTCGTCGGTTTTCGGTGGACCTGTTAGAGGCGTCCGGGACCCTGGACGCCCCCATAAAAGTATTCTAAAAAAATTAATAAAAATAGAATAAAATATTATTTCGGCCCTGATGGAGGTGTCCAGGGTCCTGGACGCCTCCACCTTCCGGAACTCTATAAATAGAGGCCCACTCCCTCAGTTCTAGGGGAGCTAAGCAGTGATCCGATAGGCTGCCGGAGCCCAGAGGCTACGGAGTCATTTTTCTAACCCGTGGGTTCTTTTGTAGGTGGAGGTTCTGCCGGCTTCTCGGGTGCTCACGCTCGCGAGAGGAAGGTCGTCTTCATCCACCGCGCTTCCACGTCGTCCCCACGCTGCCGGAGCTCCGCCGGATTTCACCCTCGGCTCATCCAATAAGCCTTTTCTTCCCCTTTTTCTCCATAGTCCTTTACATTCATCATATTGCATCATCTATCCCCCTTCACAAGGGAGCCTCTTCTCTTATACTTCTTACATCCATCATCTCATTTTCCTCCTACTCGAGTCCGAGAGGGGTTTAAAAGATAACACCAACCAGGTGTGTGTCTTGCCATCATTTCGTTATTTTTATCGCAAGGATTCGAATACTACACCTCCATCTTTCTAATCCACTTGTCATTTATTTGTCGTTGTCTTGCAAGGGTATCCGAGGAAAGCCCTCTCCGTCGGCCGGCCGGAAGGAGAGGAAGAAGCAACCCGCCATCTCCCGCTCTTGAGGTAGGCGCGATCACCTTCTTATTTTGGGGTCTTTTGGCCCCTGGCGATCACATCTTATCATCGAGGCCGCGGCGAGTCACTTCCCCAATGGCCGTTTAAATTTCTGTTTCCTATATTCTCTTATATATTTTGTTATATATTCTGCTTATATCATCGAGGCCGCGGCGAGTCACTTCCCCAATGGCCGTTTAATTTTCTATTCCTATAATCTCTTTATGCTTTGTTATATTCTGCTTATATCATCGAGGCCGCGGCGAGTCACATCCCCAATGGCCGTTTAAATTTCCGTTCTTATATTCTCTTTATATTCTGTTATATTCTGCTCATATCATCGAGGCCGCGGCGAGTCACTTCCCCAATGGCCGTTTAAATTTCTGTTCTCATATTTTCTCTATATTCTGTTATATTCTGTTCATATTCTCGAGGCCGCGGCGAGTAACTTCCCCAATGGCCGTTTCAATTCTTGTTATTTAATTTTTGCATCATTCCCGTCCCCCCGAGGTCACGGCGAGTCACTTCCCGCTATGGCCGTTTAATCCCCATATTTTGCTATATCATACTTGTTCCGCTCGCCCCGCCGGAGCAATCTCCCGTGGTGGCCCCTTCTCTCTTTCCTCTCATCTCTGTGTTGCAGCAAACAAAACAAACAAAAAAGAAGGAGCCCGCGCGCTCTCCGCTTCTTCCTCTTCCCCGCTCTACTCCGAACCGCGTGACGTCGCTCACAGATTGGCGATCACGGTGGGACATCTACTGCTTCCTCTCGGCTACCCTTGCAAGTTCGGCACCACCCGTGCCTCTCCACCTTGGCGCCCACGCGCGCCCCCGTTGTGCTCACGGCAGCACCGTCAGTTCTGATTGGTTCTTTGTTTATTACATGTTTGTTATTTCTGTTGTTTTCCCACTCCATATATCTGTCAGCATTCCATTGCATACATCCATTCCTCTTTTCTATCCTTTTTTTCATTTTTTTTGAGGATCACCCTTTCCCGGTGAAGGAAGGACTCTCCGTTTGGGAATTCCTCTCAACGGACTAGAATCTCCTACACTGGGACCTCCGTAAGTCCCCGACATCGAAGAATCTCCTCTTCGTTCACTGGGCTGGTTGTACCATTGAAGTTCCCCGGAGTTAGTCATTTCGTTCGTGGTGAGACGAGAGACCCTAGCTGACACGGCGGTGAAACAAAAATAAACTAGGGTCCATATCTTGTGTGAACTTCGGATCTCGCTAAAAACACACAAAAAAATCATCAAAATCAAAACAAAAAAAAAGGGCGTAAAGGCATCCACTTGTTTGATAATCTCTGCTACCTACTTGCTAGTGTATGTTTTTGCGTTCTGGGAAAACTGTGAGCATGTCTCACGAGTCTTCTGAGGAGAACCACCCTAGTCGTGGTTTGACAGCCGACCCGCGAGTCTATGCTATGGACTCGGGTCCTTCTCATGACCCCTCGCATGAGGTGCATGTTACTGCCGGGAACACGTCCCCGCCACAGGATATCACTTCCTTACTGGGCGTCCTCGCCAACACGGAGCTTACCTCTGAACAGCTCCGGGCCTTCCAGGCCATTCTAAAGGGGAAATCTGTTTCCCCCACGCCCCAGGAATCAACTCCGGCCATCGCACCTCTCCACGAGTCCGTGCAGGCCATTCCATCTCCTTCATTGGCGCAAGCCATCCAGTCTCCCTCGCTTCAAGGACAAGCGAGCCAACAACCTCCCTCATTCCAATTCCCGTCACAATCTCAAACTCCCGGTGTTCCTCACACACCGTTTCAGCCAGGGCCAACTGTCGGTGGTCCGACAGTTCCCTCTCATTCCGGGTTTCCCCCTCAAGTCTCCGGGAGACAGTTTCTCCCCCAGTGGCAAGTGCCACCTTCACCCCCAGAGGAGCTCGCCCAATCGCTCCTCAATAGATTCAATCGCATGGACGAGCAGTTTCAAAATCTGAGAAGAATGGTGGACGTGAAAGCCACCCCGGAGGTTGCTTTGCCAATCCTTCCGGTCATTCATCTTCCTCCCTCCGAAATGCCCACGTACCGCAGATACAATGGTACCGGCAACCCCTTCATTCACCTCAAGGACTTCATGTATGAGTCCTCCTATTGGCAAAACGATCAGAGGTCCCTGGCATACCTCTTTCGGAGATCATTGGATGGTCCCGCGCTTGAGTGGTTCTATTCTCTGGAGCCCCGCGAGGCCGAGAATTTTGAAATAGTGCAGAGAAGGTTCTTGCAGAAATATAGGGATAGGGTCGGTCCCTCACTCTCCATTACCGACCTAGTGGCCGAAAAGATGAAACCCGACGAGGATTTTGTCCGATATGCTGATAGATGGAGGTCTCTGGCGGAAAGAATAAGGGATACCCTCTCCGAGCCCGAACAAGTGAAAATGATTGTGTCTAATGCAACCCCACAGTTCAGACATGTCCTGGCCATGAATAAACTGACTACAATGGAGGAACTCTACGAAAGGGCCCGGTACATCCAAACCCAACTAAAAGACTCCCCCATCATGAACATGTTTGAGTCGCCGAAGCCCAAAGTGGTCAGAAAGACAGGCGCTGGTGTCCCGGGCGGAGCCACAGAAGGGGTCGTGACAAATGAGCAAGTCAGTGCGGTCAACAATGCCAACTATGCAGTCAACCCAAGGCCTCCACAAATGCCCCGACTACCCCTTCAACCAGGTCCTTTCCCTCTCCGTCCTCCACCCCAAAATAATCCACCCCAGGATAATATGCCTCCATTACGCCAACCCCAGCAACAACAACCACAACCTCAGCAACAACAACCACCGCTTCAGTACAACCAAGTTCCACCTCCAGGGAACTATGGTCCCCAACAGCAACAAAGGAGGCCGCTCGGTCCCAAGAGAGCCCACTATCCACCATTGCCAGAAACTTTAACAGACATTTTTAATGCCCTCATGGCATCAAACCAACTCGCCTTACCCAGAGAAAGGCTCATGTGGCCCCCCAATGTTGATACCTCCAAATACTGTGTTTACCACAGGCAGCCGGGACACACAGTGGATTACTGCTTCCATTTCAAAGATTACATCCATGATATGAATGATGAACATCAAATAGATTGGGATGAGATGAGACGGTACGTCGCAGCTCTCAAGGCTAGGAGACCTCCTCAGAGGCCACAGCAGCAGTTACAACAGCAGCAGCAGCAGCAACCACAACAACAACAGCAGCCTCAGCAGGCCCCACAACAACAGCCCGACATGGGCATAATCCAGAATCCACTACCGGAGCACCAACAGCCCAATCATCAGGTTAACCCCATCTCCTCCTTCCCAGAAGTCGGGAGAGAGCAGGTGTGGCACCAGGAAAGTACCTCCATTCTTTATACCTCCAACCCTATCGTCATGCAACCCCCTCACCTTGCCCGGGTAGCACCTCTCTCTCATCAACCCGCATCGGTATCGCCTTCGCCATTTCCACTACCATTACGCCCTCTCATCCGCACCCCAACCTCCTATCAACCGACACTTTCTACTACGCCTTCACACCCTCTCACCTTCCCCCACTCCCCCACTTTACCATCCACCTCTACCACATTTACCCCTACGCCTTCTAAACCCCTTATCATCCGTACACCATACATAACCCCGTCTTTCTCCACCACATCACCACTAATGCCTTCAAAACCACTCATCACCCACCGTCCGCCTCAAAACCTTTACCCGTTTCAAACCTTACCTCCACCTCCACATTCCAAACCCCTTATCCTTCATAATCCGCGTGATATCCCCTCTACCTCCACCATGCCTCCACCTAACAAACCCCTCATCAGAATCCCTGCTCCCGTCATCACCCCTGCTTCATCAACCATTCCTCCACTACTACCCCTCAAACCCCTGTTAAAACCCACTGCTACCCCCACAGAGGTACAAAAGCCACAGGCAATGGTGCTCCGGAGTGGAAGGATTTTCCACAGGGTTTTCCCCCACAACAGTCAGAATCCCGAGCAATCTCAGCCAGAGAAGGATGACGGAGAACAACCAGAAAAAGCTATCCCTGGAACACAGTATGATCTATTGAAACACCTGGACAAGACACCTGCTCGGATCTCCATCCTGGAGCTTCTTCAGAGATCCACATCCCACCAGGCGGCCTTGATGGAATATCTTCAAAAAGTCATGGTTAATGAAGACCTCCCCGTGGAGAAGATTTCAACCGTCCTGACCCCAACAGACACACAACCGGCCATCATGTTCCACAACTACGAGCTCGCTCCCAAGGAGGCTCGGAAATATGCACTGTGCATTTCAATAAAAATTAATGGGGTATCCATAAACCCGTGTCTTGTGGACACGGGTGCGTCCATAAATGTGATCTCCATGAGCACTCTTCAGTTGTGTGGGATCGACGAGAACAAATAAGACCTTCCTCGATCACGGTCACGGCCTATGACAATAGCAAAAGGCCGCCGCAGGGGATGATTATTCTGAAGGCAGAACTAGGCCCCATGTCAATTCCCACGGAATTCCATGTCCTCGACATGGACCCCACATTCAAGGCTATACTGGGTCGACCTTACATCGAAGCCATGGACGCTGTGCCTTCCACCAACCATCAATGCCTGAAGTTTCCTTACAATGGGAGAATTATTAAAGTGGTCAGTACACTTGTCCTTCACACAGTGGATGCTATCAACACCTCTCTGCCATCTGTTTGGCCGTCTCATCGGCCCATATTGTCACTGCTGGACGTACGTGATCCATCTCGCATTCCACTAGCACCAAAGGAGCCGGTCAGGGCAACCACAACATCATGTCTCCCTCTTCACTCCAAAGGTTGGGAGATTATGAGGAACATCGGCTACCAACAAGGAAAAGGTCTGGGCGCACAGTTACAGGGTATGCTCAAGCCGCCAAAAGAAATTAGGCCGAACCGTAGGTTTGGCCTAGGCTTCAAAGGACCGTTCAAGGCAGATTGGAAGCCCCTCACATGGACTCTATCAAACCACTTCAACAGAGGGCCCGTTGTTCAGATAGGAGATCACCCACGAGAAGCATATGGGGAATCACATGCTGTATATTTTGCTGAAAAATGTCCGAGGATCACCAAAAGAGGCAAGATCAAAGATCCGGAATGCGAGTGGGATAAATGGTTCGACATACGGGACATTTCTGTTGCACTGGAAAGGATGTTCTCGTCCCCACAGCTTGAAGGACCACCATTGATCTCCGAGATACCAGAGAACATTGCCACTCTTGCCAAGGTTCCAAACTATCCTCGTCCTCGCCAGAAGGACTCTGTCATCGACGGATCTTCATCCGTCTCAACATTGCCATCGACGGCTCATTAGCCGCCATCCTCTCCATCCACTCGTCTCAGCCTTTGCTGATATTTTCTTCCTGGGCCAGACGATTGTCTGATGATCTTCCCAGGTCCCCTTCTTTGCTTACATACCTGCGCGGGCTTTTCAACCCGCGCCAGGTCTTCAACCATGATCTGCTCTACGAGCCCCACAATCCTCTAGCCATAACCACTTTCCTCTCTCCTCCAATCTCTCTTCACTGCTTTGTCATTAAAAATGAAAACGAAAAAAAAACGTCAATTTTCAAACTCTCCAACAACACATCTTCGTTGAGGAAACCTCCTACATCTCCCACGGGTGCGTACCGCCTTGCGGACCACCCGTCCAAGGTCCGATGAGCGACCTTTTCTACCCCTCCTCTGAGGGGTCTTCTCCTGTACATTCTACACCATCCTCTTCGTCTTCCTCCTCTTCTGTAAATATTGTCAGTCAATCTAGGAATGACAGGCCAAGGGTAGTACCTAGGAAGAAATCCAAGGGTAGGCAGATCCCTCGTCGATTCCTTCTGGATTTGGCCGCCAGGTGTCAGGCCCTTCTTGCCATCCCCCAGTTGTTAGAAAATCCCATCCAGCTACCCGAAATAGAATGCGAGGGCGACTGTGCATCTGATGAAGGGTATGGAGTCTACGAGATCACGAATGAAGAATGCCCCACTGAAGATGAGGGTGAAGAATATGAGGATGTGGCGGGCGCATACGCTAGCGGAATGAGGAGATTCGACGAGCCGTCAACCGCCGTAGAAGAATCCACCAAGGAAGTCAACTTGGGAACTGAGGAAGACCCTAGGATCATCCTCATAAGTGACAACCTACCACCCTCTGAAGAAGAGGCATTAATTGAGGTTCTCAAGGAATATAAGGACACGTTTGCATGGAGCTACGAGGATATGCCGGGTTTGGATTCAACCTTGGTCGAACACCGTTTAACCCTAAAACCAGGGTCCATCTCGGTAAAACAAAGGTTAAGGCGTTTCCACCCTCAGATGGCTTTGAAAATGAAAGAAGAGGTCGATAAGCTCCACAAAGCCAGGTTCATTAGAGTCGTTCTTTATCCTCAATGGGTGGCGAACATTGTCCCGGTCATGAAGAAAGATGGGAAAGTCAGGATTTGCATCGACTTCCGGGACCTTAACCGCGCGTGTCCAAAGGATGATTTTCCCTTACCTCACATTGATGTGTTGATTGATAACACGGCAGGTTTTGAAACCCTCTCTTTCATGGATGGATTTTCAGGATACAATCAAATTCGTTTGGCAGAAGAGGATCAGGAAAAGACGTCATTCACTACCCCTTGGGGAACATATTGTTACGTGGTCATGCCGTTTGGGTTAAAGAATGCTGGAGCTACTTACCAAAGAGCAATGATGGCCATATTTCATGACATGATGCACATATATCTGGAAGTGTATGTGGATGACTTATTGGTGAAATCAAGGACTAGGATGGAACATCCAGAAGTTTTGGCTAAGGTCTTGCAAAGGTCAAGAGAATTCCAATTGAAAATGAACCCAAAAAAGTGTGTGTTTGGTGTGTCGTCAGGTAAATTGCTGGGGTTCATTGTGAGTAAAAGAGGGATCGAGATAGATCCCGACAAAGCCAAGGCTATCAGGGATATGCCGCCTCCCAAGAATTTGAGGGAAGTCCGAGGTTTAATCGGGAGGTTGCAGTTTATTCGTCGGTTTGTGTCTCAACATTCACAGAGGTGTAGACCTCTCTACGAGTTGACCAAGCCAGGAGTAGAATTCCACTGGAATTCTAAATGTCAGAAAGCTTTTGAAGGGTTGAAGGAATATCTGGCTAGTCCACCCGTTCTCATTCCACCCAAACCAGAAAAACCTCTGATCCTTTACGTCTCAGTCTTGGATGACTCCGTGGGAGCCGTCCTCGCACAAGCTGATGAAGAAGGCAAGGAACGGGCAACCTATTACTTGTCTAAACTTCTCAATCCCTGTGAGCAGAAGTACACCGGCATGGAGAAAACCTGTGCTGCCCTCGTTTGGGTAGTGCAGAAATTGAAGCACTACTTCTTGGCTCACGAAGTCCACTTGATTGCTCGGATGAATCCTATCAAATTCCTTCTGGAGAAAGCCATCCTTACAGATAGGCTAGCACGCTGGCAAAGTTTTCTCTCTCAGTTCGACATCACCTACATCCAGCAAAAGGCGATTAAAGGCTATGCCATAGCCGAGCATCTCGCTCACCATCCTCTTCCCAAGTTCGACCCCGTCCAATCAGAGTTTCCAGATGATGAACTAATGTCCATCAACCAATCAGATGAGCCAATGTGGACACTATATTTTGATGGAGCTCTGAATTCTCAAGGGAAAGGAATCGGCGTCGCCCTCCTGTCACCGGAAGGCCTCACATTCCCATTGGCGTACCAGCTCAAATTTCCAGTTACCAACAATATAGCCGAATATGAAGCCCTTCTAGCTGGCCTAGGACTCGCTCATTCTTTACGTATCACTGAGTTGCGAGTTGTAGGTGACAGTCAGCTCATCCTTCGCCAGGTACTCACTAAGTATCGCACTCGCGATCCCAAACTCAAGCCATACCAAGAACTCACTGCTGCCTTTGCCAAACTGTTCACAAAACTGATCTTTGTTCATATCCCTCGTCATCAGAATATTCTCGCCGATGCCCTCGCCTCATTGGCATCATCCATAAGGTTCCCTCTAGGAAGATGGTTTAAGTCCATTTCCATCTACAAACTTCACGCCCCTGCAGTCGATGATGCTTCCTACGTAAACATCAAAGACAGGATAGCAAGGAAGATCCTGCAGGAAGATATCCTTGAGAAGAGGGAAATCATGTTGGCAGAGGCCGAAGAAGAACTGGCTGATGAAGAGAAACCATGGTTCTATGAAATTGTCAAATATTGCCAAGATCAGTCTTATCCTGAAGGGGCCACCACAGAGGACAAGAAAGCCATAAGAAGGGTGGCTCAGAAATACACATTGATCGGAGGTCTACTCTATAGGAGGAGCCTTACTGGTATTCTGTTAAGATGTCTTGGTGACGATGAGGTTTGGAAATGTGTAGAAGAGACGCACTCGGGTGTGTGCGGTGGCCACGTGAATAGTCAGATGCTCGCCAAGAAGATCATTCGTCAAGGCTTTTATTGGCCCACTATGGAAGAGGATTGTGCTGTCTATGTCCGTAGGTGTGTCAAGTGTCAACTTCACGCCGATAAAATCCATTCACCATCTTCCTCACTTCATCCAATATCCTCCCCATGGCCTTTCTCCATGTGGGCATTCGACATCATTGGTCCCTTAGGTGATCCCAATTCCCTCACCAAGCAGAAATCTTTCATCCTTACTGCAACGGAATACTTCACCAAATGGGCCGAAGCCGAAGCTTACGCGGAGATCAAGGCGTCAACAGTCTGTAAGTTCATCATGAAGAACATTCTCGCCAGATTCGGCATCCCAAGCACGATCGTCACCGACAATGGGCCACAATTCATTTCTCAGGACCTACAAGACCTCTGCAAAAGGTACGCAATTGCATTACATCATTCATCGCCTTATTACCCACAAGGTAACGGCCAAGCGGAGGCCACCAATAAAATATTGCTCAAAATCATCAAAAAAACCTGCGAGTCTAGTAAGTTTTCAGACTGGCCAGAAAAGCTTATCGAAGCCCTATGGGCCTATCGCACTTCAATCCGTACCCCCACCGGGCAGACTCCATTTGCCCTCACTTATGGTATGGAAGCGGTAGTCCCGTACGAGACTCTGATCCCTTCTCTCAGGGTACAATTGGATGAGGAATTTCCCCTCGACGATCGTCGTAATTCACTCCTCGCCCAGTTGGAACTCTTGGATGAGAAGCGGCTGGCCGCCGCCGAACACGCGCGTGTGTATCAAAATAGACTCGCTCGCTTTTACCAAAAGAAAGTCGTTGAGAGAAAATTCAAAGTCGGTGAGATGGTCGTAAAAAGAATTTTTGTCAAACCTGGAGGGCCGCGTTCTAAGCTCCAACCCAATTGGGAAGGACCATTTGTAATTCAAGCCGTGTACCCTGGCAACGCCTACAAGCTAGTCAACGCCGAAGGGACCGAGTTATCCCACCCTTGGAATGGGCTTTATCTTAAGAAATACTACCCTTAGCACAAAACAAAAAAAAATGAAAAGATAAAAAACATCAAAAACAAGGAAATATTGAAAACCACTAAAAATATGGAAAATTCAAAATGCCGATGCCTGGCAGTCACCATGTAGTTAAGTCCCTGCATCTAAGCTTCATGT